>JAZDUA010000941.1:0-345533 GCA_038098605.1 Gryllus longicercus | reverse complement strand
ACACATGTTCTTGAGAGTTTTAAAATTCCCTGGCGGAACTAGATGCCCCGAGCACTGAAGCCTGCATTTTAATCCACAATAGCACATAATATTGATGTTTTTTACTACATAATAAAAGACCACACCTTTTGTTATGTTATCTTTAGCCTGGGCCCGTAACCTTCCGCTCTTTCTAATAAGTCAACCTCAATCATATAATACTATAAGAGAACATATGTCGGTTATTAGTTCTAGCGTCAGCACCCAATTTATTCCCTCAATTCAACAACACAACTGGATGAAAATTGAATTGAAGGAATCCACCAAGGTACGGGCTATTCAGGAGGGCAGCAGGGTACAAAAAGACGTAGAGCCCTCTCGCTTCACGTACGCGCCGCCTTCTTCGATTTCCTTCCGCAGCGCACTCGCCCAGGGGAAAGTAGATTGTTCCCAGCGCCAGGCAGAGGCAGCCCATCCATCAGCTGATCCGGCGGCCGCGTGCCGCGATTCATTTTTCATGCGGCGCGGCGGCGGCGGCGGCGTCGCGCGCGTCCGAGGAGCGGCGATCAATCTGCCGCGACAGACTCCTCGGCCGAAAGGAGCCGTCTACGGCCAGAGGAGGCGCCTTCAAATAAGCTGGATTCATTAAAAATATAAATAAAAACCGTTTGATATGAAACTCTGGGCCAACATCACTTGCGCGACTCTCACCGAGAGGTCCTGAATTGACTTGAATTGAATTGATTCCTTATTTTAAGTGGCGAAACTCGGGCCATCAGGTCCGCTCTTTTGTCTGACCACGCAAATTTCGCTACGTTCCTTTACGGCGATTGGAAATTTAGCTCAGAGGCTTCATTTAGGCTTGATCTTTTACATGCAAAAATCTACTAACATAGGACAGCCGTCTTTACTTCTCCTCCGAGGGATGGGGTTACGAAGGATTTTTTCGCCCTTAAAAAATGGACGGCTTCGATCGGGTTTGAACCTCCCACTTGGTGTATCGGTCCGATGCGCTAAACGTTACACCATTGCCGCCGCGTCCTAGGGTTCCAGTCCCGACCGTGGCAGTATTTTCGACTCTAGCTACTGTCGCACTAGCTAGGTCGAATTTAGCTGCTGACTGGAGCAGTCAGCAGCTGTATCTAGAAAGCTAAAGTATCGGCAGTGTATTAGCGACTCTGATAGTTCTTTTGCCACGTGCTGTGGTGCGTCGTGGGACCTGCTCTGAAGCAATCAGCTTCAGGATTTGTTTACTTTCTCACAGTCAGGGTTCGGTGTTTTCGCTCATCTGACTCGCAGGGAATCGCGGAAGCGATAAAGTTCGGCTGTGACGTAGATGTTGCTATGTGATATTTCGTTTATCTGTCACGTAGATGGTGCCATGTTAGTAGTAATGTGCGGCAACAACGCATCGAACTGTTAGAGTAGCTTATACGTTGCCGGTACTATAAGTCAAAATCAGCCACTTTCGGGAAGAGAATTCTAGCGACCGCTCTGGGTAGTATTTGGGAGGTAGAACTTGTCCAGGCTGGGCGATGCCCCGCTGGTGGGAGATGGATGGGGGAAACCTCGTTAGCCGACAGGTGGTCGGCGCCGGTTCTTGCCGCCATCCAGCGGGGACAATCACCGCAATAGCTCGAGGACAAAACATTCACTACACTTACGGGAATAACAACCTTAGCCGTTGACGCGCCCGGAATCACTAATCAATCAAATCTAGGGACGTAGCGTGAAGTGATAAATTCTGGGTTAGCAACTCCGGCAGAAGCTACAAGGATGATGAGGGAGGCAGGATCGTGGGGAACAGAAGGGGGCTGGACGGGCAATGTCCGGCGAGGTGGGCGGCAGGGCGATGGCAAGCGATAGGGGTGGGTTAAGTCACGGCCTCCCCGAGCGGAAGACGAGCAGGAATTAGCAGATTGGATGCTTCTGGAAAGGGAGATCCCCAAGCCCCGAGCAACGCGATAACCTCGCAGTAAATGCTGATGATAATATGGCGTGTCTGTCACTTGGGCCCGGGCAGGCAGCCAGGCAGGGGCGAGGGAGACAGTAGTAGTCGCCGCCGCCGCCGCCATTGCCGCCCTATCAAGAAAATTGACGCCCCAGGGCGAGGGGAACGCGAAAAAGCTGTAGATGGAAACGAAGGCGATTAGATAGAAGGCGAAATCATAAATTATCAACATCACGACAACCCCCAAATAGAAAGGGCGCTGAAGCAAACTCTGCTTCAATCATCCTCAGGAGATTTTGATTTTAGAACGTAATAAAATCTCAAAGATTATCAATTACGATATAATTATGACTTGATGCGTTCGATCATTTGCACCATTGTTGTCAAGTTGGTTGCTAAAAGATTCAAATATAATGTATGTAGTTTGGATTTTAAAGAAAGCCTTCCTGGCCGAATTCATAAATTCCCGGATAGCCGAGAATTTATGGATTCGAGCCGCGGAAGCTTACGTGTACATCTGGCCGAATTAATTCCTATCGATTGGAATTATAGAACATAAACAGGGTGCATTAATAGATTTCAGAACAGCTGTTCCCAGCCGATATTTCTGAAGAGGTTCTAGAAAATAATAATAATAATAATAATAATAATAATAATAATAATAATAATAATAATAATAATAATATGTATATTCCATTCTTTCAATAATTAATGGCATACACGATTTTGAAAAGGAGCGTGTCCTGAAAGTCTTTCAAAAGGGGAACCGATTGCGCTTGGAATTCATCGTTCATAAATTTGTTCAGGAAAAATTTACCCTTTTTAGAATGTAAATTTCGTATTGAAATGGAATTTGCTAAGGCACAACTGCTTTGGAATGTGATGCGATAAATATGTTCTGAATAAATTGAGTAAAATTAAAGAAAATAATGAAGTGTTGGCTCCTCTGGATCCACCAGTATTCTGTAATCTGTTTTGCCTACCCTGAACATTTGTTCACAAGCCGCCACTGGTGGCAAAGGCCATTATTTCACACTCGAGACCATACTTGTAAATTGCTTCTTTATTGGTATGTTACAACAACAAATGTAAATCCTCGCTTAAATTGGAAGGCCTTCAAAATACTCTTGTAATAAATGCCCAGCGGCAAGAACCAACATCATGGGATCTTTTGCTTCGTCTAGCGTCTTTTTTTCTCTCCTGTTCTTACTTTCATTTCCTGAAATGCTGTATTTTCTCTTGACCTGTTCAAAACATGTTTGCATAACGCATGCTTACGATTACAACAGATCCAAGTAAAGAGAAACCATAAATTAAGATTTAATCGTAGGTGTAAACAGAAGAAAATACACGAAAGAAAACGATGCACTGAGAACACCCACCCAACACCGTCCGGAATTACAGCTTCGGTATTTGGCTGACACATATTTGCGCGTATTATAATGCACTACAGTAATGAAAGTTTCTCACATAACACTTTTGCCCAAACGTAAGGGTGTGTGGTATTAATGTTCACGTATTATGCGGAGTTCAATTATAATTTATGCTTAAATTAACCAATATAAGAGTGTATTTTATATGAAATATTTGCAAAATGATAAAACAATTAGAACTCAAGATGGTGTTTTTATAAACTAGAGAACTGAAGTTGGTAAAATTGAAAACAGAACATGTAATTAGTTGCGGTCAATTATACTGGATTTGCTAATAAAACGGGGAGGTCGATGCAATCCTATTCTTCTCATATATAAAAAGGTAAATAAACATTATTCATTCTCTAAAGGATACAAAATTTTGCCTCTGTCTTCCATTGAAATGCTCTCTGTACCGTAGTACCCATTGAATCCAAGTTCCCCAAGATCCCTAAGATCTACGAAGTTCTGAAGGAGAAACATTGACATCTTTAAGAGGGGTAAATTCGATATATCTCCCCTTCATTTACGAAAACATTCTAATAGTTTTACGAGAGAGATAAATAATTACAAAACAATGTTATACAAAATTAAAATATTGTTGTATTCTGTTATTATTAATTGTTGTTGTTTTCTATTTTAAGCATCCATAATCATAGTATTCGTAATGTGAATTACTCATAAATTATAGACCTTACAATATTCCATAAAAAAAAAAACGATTTATCTACCTGTCAACCCAGGCAACGAACAGTCATTTTCCCTTCTGCGTCACATTCCTGTGAGAAATTATAGAACCTGGAATAGGAAAAAGGATGTCACCAACGCTTACAATCACATTAATCCTTTTACCATATGAACTCTCAATCTCTCGTCGAGTGAATGCATGACTGCGAGTTCGCCTCTTAATTTATCCGTCTTTCCCAACGCAGGCGTCTGATGCCAGTGAATAGCATTTGCGAAGGGGGAAGGTAGAATGAATAGCAAGGTAGGGATGATGAAACCGGATGCTCAGCGATCAGCATGAGTCCGTTGGCTGCGAATACGAGTAACACTGAGGAAGGTTCTGATATGGCCACGCTGAGAACGTGTTGCAAGAGTTATTGCTAACACCGCCGTTTCTCCGGTGACCACCGTCTCCACCGTCTCCACCGTCTCCACCGTCTCCACCGTCTCCACCGTCTCCACCGTCTCCACCGTCTCCACCGTCTCCACCGTCTCCACCGTCTCCACCGTCTCCACCGTCTCCACCGTCTCCACCGTCTCCACCGTCTCCACCGTCTCCACCGTCTCCACCGTCTCACCGTCTCCACCGTCTCCACCGTCTCCACCGTCTCCACCGTCTCCACCGTCTCCACCGTCTCCACCGTCTCCACCGTCTCCACCGTCTCCACCGTCTCCACCGTCTCCACCGTCTCCACCGTCTCCACCGTCTCCACCGTCTCCACCGTCTCCACCGTCTCCACCGTCTCCACCGTCTCCACCGTCTCCACCGTCTCCACGTCTCCACCGTCCTCCACCGTCTCCACCGTCTCCACCGTCTCCACCGTCTCCACCGTCTCCACCGTCTCCACCGTCTCCACCGTCTCCACCGTCTCCACCGTCTCCACCGTCTCCACCGTCTCCACCGTCTCCACGTCTCCACCGTCTCACCGTCTCCACCGTCTCCACCGTCTCCACCGTCTCCACCGTCTCCACCGTCTCCACCGTCTCCACGTCTCCACCGTCTCCACCGTCTCCACCGTCTCCACCGTCTCCACCGTCTCCACCGTCTCCACCGTCTCCACCGTCTCCACCGTCTCCACCGTCTCCACCGTCTCCACCGTCTCCACCGTCTCCACCGTCTCCACCGTCTCCACCGTCTCCCACCGTCTCCACCGTCTCCACCGTCTCCACCGTCTCCACCGTCTCCACCGTCTCCACCGTCTCCACCGTCTCCACCGTCTCCACCGTCTCCACCGTCTCCACCGTCTCCACCGTCTCCACCGTCTCCACCGTCTCCACCGTCTCCACCGTCTCCACCGTCTCCACCGTCTCCACCGTCTCCACCGTCTCCACCGTCTCCACCGTCTCCACCGTCTCCACCGTCTCACCACAAGCACTACGATCACCACCTCCAACCCAACCCAACACCGCCGCGGCCACTGTCACCGCCACTGCTGCCACTGCTGCCACTGCTGCCACTGCCACTGCCACCGCCGCCACCGCCACCGCCACCGCCACCGCCACCGCCACCGCCACCGCCACCGCCACCGCCACCGCCACCGCCACCACCGCCACCGCCACCGCCACCGCTACTGCCGCCACCGTCGCTGCCGCCACCGTCACCGCCGCACCACCATCTCCACTACCGCCGCTGCTCGTCGCTTTCGCAACAGCCGACGGGTTCCGCGCTGCGCCCCGTCCCATAAATCTTCTCTTTAATAGATTATTTCACATATCGTGAAGGGAAGCCTTCAGCCTTGCTTAGCGCACTAATTCTACTTAATTTACTCGCAGACCCTGCCATTAATCTCCCGGCCGCCCGGCGACCAGCGGCGGCGGCCGCACCGGGCGACAGCGCCGCGACGCCTTCGCCCCCCTCCCCCCAGCCCCCATCCGCACCGCGCTGGCAAAGGGGGGGGAGCCCCCTCGGGGGCGCGGACGTACCTCTTATTGTCCCGGGAGGGCAAAAAAATGCAAAATTCTGCGATATGAAAATTTCTCAAATAATGTGTCATCCTACTCACACTTGCCTGTGTCAGTGTCTACTTGTCTCCTCCTCCGGTTTATTAATTTATATTGTGGTCTGTAGAATTACTTTCAGCTCTCTTACCATCTCGATTGACTATGTTATTAACCGTTCAATGAAAATAGTAATATCTTTAAATAAATAAGGAAATAAAAATGGTAGTTATTTGATTCAATGCGTTGTAATTGGAGTCCCATCCTGGTCAGAAAAATTGGTTTTTGTGAATTAATTTCTCGTAATTCAGTTATGTCTTTCAGAGTTGTAATCAGAGAAGGCGACCCTACAAATGTCCATAAAGTTGACCGAAATCAAAATAAATAGATATAATTTTGAAATCAGATAGTGCTTCTATAACAGATATTTCAACATTTTCCTACTTGCAAAGCCCTTCTAATAACCAGAATTGGCGAAGTCACTTGTAGTAGCAGAACAGAAAACAATAAAATAGCGTTATGAAAATGTATTTTCAACATCCCTAATAGTACATAACAACGGTACCATCCCGGCAACAAGGAATAGTTTGCAAAGTCCGACCGAGTGGAGAGGGACCAAGATCGGAAGGGTGGAATCTGAAATTCCGGGAACTCGAGTGAAAATAACTATAATGGGAATGCGTGACATAACGAAACTTTGCCCCCTCTTGGTGCTATTACACAATAATTACTCAGATTAAGAAAAAAGGCATCACATCATTTAAAGATCTATAATTCAATGAATTTATGCAGAATACATCCATGCTACAAGGCTCAAATGGTTGAAAAAAAGGATTGAAAATTGGGACATAAAATTTCGAGCAGCAAGGGTGCTCACCGAAATGTATATACGTGTGAGATGTGGTTGTTGAAAAGATGGTGAAAAATTGTATATGACACTCATTGAAGAACTAACTGTGGAGAACAAATTTAATTTAAAGAAATTTCTATCTTCGAAATGTGAGGCGACCCCAAAAAAATTCATTGATTTGCAATTTTCGAAAATGTAGAGTTAATAATGAAAATCGGACATGTCATCTTTTTACGTGTATTTCAGTCTCTTCTTATAAGAAATTAAAAAAGCAATTGAAGCTATTCTCGAGAAAATTTGAAATATCCCGTGTAAAGTATTACCAGCATTCCAAGAATAGTTTGGACACTAATGTCCACGGACGGATAGACAGACGAACGGCCAGGCACTCGAGACGGGCATAGGAACGTTTTGAAGAAAAAACAAATACTTTTCCGATATCAGGGGGCACCAAAACGTGTATTTGCGTCGAAATGTGCAAACCGACTTTCCCCAGCGTTAGGTTACTTTCTCATACTTACTCCATACACACGTCATAAACGAGAAAGTAACCTGTGGTGCAACAACAGCTCTACTTTCGCGCATTATTTGTAACTTTTGGAATTTTCGAAAATTCAGAGAGATCAATGAAAACTTGACCTAGGGCGTATTTCACTCTTCTTGCAAGAGGTTCAACGCTCCTTATGACTTTCTAATTTAGAAACAAAATATGTAAACATTTAATTTTTCTTTATTTCTTTTCTTCGCAGACTGCTTTTTAAATATTTTATGTGATTAATTTACATTTGGTTTTAGGAAAGGAAGTTGATACTCTTTAGTTGTACTTACCAGTATGAAAAACAAAGAGAATTGTCAAAAAACAAGAAGATTTTCAATTTCACTTTATAGAAGTATTTGTAGTTACACCATGCAGTTAGTAACCACAGCAAAGAGACGAGTTTAGACGCACATTAATTTTCGAAAAAAAATCGACAGACGTAGGGTGGAAGTGTTGTGAAGAGCAACAAATTTCTATCCGATTCATCTTGCTCCAACACTGATAAATTCAGAGGCAATCCTTCTACTATTCGGCATTATGTATGACACGTAAGCAATAGCCGTGAAGCAGTAGGGAGACTTCATGAAATTTGACCATTTGAACGCTACATCAGAATATCAGCTGCCCTTCGCCAGGTTTGTACCACATTACTTCGATTTGGACCTGAGCCATAGAGCTCTTTCGCACTTGTGGTTGAACCGCTGATGCTGAATCACTATTGTTGGCCGCTAGAGGAGGTACAACCCCGCCATCTCTAACACCTCCGCCACTCACCGCCACTCACCGCCACTCACCGCCCCTGCCGTCCCAACCTTATCTCACTGCGCCCCCCCGCCGCCCACCTCCGTCGACACCCGCCCTCACTTCCACCCCCACCCGAGCCACCACTGCCCATCGCCTCCGCTGCCCACCGCCTCCGCCATCTCCCGCCGTCCATCGCAGCATCCACTTCCGCCACCCCTCCGCCGTGTCACCTCCGCCGCTGTCCGCCCGCCCATCCGGGCTGACAAACGAGCGCTGCCCCCGGGTCGCCGCCCGCGCGCCCTCGGGCGCCGCCGCCCAGCGGAAATGAGGCGCCGCTCAATAAATCAGCGCCATTCGCCCCTCCCCCTCCCCCTCCTCACCCCGCCCACACGGCGCACGGTTTGTCCGCGTTTGCTAGACCCACGCCCACTCGCCCACACGCCTCGATTGGCCGCGCATCACTCACTTGTGCGCTCGGCGGTCCGCGCCATTCAAATCTACTTAGAAGTGTTCTTTTAGAACACTTCTAATTTACATTTGGTAACAATTGGTTTGGTCTTTGGTGTAACTACAAATACTTCTATAAACGTGAAATTGCAAATATTCTTGGTCTTGACATTTCTCTTTGTTTTTTCATACTGATAAGTACAACAAAAGAGCAACAACTTCCTTTCCTAAAACCAAATGTAAATTAATCAAATAAAAATTAAAAAATAGTCTGCGAAGAAAAGAAATAGAGAAAAAATTAAATGTTTACATATTTGTTACTGAAATAGAAAGTCATAAGGAGCGTCGAACGTCTTGTAAGAAGAGTGAAATACGCCCTAGGTCAAGTTTTCATTGATCTCTCTGAATTTTCGAAAATTCCCAAATATCACACAAGATTGACTACAAGTGATGGAAAAATAAAATTTATAAATTAAAAGAGACGAATGTTTCTGAATAGAGATTGTGTAAATAATGATTTCGATGATGAAAAGATGATGACGTATGTTTACTCTTTCCTGAAACAAACAAAAGTACATTGGTACACCAAACAGTATTCTGAGTGTAACAGGTAGTAATTAGAAAAAAGCGTGAGACTTTTTTTTTTATTATCAACTGAACAATTTTGACTCCTATCTGAAGAAAGGATACTCCAAATGAAAGAAGGATACTCCAATTTGAAGTCAGAAATCCGAGATAAGTCGCAGTTAAGAACTTTTTAGAACCTCTTAGTTTCTCAAAATTCTTGGACATAACTTCCCACGGCGGTGTTTGTCCGCGTTTGTCCGCGTTTGTCCGCGTTTGTCCGCGTTTGTCCGCGTTTGTCCCGCGTTTGTCCGCGTTTGTCCGCGTTTGTCCGCGTTTGTCCGCGTTTGTCCGCGTTTGTCCGCGTTTGTCCGCGTTTGTCCGCGTTTGTCCGAGTTTGTCCGCGTTTGTCCGCGTTTGTCCGCGCTCGCTACCGCTCCCACACACCTCGATTGGCAGCGCATCACTCACTTGGTGTACGGCGGATGCAGCATTCAAATATACTTACTTTTACGGGTGTTCTATTACATAATAGCGCCAAAATTGACTGAAACGTTTGAAATAAAATTGTGAACAAAACCCAATTATTTGAATCTTATTGAATAGAGATTCCCTACACAATGATGGCGATAATTATATGCACATGCCAGTACACTCACCCTTGAAAAATTACGATTCAGGTGTTTGATTTTGTTTAAATAATAAATATATGTGCTTTGTAACTTTATTTTAATGCTGTTAACTATTAAAATATAGTTGAATGTGTTTAATTATTTTATACTAGCCCCATGTACATAAAACAAACTTTCAAGTTAAAAAGAGGGAAAACGAGAGATTGAACTTATTTACCTAGTACAATGTTTTATGATTAATGCTGCGGGGTCCGTGTCAAACTCTTCTGCTCACGCCTACGCTCCTCAATAATTTCCCACCGTTGCGCCGCCTTGCCTTCGACCGCCCCTGCGAGCAGTCAGCGCCTTGAGAGCAGGGGCGGATCCAACCGATTACTTGTTGTTTTGTTTTTTTTGTTTTCTTTTTTGGGGTGGGGGATCATAGATTTGTGTTAAATGATGAATATCTTTGTTATACTAGGACTTATTTGGGGTGGGGGATCATATACTAGGACTTATTTTTCTTTTTGAGGGTGGGGGATCATAGATTTGTGTTAAATAATAAATATCTTTGTTATTCTAGGTCTTATTTAACCGTACACTTGACGTGAATCAGCTGTACACGATATCCTCCAATCGGGAGCTTCAATGTCCCCATAGTGACGTTACTGTAGAGACATATAAGCTCCCCATTGGATGAAATCGCAAAAGCTGATTTACGTAAGTGCACGACTAAATAAATTATATTCGAGTACTACATATTTTGAGGATCGTAGGCGTGAGCAGAAGAGTTGGACACGGGGCCCGCAGCATTAATCACAAAACATTTTACTAGGCAAAATGTAACTTCCCCAAACTTTCAAGATAAAAAGAGGGAAAACGAGAGATTGAACTTATATATAATGAGGACTATACAATATTTTCTCTACGCCTTTGGAGGGTGGGGGGTGGGGGGCGGGGGGGGGAGGGGAAGGCCGGGTGCGCCTCTGCTTGAGTGAGGCGTTCCGAGGAATAGAGATGCGCGCAGCCGCGCGGGGCGGCGACGGTCGACGACAGCGCGGGGCGACGCGACGGGGCACATCCATCAGCATCAATCAAGAAGCCAGACGGCGCGGGGCGGAAGGGGAGGGGGTGAATTAGGGAGAGGAGGCCCCGGCCGACCGGGGAGGGGGGTGGCAGCGGCGAATCGGGTTTTCCCCGTCACCTTGCAATTTTTCTTGCAAAATTCGATACCGAAAATTTGGGACGCTAGGATACATATGTCAGTTATGTGAGTTACATACGTGAGTCAAGGTATGTGAGTTGCATATGAAAAGCCTTGCTCTTCTACAACATTCTTTAAGTTTCATTTCCATTAAACAATTAGGGCCCCCCCCCCAAAATTGGGAAACTGTTAAAAAAATACTCGTAGGTTATTTTTATAAAACTTTATTTCCATGATAAAATTACTGCGGTAAAAGATCTAAATTATTTATTTAATCGGAATGTTCTGTAAATGTTCAATTTTAATTTTCTAAGGAGTTATTTTTTCCGGTAAATTTTCTCATTAATGACAGCGATATTTGGGTTAATTATGCATTAAAATGTATTTTAAATATAAAATTTGTAGTCTTTGTTGCTATGGAAGCGAATGGCGTCAGTCATTGAGATATATGTATTTAACTTGGCACATTAACTCACATTATAAATTGCGTATCCGTAAAAATGACTGTTTTACACATGATATTTTATTAATTAAATGATTACATTACACAACTGCAACACGTTCACAAGTACTCGCATTACTGCCAAGTAAGTCGGTCTCGTTTAGTATGATTTTGAGGAAGTTGCCCCGAAGTACGGGGACACTAAGGCTATGGGTTCAAAACTGGTGTAAGACAAGACAATTTTCCGTTATTTGGGCCAAGAGAGTCTTTCCCTTTCCTATTATATCGCATTATTATTTTTATCCATCCATAGTCTCTTGTCCTGATCGAAAACTGAATGTGAGATTACTGTGATATCTGTCTGCGTGATTATTGGGGAATTGAATTCCAACACCCAGTGCAATTGTATGCACCGAGAGGGGACTATGGGCTACCACGTACATATGTAATGGTTCAGGGCTGAGACATGGGCCTGCCGGCTACATCGGCATGATATTTGGAGAGAGGGACTCTTCACTGAAAAGTTGCCCCCAAAGAGCGAGAAGCCTTGGTAAGTCACAAGGCGCCGTTAGACGGCAGCCGGGAAGAGTTGGGGGGGGGGGGGGGATAACCGAAACTTGACATGACTCAAGAGGATTGGAAACTATTTCCTACTAAAGCTATTTTGTAGCTCTAATTTTATTGGTAATTATTTTCTTCTATTTTTGCTATCATGAAAATGAGACTTCGGTAAAACATCATATGGGTCACATGGGAGTGAAGTGGTAGTATTGACTTTTTTCATTTTCTCATACTAAATAGTTTTCCGTACTTGGTAACATTTTATATTTTTGGATGTTTGATATATATACAGGGCTGAAACCAACTTTTCTTTTCGAGAGTAGTGTATTAGTGTGCTATTTTAAGCGCTTCCATCCCCCCCAGGTGTCCTTTGGGCGGATGATCGGAAGAGCAAAATAACAGCCATCGGTTCTCGAGTGACGGTGCAAATATCAGGTTGACAGGACGCTTGTGCTATCTTTATGTCAACAAGGCCACTACCGCCGTTCCCCAGTGGCTGAAAATGAGAATTGAAATATCAACTGGAATTGAAATGCATACATTGTGTGTTTCAAAGGAGTGAAAAATATTACTTGAACTCCGTTACTTGAAATACGTTGGAGTACTCATTTCGCATCAGATCATGCTCCAAGTTTTATACTCCTAAATGTGTTTAAATAAAGATGGCAACAAATATTTTTAGCCATGAATACTCTAGTTTCATTTTTAAGTGTGTTCTGCAGATGGGGCTTTGGTTGTAATCCAAACATTTTCAGTCAGAGTTTATCCAATTAAGTGATTGTGAATTTCAATTATTATAATCCGCCCTATATTTTCAGATGGATCAGAGAAATTTAAGTTGCTACAATAAATGTAAATGATCACATTTTATTTTATTTTATTTTATTTTATTTTATTTTATTTTATTTTATTTTATTTTATTGATTATTCCACTCGTGAAATTAAAGCCAGTAGTGTTTAACTATACAAACAAAATGCCAATCAGGGCGGTGTATCTCAAAAAGTTCATCGCTTTTTATATTCGATATTTCTTACAGCTTCTCCGTGCTGGCCAATCTTCCCTCGACTTCTTTGTGCACTTCAAAAATTGCACCAATGCAAGTGGTAAAAAGTGTATCGCACTGTATTCCTACCCAAGCTCGCGGATTCAAACTCGGATGAGGGCGTAGGGTTTAAAGGGTTTAGGGTCACTGCATCTTGTAACATTTGTGTCATGCAAAACGTCAAAAATTCGAGACAATTCTGTCTCAAGTACATCTTATATCTACTCAGCGACAATACGACGCCCGTGACAGCAAAATATAAGTAGAGTCAGTTGTTTACATCCGTGGTTCTGAATATATACGTACGACTCAGTAACTAATGAGGCGTTGCACACATGTGACGTCACAAGCGAAAATGTTCAACGTTTCAGCCCATTTCAAGGCTTGCTATGGGCAGATTTGCACAGCTCGAGCATCAGACATCAACAATAACAATGCTCAATAGTATGACAACGATAACCAAGTTCAGCAGCAAAGACATGGGCCACGAAAACGATCATGATGACAGCTGTAACCACGGCAACAACGATTACGCCCACGACAAATATAACGACCACGGCCACTACCAAACCCGTAACAACGACCAGGACCACCACCAACACGCCCATTTCAACGACCACTACAAGGCCTTTACAGCAACACTGACCACGACCATGACCACCACCACCACCATTACCACCTGCCCATAAAAAACACAACGACCACGAAAACGACTACTACCGGCGCCACGTCCATGACCCCGTCCACATCTCGATGACAACGACGACGACAAGAATGACGACTAGCTAATCGACAAAGGCATCAAGATGCCCACGACGAAGTCAACGATGGGCCTGTTTTTGTCTCGAACACCCCGTCAACATTGTGGAATAAAGAAGTCCCGAAGCGCTTCGGCCACAAAGGTTCTTGCTTCGAGCCGGCGCCCAAGCCCTTGCTTCGTCCTGCTCTTGCTGCGAGCTGGTCTCCAAAGCCCTTGCTTCGATCTTCAGCTGGCGAGCCGACGCGCCGTCACGACGACGGCAATAATGACTACGACCTGAACGACAATGACAACACCACGACGAAGTCAACGGTGGGCCTGTTTTAGCCATGAACACTCGTCATCATTGCGGAATTTGGAAGAGTCCCGCGGCCTTCAAGGCCCTTGTTTGGACCTTCGGCAGGTGAACCGGCACACTGGCACTACGACACAATGTCTACGACTTGAACGACAATGACAACACGACGACTACGACGAAGTCATCACCAAGCCTGTTTTTGTCTTGATCACTCGTCAACACTGCGGAATTTAGACGAGTCCCACGGCTTTCAAGGCCCTTTCTTGGAGCTTCGGCCTGTGAGTCGGCACGCCGCACGACGACGGCAACAATGACTAAGACTTGAACGACAATGACAACATCACGGCGAAGAAGTCAACAGCGACTACGACCTGAACGACAATGCCAACATCACAACGAAGGAGCCAATAACGGGTCTGTTTCTGTCTTGAACACATCTCAACATCGCGGAATTTAGACTAGTTCCGGAGAGCTTCGGCATCCAAGGCCCTTGCTTCGAACCGGCGACCAAATCCTTCCTTCGGCCGATCCTTCCTGCGAGCCGGCCTTCAAGGCCCTTATTTCGAGCTTCGGCCCGTGAGCCATCACGACCACGGCAACAATGACTACGACCTGGACGCCAATGGCAGCATGGCGACCACACCCCGACGAAGTCAACGCCTGTTTCTTTCTTGAACAATCTCAACATTACAGAATTTAGACGAGTCCCGAAGCGCTTCGGCATCCAAGGCCCTTCGCCTTCGAACCGGCACCCAAGTCCTTCCTTCGGCCGGTCCTTGCTGCGAGCCGGCCTTCAAGGCCCTGACTTCGAGCTTCGGCCCGTGAGCCGGCACGACGACGGCAACAATGACTACGACCTGAACGACAACGACATCACGACGAAGTCAACAACGGGCCTGTTTCTGTCTTGAACAATCTCAACATTGCGGAATTTAGACGAGTCCCGCATCCTCCGAGGCCCCTGCTTCGAGCCGGCGGTCACGGCGGTGGCACTCCCCTCTTCCCCCCTCTTCTCGTCACCTCCCCTCGAAGCCGCGCTCTGCACGGGAGGCCGCTGAAATCCGCGCGCCCGATAGCGCTATCTGCGCGGCGGCCGGCGGCTTAAGGCGCCCGTCAGGATTCGCGCGCCGTTATTGATTGCTCTCCACTTCCCGGCGCTTCTCCGGGGATCACTGTCAAAAGTCAACAGGTATATCAGGCGCGGCGCGGAAACAACAAAGCGGGCTGTGTTGGCCGCTTGTCTGGCTTTTCGAGATGACGGAGATGGATCGCCCCAAAAATACAGATTACGCGGATTAAAATATATTCCGCGGACGCGCGGTGAGAGATCTTCGTGGGTTGCAGGCTTCTAATCGTGACAGGGTAGTCCGCTGGTGATAGCCGTCGGGTAATTCTGTTCGTAACTGTCATAATAAATGCAGTCTTTCATGATTATGATTTCTGGATGAGTTTTAGTATTTTCCTGGGCTACTACATGATTAAACTCAGATGGAATTGAAATGTTCACAAAAACAAATTTATCACTTCTTCTTGATAAACCACTCTGACGGTCGTACCCAAACTGGAATCCCGAGAAAAAAAATACGGGTGACTAATGGTGACTAAAGGTGAAATATATTATTTATAATGTCATATAATAGAAATGATACAATAAAAAACTATAATAAATTATACGTTTCTATAAAAAATAAACTAAACGATACTTTTTATTACTTTGTGCAACTTATAAATATAATACGGATAAAACATGGGCTTAATACTTACTTATATTTGATATTTATAAATGAATATAGGAAATTTTTGTAGAGTGTAGAATGACTCGACTGTAATTGATGTGAATGGTCTAATCGCATTTAACCAACCTGTTCTAAAACCCATTTTTATATAATTTTGCTTTAGGGTATTGTTGTATAAAATTAGGATACATTTAGTAGAGTATTGAAGTAGAAAAGATTGTATATAACATTAATAAATAATGAATTATACGTGGTATTTTATATTTTTAATTATAATCGAAAAAAACTAAATGTTCTTTAGTTTTTGCTAAAAATCGTATTAAAATTTTCAAAAAATCTTCTAACTAATCTGCAATCTACAAACATCAAATTTTCCTAATGTTCAAAACAAAATTCAAAACTTTACTAAACAGCATTAAAACAGAATTGAAGAATGTTTTCCGACGGCCTGTGGAAAAAGTTTCCTTTCCTGATGCAGAAGTCATGAATATATTTGTGCTCGCAGTAGGCACGTACTCTAAAACCATCGAAGCGACTCCGAGAACGAGTGCACGCTTATTTAAGAAAAACAAAGACGGTGTGTGCCTAAAGCGTGCTTATCGAAGCTTGTTTGGCAGGTAGATTTATGGCCCTTGCAGTTCCTGACATTGCGCGATACGAGGGAGCAAATATCACCACAGTGTGCAGCCAGTTAGAAACATCAAACAAAATAATCTAGCGAGTAATGCCGAGAAACATCTAGAGAAAAATGAATCCAATCAATTTAAAAATATCTACCTCGAACAATATTTCTGTAAAGTAGAAGCAACAATTTAAATAACCAATGGGATAGAGAAATTATTAATCTGTACTGCATGTAAATTCTCCTTTTCGATGTATTCTATCCTTTGGATGTCATCACCATTGAAAAAGGGCAATAAATACACTACGTTGTAAATGGAGAGACTTTAGCTTTTACTTTATCGCCTTACTACGTACTTAACTAGTAAAGACAAACTAATGGTGCTATGGAAATGGGTGATTTTTTTTTACAGAAAAACTCGTATTGTCGGGTCCTAGTACGAAAAAGTGGATACATTTTGTTTCCATGCGTACTTCCTCTAACACGTTGAGTAGTCAGAATCCACGTATTACGAGGCCTTGATACCGAAAAAACTATTGACAACGCGTGTATCTGTCCATCTTCTGCGGACGCTAGTGCGTAAACTGTTCAGATCATTTTATCAAAAATTTAAATTCCCCAATCGATTTAAAACGAACTCCACTCCCTGCGAGTTTCCAATCGATATTTTTATTTTTGGGGTTTCTTTAAACGAAACCTTAGCAGCGTTTTCAAGAGTTTCTAAAAATGACTCCAATTTCTTTATTGAAATTTGTTATCGGATTGTTGAAATGAAGACAATTTTAAAATAAATATTTCTGACAGTCATTTAGGTTATCTGGTCATTCTGGTTATCTTTGTACCTTTTAATCTGAACCCGGAATAATCGGAACTCTGCAGACGTTGGGTCATATGAATAAAAATGAGCACTTGCTCAGGAGTAGTTGCTCCGGAGCAAAGTGAGTCTACTCCGCGGCACTGAGTAAAAGCTCCATTTCGTATGAATAAAAACTTCGTATGTCTCCGGAGAACTTGCTCATGTCTCGCGAGCATTTGCTCGCTGTGAACAAGCGATAGTATGGGCAAAGAGTTTTAAAAATGGAATTCCTGAGTAACAAAGAGATTACATACTTTACGCGCACGGCGCACATAATTTGTTTTTTCCGTGGTTAATTTGTGAGGAAGTTAGAGTTTGGTTGTGTTTGAACACGTGCAGTAGTAGGAAGTTGTGAGCGTAGTGAGGTCGTGCTCGTGTTTCCCGAATATATCCAATACGAAATGAGTAGCAGCAGTGACGAGGAGCAGAAGGCGCCGGAGTCGCAACAAATTTTCGCTGAGATGCTCAGCGAAAATCGAATAGTATTTGAGAAGAGCCAGCTTCCGGAGATGCGAAGACGCCGGAAAGAAGCTCTTCAAAATTTAAAAACTCAGTACTCCGAAAAATTCGGAGTTCTTATAACTGAGGAACAATTGAACAAAAAAGTATGCAACATAAAATCACGATTGAAAGCAAAAACTTATAAAAATCGTACTGGCAACAAGAAAATCAAATTGAAGGCCTGGGAAAGAATAATTTATGACTTGATGAACGGGGACAGTAATCCAACAGTGACCCAAATAAAAGGTAAGAAAACTATTGTATTATTTTTATTTCATGATGAACTCACAATATGATTATACTCTCAATCATTTACATTATAATTTATGTAAGAAAACCTATGTTCATTTTAATCATCAACACGTATTCTTACATAAATTATGTGAATGATTGTGAACGTATTCAGTTAACCTAATTAAATGTTAACTGCATATATTCACATTATAATTTGTGTAAGAAAACCTATGTTCATTTTAATCATCAACACGTATTCTTACATAAATTATGTGAATGATTGTGAACGTATTCAGTTAACCTAATTAAATGTTAACTGCATGTATTCACATTATAATTTGTGTAAGAAAACCTATGTTCATTTTAATCATCAACACGTATTCTTACATAAATTATGTGAATGATTGTGAACGTATTCAGTTAACCTAATTAAATGTTAACTGCATATATTCACAAGCATGTACATTATAATTTGTGTAAGAGAACATGTGTTCATTTTATTTCATTATGTTAACTGAATATATTCACAAGTATTTACATTATATTTTATATCAATTTCAGGAGCAGTATCTTCAGCGGGAACCAGCAATGAAGCAACAGCAGGATGCGCTTCAGATGAAGAAATACGGGCGGAGAGCAGCAGCGGGACTCCTGCAAGGGTGCTATCTCGCCCTGAAAGAAAAAGAAAACTAGTAGATTTAGAAAGCGATGAAACTAGGTCTATGTCAAATCTTGAATTAACAAGACTTGTTTTATTAGAGGAGTTGCAAGTACTAAGACTAAAAAAGGAAAAGTACATGTGGGAAAAAAGGATGAGGGAAAGTGAATATGTTGTTTTCGAAAATGAATAAAGAAAATTATACTTACAAATTAAAATCTGTGTATTATTCTTGACAGTTCATCCCTCCTACGTTGTCCTCTCAATCTGTCAGCAGCTGTTCCTTCTTCTGGGGGTTGTAATTCTTCCTCAGGTTCAATGATGTCCGTTGCAAAATCCTCATCATGTAAGTATTTTGCTACATTGTGCAAAATAAAACAGCACAAAACAACAGATGGTACCTTTTCTGTAGCAAATCTCACTTTGCTTTGTAAAATTGGTAAGCGTTGTTTAAGTTGCCCAAAACATCGTTCAATGGTAACACGCTCCTTTTTCAAACATCTATTGAAAGAGAAATGCTCTGGCATTACAGGGTTTTTATACGGCACCATGAGCCATGGGGCAATTCCATAGCCTGAATCGCCAAGTAGCAATATGTCGCTTTGGCCTGATAAAAATCTGTGTGGATGTGAATTCTTCCAAATGCGAGAATCGTGCACTGATCCAGGCCAAGAAGCATCCATGCTAGTAAATTCTTCTTTAGCATTGCATGTTGCTTGAATATTTATAGAATGAAGGCCTTTCCTATTTATGTATTCATCAGCATGAGTAAGTGGCTTCTTAATCAGAATATGTGTACAGTCAAGAGCACCAATTGCATTAGGGAAAGTGTACCTTTCCTGCCACAGATCTCTTGCATGCTGGACATCTATTTCAGTTCTTGGGAACTGTATCCAATACTGTTTTTTTTCTTTTATTTTCTCCATGACAAAACTAAAAGTCTTGCTCACTGTGGACTGATCCACGCCAACATCTTCTGCCACTCCTACCTGAAAACCAGGATCGGCCACGTAGCGAAGAAAAATTTTCATTTTTTGCTCATTGGTTAGAGCTCCGCCTCTTGTTTCTTCTCGAACGCCGAGAAAATGTTGTGTCAACCATACAACATTGTCTTTTTCGAATCGGTAAAGGTTCTTATAATTCATGTCACAAGAATTTCGCCGAATCTTGTAATTTTTTTTATTCCTCTGCATTTGCATGTGAGCACACGGTATATGCACGGCCATTTTAACCTAACTTCTCAAACGTGAGTCTGCTACAGATGTCCCTCCGAAATTTTGGAGCAAGTGCTCACCCTAGAGAGTAAACGCTAAACTTTATTCATACCAATTCCGAGCATTTGCTCGCCAGTTGAGAGTACGCTCAGAGACGGAGCAAGTGCTCAGAGACTGAGCAATTGCTCACCCACTTTATTCATACGAAATTGAGAAGGATCTCCGAAACTCTGAGCAAAGAGTAATTGCTCATTTTTATTCATACCACCCGTTGTCTACCCTTCGTCTCTCTCTCTCTTTCTTTTTTCCATCTTTTCTGCCATTTCTCTTTCCGTCTCTCCCTCTCGCTTCGTCTGCCTCCATCTCCCTCTCTTTGTCTCTCCCTCTCTTTGTCTCTCCCTCTCTTTGTCTCTCCCTCTCTTTGTCTCTCCCTCTCTTTGTCTCTCCCTCTCTTTGTCTCTTCCTCTCTTTGTCTCTCCCTCTCTTTGTCTCTCCCTCTCTTTGTCTCTCCCTCTCTTTGTCTCTCCCTCTCTTTGTCTCTCCCTCTCTTTGTCTCTCCCTCTCTTTGTCTCTCCCTCTCTTTGTCTCTCCCTCTCTTTGTCTCTCCCTCTCTTTGTCTCTCCCTCTCTTTGTCTCTCCCTCTCTTTGTCTCCCTCTCTTTGTCTCTCCCTCTCTTTGTCTCTCTCTTTGTCTCTCTCTTTGTCTCTCTCTCTTTGTCTCTCTCTCTTTGTCTCTCTCTTTGTCTCTCTCTTTGTCTCTCTCTCTTTGTCTCTCTCTCTTTGTCTCTCTCTCTTTGTCTCTCTCTCTTTGTCTCTCTCTCTTTGTCTCTCTCTCTTTGTCTCTCTCTCTTTGTCTCTCTCTCTTTGTCTCTCTCTCTTTGTCTCTCTCTCTCTTTGTCTCTCTCTCTCTTTGTCTCTCTCTCTCTTTGTCTCTCTCTCTTTGTCTCTCTCTCTTTGTCTCTCTCTCTTTGTCTCTCTCTCTTTGTCTCTCTCTCTTTGTCTCTCTCTCTTTGTCTCTCTCTCTTTGTCTCTCTCTCTCTTTGTCTCTCTCTCTCTTTGTCTCTCTCTCTTTGTCTCTCTCTCTTTGTCTCTCTCTCTCTTTGTCTCTCTCTCTCTTTGTCTCTCTCTCTCTTTGTCTCTCTCTCTCTTTGTCTCTCTCTCTCTTTGTCTCTCTCTCTCTTTGTCTCTCTCTCTTTGTCTCTCTCTCTCTCTTTGTCTCTCTCTCTCTCTTTGTCTCTCTCTCTCTCTTTGTCTCTCTCTCTCTCTTTGTCTCTCTCTCTCTCTTTGTCTCTCTCTCTCTCTTTGTCTCTCTCTCTCTTTGTCTCTCTCTCTCTTTGTCTCTCTCTCTCTTTGTCTCTCTCTCTCTCTCTGTCTCTCTCTCTCTCTTTGTCTCTCTCTCTCTCTTTGTCTCTCTCTCTCTTTGTCTCTCTCTCTCTTTGTCTCTCTCTCTCTTTGTCTCTCTCTCTCTCTTTGTCTCTCTCTCTCTCTTTGTCTCTCTCTCTCTCTTTGTCTCTCTCTCTCTCTTTGTCTCTCTCTCTCTCTTTGTCTCTCTCTCTTTGTCTCTCTCTCTCTCTTTGTCTCTCTCTCTCTTTGTCTCTCTCTCTCTCTTTGTCTCTCTCTCTCTCTTTGTCTCTCTCTCTCTCTTTGTCTCTCTCTCTCTCTTTGTCTCTCTCTCTTTGTCTCTCTCTCTCTTTGTCTCTCTCTCTCTTTGTCTCTCTCTCTCTTTGTCTCTCTCTCTTTGTCTTTCTTTCTCTCTCACTGTCCCTGTCTCTGTATCTCATGCACATTTAGTTGCAGATTTTGCATGTCTCTAAGCAGGTGGGGTAATATTGAGAAGCGCCGGATCAGCAAAAATGTAATAGAATGTTGAAGATCTCATCCTGTAGAATACGATGTAGACAACGTTTCTTTGAGGCCATTGGCCTCAAAATTTTAATTTTTAATGTCAGAGAATCCTTTGTTTAGGAGTTATTTAACGATGTGGATTCAAAAATGGTGCCGAGTGTTGCGGATGGCATGAATATTTAGTTTTGTTTTACACTGCCATCTAGTGGAGTTTCAACACAATTAAAAGCAGATAAACCTTCTGGGTGAAAAAACAAAAACAAAACAAGTAGAAGTGCCAACTTTCATGGTGATATGTCGTAAGGTATTGGAGTTAACTGCTACAAATATTTTCCATATTTCTGTGTATTCCTTTAGTGATCGGTTAATAACATAATGTTAGCACTGCGAATCGCTGTCGTCGGTCAGTTGTTTTATTAAGTAACCCGCTTCACCCTCAAGTTCCCAGTCTATAAGTTCACGCTAGTTATGAAATCTGCCTTGAAAAAAGTCGTATCGACGCAGAAAATCTATTTCCCAGTACAGCTAATCGTGAGAAGAGACTTCAAGACTTTTAAGTACATGAAGAATGGCATGGATATTCATTTTCATGTTCGTAGCGCTTTCAATATATTAAAGAGAAAATCACTGTTGTTTTGAGAGAGACCTTGTAATGTACTCAAGTGCAGTTGCTCATGGCCACAGTCAACCAACCTACTGCTCGACCCTCAAGTTTTCAGTCTATACGTTCAGACTAGTTATGAAATCTACTTTGAAAAAAGTCGTATGAATAATTTTTGCAAGTATCGCTAGTCGTGAGAACAGATTTTCAGACTTTCACCTGCATGAAGAATGTCATCCATATTCTTATTCATGTTCGGAGCGCTTTCAATGTATTAAAGAGAAAATCACTGTTGTTTTGAGAGAAACCTTGTAATATTGTCTCGTACGGTTGCTCATGGTCAACCATCTTATCAATCCACCCTCAAGTTTTCTGCATATTCATTGACATTTCGCAGAACATCAATTTCCCAGTACAGTTAATCGTGAGAAGGGACTTCAAGACTTTCACCTATATGATGACTGACATCCATATTCATTTTCATGGTTGGAGCGCTTTCAATATATTAAAGACAAAATAAATGTTGTTTCGAGAGGAACCTTGTAGTGTTCTCTCGTACGGTTGCTCATGGTTAACCATCTTACCACTCCACCCTCAAGTTCTCTGCATATTCATTGACATTTGAGTTCAGACAAGTTATGAAGTTAAGAAAAAAGTCGTATCAACGCAGAAAATCAATTTCCAAGTATCGCTAATCATGAGAAGAGACCTCCAGACTTCCACCTACATGAAGAATGACATCCATATTCATTTTCATGCCCGGAGCGCGAGCACTTTCGCAAACGCGTATCCGCGCCTTTTTACGAGGTGAATTTACGACGTTGGGAGCCTTGGCAGCGCGGCCGACCGGCCGACAGGTGCGGTCGTGCTGGCGGGCGGTTGGGCGGGCGGGCGGTTGGGCGATCGGACGGGCGACGAAGCATCGCCCCGTGCCCGGGGGCGCGCCCCTAAATCCCGTGACTGGCAGTCCAATTGAAAGCCCACTCAATAAAACGGAGCCTCGAGATTTTAATCGGCGGGTTATGCAAATGAGACGAATTAATCGGCTGTAAGCCTCCGCAGCCGCCACCAGCGCCGCCGCCGCTGCCCGCCGGACCGACCAACGTATTAATTAGATATTTGCTGGCAGCGCACTCCCACGGCTCCGGTCGTAATGAGCCGCACTCTCTGCCCCGCCACCGCCCCGCCACGCCCCCTGGTGCATGCCGCTCGCGCGCGTCACGCAGCCCGCCCCGCCCCGCCCCGCCCCGCCCCCGGCGGCTCCCGCCGCAATTACGCCAAGTTAAATAGAAATTACCTCGGCCCCTCGCGAAATTAATTTTTGTTTAATCATTATGAGCGCTGGAGGTTCATTTTTGAAAGTACGTGCTGGTGGATTTAGAGGATAATGCTAATGGGGTATCGCGTAACAAGAATGAAGAAGCCCTCTTCAATGTTTTTATAAATCTCCGCAACGATTCAGAGATTACCTCTCGGAGGTTATAATAAAATTGAGATACAGTGACAACGTTAATTGCGTAGGTATGATTCAAACAATTTAATATTAATGGTCAAGATAATGTTTTAATGGTCTTTAGTATGATACAATATTACATTTTTACGTGTCTGCCACATAGTGAAAGGTACTCCCTTAACTATTTTTGTGGATTCTGAGAACGTTAATTTCATACAAACATGCAATAATAAGTAGATAAAAATTCATATATTATTGGTTACCATTTGCATAAAATGTAGTGAAAAGGCTAAGAAATTATTACTATTATTGATTTGTTATGCTTGTGTAATAGAGAAATGATGCTGATTCTGACACAATAACTTAATTACAGATATTGTAACATAATAATATCGTAACGTTATAATACAATAACAGATATCCTTATCTTGCCGCTCATACGAGCACTTAACATTCACACAACGCATATCCTATAAATGAAATAAGGTTTTTAAATGCATTTGCGCCTTGTCATTGGAGAGGATCATGGACGTCTGCTGCTCTCACGAAGCAACCGGTCTCCTGCTGCCCCGCCCTTCCAGCAACTGCGCCGCGCCCAGCAAATGCCCGACACACGCTTCCTCAGCTGCTCCATTCCAGCCCGTGACTACCAAGTGGGCAGCCCAGATGTAAGGCGGATGCGCCATCGTTGGCGACAGGGTTGGTAGTGTCAGACCCTTACACCCAAGTGCTCGGGTTCAAATTTAATAGAAGCTGTGAACTTTTAAGGGCGAAAAAACCCTTTATATGCCTTCCTTCGGAGGGAAAGTAAAGTCGGTTGTCCCTTGTTGTAGATCTACTATACGTAAAAGATTCTAAAGCTTAAAACAAGCCTCTGAGCAAAATTCTTTACTTCCCCTCCGAAAGAAGGTGTACATTTTTTTCTGAATAATCCACGGCTTCGATCGAGTTTGAACCCGCAAACTTGAGTACAGCAGATCGATACGTTAACCCTTACACCTCGGTAGCCACAAATGAATGATAGCTAATAATGGTATCAATAGGTGTCAGTGTAAGCCTTAACAGGTAAACCCACGTTAAACCAAAACAGATAATGATGCTGATAACAATTAAGTGGCCCATCCACGATGTTTACACGATGAAATACGAACGCGAAACTTGAAAGAAGTTAGACCAATTAGATATGTCAGCATCTAAGCCTCGCAGGTTATCAGGATTTTTTTTCCAGATGACAGTGACAAGTCTTCCGACAGCAATTTGTCTCTCTCACGAAAAAATAGACGTGTTGGAGAGGTTTCCTTCTCGCACGTTGACGTCTTTTCTGACTTTGATGAAGATGCTTATGTTCTTTTTCTCTTCTGAAGACATGCCGTACTTACTTCAATACTCTTTATAGTTATGATATAGGGGGCGGATAATTATGAAATCTCTTTTTTTTCTTTTGCTTTAGAATAAGGCCTATTAGTGTAGACATTAATTTTATGATAAGACAAAAGGACATAACCCATTTGTATGACATTTTCTTACATTTTTCGTTGATTTCGACTAATAAGTCATTTTTTATCCCATCCTTTCAAGCATTTTCGCTGATTTAATAGATTTTAATATCATTTCAATGGTACTTACTTCAAGTAATATTTACTGATGCAACAAATGTTCTCCACAGAAATCGTGAGTAGCCTATTCGACGTCTTTGCTCAGAAATTGTAATGTCAGCCGTTGTACGTAATGCAAGGTTCCTGAGACGCCTATCAGTGCCATTGGCGGTTCGCCCCATGGTGGAAAGATCTTTCTATTATGGTTCGGCTGATTTTGGTAGAACTAAAGGCAGAGATTTCTTGGTAAAGAACAGTTCAAACGAAACGTTTGCAATCTGGGTGCACTTGAAACGTTTGCAATCTGGGTGGAAGAATTCTCGATTACAGTAACACAACCAACATCTTGAGTTGTTCATCTGAACTGGTTTTGATTAAATTTTTTACGAATTTTTTCTTTGATTTTAGGACATTTTAAAAACATTTTATCAGATAATTTTTTTGGTCATTTTTTGCGATGTTTTAGGTCATCAAAATCCGCCCCTATGAATTTGTATTCGTCAGGAATAATAATTTTGGAATTGAAAAGATGTGAATATTAAGGTTTGTAAAGTGCAAACACCTGATAATTGAAATCTTCGTTTTCTCACTAATAGACTGTTTCAATGAGGATTTTTCGTGTCTTTGCAGGAACGGCGTTGGATAGACGCCACGACTTTTTCCGTCTACTTGGTATTCATCTCAGAATTGAAGAACAATTTGCTACGTCCCACATTCTGTTAAACTTTTCCTTGTACTTTTATTCAATGGGTAGACTATCTACCTTATCTTCCATCACGCTATACCCCTGTTCATAGGGCACAACATGTAGAAACTCACAACAGAATTATAAATTCGGTGTATTGTACATCAGAACTGAAAATCGTTAGGACTTAAGAATTCTTGTGTATGAGCAAGATAGTACATTATAAAACGATGATGGAATGAGGGGTATTAATACACCAGTGTGATATTACGATACGAGAGAGAAACGAGCCAGTATCGTAAACTTCACACGAGTGTATTAATATCCATTACATCGAGTTTCAATCGGTACCGTTTCTAGGACTTTTGGTAACTTATACACGGGTTTTACATCGAATCGTTTCGCGGCAGTTGACGAGCAAGATTCAGCCAAGGCCACCTAGCGGACAGCTCACTACCCTACACTGCCGTAGGAGGCTTTGGTTTACCATTGCGTCAGTCAAATAGTTTTAGCGGATTAGTGATAGATTTTTTGAAAGGTCGAGGATGTTACCGAAGATACGTGTAATTTCCAGAGTTCGAAAAAACAGAGTCCATTACAGTAGTGAATTCATGTCATGAACAACAACAATAAATAATAAAAACTTCGTTTTAGTGGGTCATTGTAAATTCGTAAAACATTCACACAAACAAAAAAAGGAAAAAATGCGTAAAAATGAGAAAATTGCCGCAAAGGATTAAAAATGACCTAAAATTGAAAAATGGCAAAAAATGACAAATTATGATTCAATAACTATACATTTTTATCACGTCATGACATTAATTCATTTACAACTTAGCTGTGTCTAAAATGCAGCAATGAAAATATGACATGCCATCAGAATTCGAGCCCTATTAGTGAGTATCATTATGCAATGACGGTTGCAGCAATCAAATTACAATTATAGAATGGAAGTGGAAAAAAAATAACAACTTTAATGAATTTTAACTTGATGAAATCGTCTCTTGCTATCTCAAGACGGTTTTATTGAATGAACAGCATCTCACCCGCCCTCAGAGCCGTGTAATACACAACTTCGCAGTTTTCACTGAGCCTCATCGCCGCCCTCCACGTGACCACCTCCTTTTGTGCTCCTTGCGCTGTTGCACGTTGCAAACTGAGAACATGTTCCACTCCACTGCGCCGTGCTAAGAGAATGTTCTCTCGCTTGTTGCGAGTTCTTCTGCATTGTGCCCAATGGACAAAGGAAACTGCAGGATCGGAGTTGCTGCGAGACGAAGTAGAGCTGCAAATCTCATCCTCTAAAAGGAAGCATCTCTGGAATATGATTTGGAGTACATTATTGTAGCTGTACGTGAATGAATTTTTAAGTCAGAATGTTCTCATTGTCTGATAAGGAATCCAATCTTCGCGATTAGTCATTTCGAAAACCCAGAATTCAACAAGAAGACGGAAATGATAAGGAATGTAGAAGTAGGAAGTGGTAGCTTAGAGTTATTATTATGAGTGATTAGTGCGATTAAATACGCTTCTTTCTCTTTCTCTCTAAAACACGTACGTTTTTTTTGTGTACACTCTCTCTCACCAGCACTTATTACTTGTTAATGAGAGACTGCTAAATGAAGAAATCTTTGACAACAATTGCATGTGTCCCTCATTCCAACGGTGAACGTACAGGGCATCTGTAGGTTTCCAGAGCAGTAGAGAGCAGCGAGCTTATCTCTTGAGACGGGAAGAAACCTCCACCCGTCAGCCCGTCAACGAGTTTACAGGTGATAGATTGATCTTTCTAGACAAGCCAACTGGTCGTTAGGCCCGGTGGTGTAGTGAATGTTTTATTCCGAGAGGAGTCGGTGATTCCTGGATTCCTTCACCGCTGGATAGCGAGATCCGTCGTCGACCAACGTACCGGCTAGCGGGCGATTTTCTCATCAAAGTATCTCACCCAGTGAGCCACCGCCTCAGCTGGGTCAGCTTCTAACCTCGCGACTGTTCGACCTCCCGATATGTGTGGGATTGGAGTACATATAAGTGTATGCCTGTGTAAGAGAAGATGATAGGACAAAGAAGGGGACGGAAATATCGCGTACGGTCCATGGCCTATTGGGGAGTACGGGCCATATACCGGTCCGTGGCTCGTTTGTTAGGTAGTGAGGGCCACGGACCGCATTCGATCTCTCCTTCCTCCCCACACGCGTACATGCACTAAACTACCACAAATGTCGGGAGACCGATCAAGAACTTAGAGCTAGGCGTCCGTGAGTGTCCGTGAGATGTCGGGAGACCGGTCAGGAACAGAGCTTTGGCTGGAGCGGTGCCCCGCTTCTGGGAGATACCTGGTTGAGGGAAATACCGCTAGCCGATGGTAGGTCTACGCCGGATCTCACCATCCAGCGGAGTAAAATCACCGCCACCGACGAGGGAAAACATGCATTACACTTACGGGATTAATCCCCTTAGCAGCTGACGTGCCCGGAATCACGAATAAATATTTCAATTTTTGCGCGCGTTCAACGCTAGTGATTAGATGAATGAAAGCAAAAAGCGACATATATTTTGGTGGAGGCGCAGAGCCGCGTGTGGGGGTGGGAGTGGGGGGGTGGGGTGGGCGCTTGACTTCCTCTTGGCAGCGCGGCGGCGCGCCCTCGGAGCGCAGCGCACAGCGCACGCGCGACGGATTTATCGGCTGGCGAGGAGCGTGACCAGCCGTCGCGCCAAGGCAGGCAGCCGCAACTCAGGCGGGCGGCGACGGCGGCGGCGGCGCTGGGCGGCGGAGGGCGCGCTTATGACTGCGGCGAAACATCCCGCGCCGCGCTGCGCCGCGCCGCCTGCCGGCAGACGAGTCACCGCCGCCTCCGGCCGCCATTCGCGGAATCCTCGCGCGTATTAATGGTCTCAAAGTGTAGACATTCCTTACGGGCCTGAAAGGCCACTACTCATCCTTTCGATTCGATGCCAATGGAGCTTGGAGACCCGCAGGGTTCGATTTTGTGTCCCTCCTCTTCGTTCTTATTGAATGCGATACACTCTCTATTACCGGAAACGTTTCTTTGCTGATGAAAGGAATGCTCTTTGAAGAACAAGAAGAAAATGTTTTTAAATAAAATATTTTAATTTTTGTGTGAATTAGTTAATAAAAAAGCGAGAAAAAACATTTCACAGCAGTTCGGTATTTTGAATGAACATTTGTATACTCTGCTATATAAACATTTGTAAAATCTGCTATATAAATCTGCAAAGGTTTGGGATCTTTACATTATTTAATTAAATACGGAGCGCTCTTAAAAATTTAACACAAAATTAATATTTTGAAAATTAATAAAATAGAAATATTCTTTTAGTTCTGCAAAGTGAAGTTCCCCCTCAGACCTCACATACATTTTTATTGTTTTCTTTGAATATAAGAACAAGAAAACATCACTCCGAATGATCTTGGTGGAAGAGAAAGGTTTCTCATGTGTGTAATGCTTATGTAATTTTGCAACACCAACTAATATCACACGTCACTTAACCTCTCTTCGGGAGGCAAAGCGAAGCTGCGATTTGGATGTAGTTACCCCCCCTCCCCCCGAATTAACTTCGCTCGAGACTGAAATGCTTCAGCGAGTACGAACGAGGGAGTGGAGCACTTCCAGCACTCTCTTTTTGATGTTCTGCTGATGTGTTGGTATTGTGAAAATAACCAAGGTTCATTATCGCCTTTACGATTTTTATTGTGAATACTGTTGGGAACTTTCATTGGCTTAGTAATCATCGGCATCACAGGTGTCAAGAATGGACTAATCAATGCTTATCTCCAATTTTGTTTACGTAGTTTTGTTTACGTACAATCTAACGTGAGTGATACAACATTTTATACTATTTACGATATTTTTGAAGCACAGGAGTTAAGAATCGACTGATCAATTTTTGCCTTCAACGTTTTTTTCCTTAAACGAATCTAACCCAGGTTTACGAATGTCTCATACTTCGATATTTTATATCATATTAAACAAATGTGCATCTGAGCTTTAATGCAATGTATAGCTAACCATCGCACAACAAAATAATAGTAAGTCAATGGCTCATACGGTAAGTCATCGAAACGTCCTCAGAATTCAATTTATGGAACTAAATGTACGAGTGTTGTCACTTGAAATGTACCACGAAAACACTTTTTACTCTTTCATACGAGAAAATATATTTTTTACTAAATCTGCTTCTGAAAGTTGGACATAAATTAGTATTCATACGAACTTCAGTAATGTCGTCTTGCTTCTATTTTATATTCACAAAATGAGGGGATAAAATAGGGCACAAAACATAATTTAAAAAGTATTCCAAAGAACCGTGCTTAATCAGTAAATCAAAACATTACAATGGGGCACAAACTTCGTGAGAATTCTCATGGGTCATATTCATTAAAAAAAGAAAAAAGAAAAAAAAAGCAAATCCAAAGAACACATCTACGAGAAGCAAGATAAATGGAGGCCTTTAGAGTGGGTTTAAGAACGCCTTTAAAGAAGTTGCCGCCTGCTTTATTGCTTTCTATAAATGCAAACTGGCAGCTGCGCGGGCTGGCGGGGAAAACAGGGGAGCCCGCCCTGGATTACACCCAGCACGTGAAGGATGAGGGGAGGGCAGGCACTCCGAAGTCAGGCGCGGCTGCTGGGGAAAAGACGCTGACGATGTCACCCTCGTGTGTATGTCGACTACGTGTGTCATATACGTGTGTACCTCTGACTGAGTGTGTGTGTGATTGCGGGCGTGTTTGTGAGGTGCTTCTGTGTGTTGGTGTTGATATATTGGTGTGTGTTACTTATCAACTATCTCGTTGGTCTTTTGGGCTTGTACTTGTCTTTGTGTGTACGTATATATGTGTTTGGGTGTTTGTATATATGGATATGTGTTTGCTTGTATGGATATGTGAATTTGTGTGTTAACTATAAACTTTCCCTTTCGTGTTTGTGCGCACACGCGTGTGTGAATACGTATGTCTGTGTGACGGAAAAGTTGATAATTCACAGTGATTGTACGAAAACAACGCAAACGTATAATTTTAACTGCAATCTATTCGTCGTGTAGCTTCCATTGTGATGAGACGACACAACGGTCGTAAGTGACTGATATCGTCTTTATCGGTCACTTGTCCGGGGTAGAGCGATTGTGCTCTAAGGCTATATTAACTTGTTTATACATCAGTATTTCACCTATTGCAGAATAAATAGTCAAATTTAAAATCAAATTATAATTCTTTGGAATTTTTACAAAGTGGATAAAATCATCTTATGGAAATATCTTTACATCTTGTTGAAGTGCTCATTGGTTTTCAAGGAAGGCCGAATGGTCTTGATGATAATTCTACAATTTCTTATTGTAATAATGTGTCTTTCAATATTTATGCCGTAAATAGCTATAAAAGGATTGACTGTTACGACAAAGGTCTCAGTCAGTATAGTTTTGAATTCACGCGTGTATTTCACTTTCCCGAAAGGAAAGTTTGACCACGGCACGATTGTGTATCAAAGTTTTAATCCAATAGATGAGCTCCAATCGAAACCATCCAAATCAACTCTATCACGTGGCAGTCGAGAGTTGATTTACGAATGTTGAACTCATTGAATCTTAACTTTCACAGGGCAGATCTGATCATGAGTAAACCATTAGAATCGGAGCTAAGCCTTAGCTATGGCTTACAGATGAAAAAAGGTTGGCGGGTAGTTGTTTAGTAGCACTGTTATGTTCTTTAGTAACTGGCGACAGTGAATTAGAAGTGTTAGTGTTGGCATCCAGTATGTTCCGAAGTGATACGATCTTGAACGCAGCACCTGCAAAAGAAGATTCTGCTTCTCGCATGGTCTATTGCGTCCTCTTCGTATCAGCGCATGTGGCACGCTTCAGTGACATCGTCAGGTGCGGAAGTTTCACAGGAGTGGTATCTTGGATAATTGACTTCGTGTGCAGTCCACACCATTTAATTCTGCATTTGCCAATCGGCGACGGTTTTTTAATCTTCATGGTTGAATTCTTGTGTTCAGTGGAAGTTATTGACAATGTGGAAATATTTGTAGCAAATAATGGAAATTTTGACTTAAAATTTTGACTTATTAAACTATGTTAATAAGATGATATCTTCCTACCAACAAAATTGGCAGGTTGATTGTGAATCAAGTTGTGTTAGACATGAAGATCTTTACGTTCTCTATACTCTGAGAGGCTAGACGGATATATTTACTACTTACACCGGGAGCCAAACTGTCTCCACAAGGAAACACACGTGCTTCGTGTGCTATGGTTATGCAAACGGATTGGAACAAGATTGGTGAAAAAACGTTTGATTGCCGAAACATTGGTACTAGTCCAAGAGGAAAACACCAGCCCATGTTGAACGACAATGTGCAATGGCATGAGCGAATCGGGAATATCTTAGAGGAAGAAGGAAAAAGAAGCAGAAAATTAAACAGGGAAAAGATTCAGAAAATATGTAAGTCGCAAAAACTTAAATCTAAGACCCGATTGACTCGCTTGCATTTGACGAACGATTCAGGAGTTAATCAAATGCACTGATAGGCTTGTGGAAGACCAGAAGCGCGATTACGCATGCGTGTGTTCCTTAAAACTTCGGAATCATTCGCGTGCTTCTGACCAGTATATCCTAGGCTTGAATCCCGACGGCGACAAGATTTTAAACACTAGGTACGTAGCTAGATCGAATTCAGCCGCTTCCTGGGGAAAATTCTAGGGGCCGGCTACTCTGATCCGTTGTTTGGTTTCTCGGATCACTATCAGGTGAATGCCGGAGCAGTACCCTAACACACGGGCCATGAACCGCGCGCGAACTTACCTGTCACTTCCCTGCCCTATCCTCACCCCTTTCGTACGCACACTTGCACTTACATGCACTACACTACCACACATACCGAGACACCGGCCGAGAGCTTACAGCTTGTCCCGACTGGAACGGTGCTTTGCTGGATACCTGTTTAGGAGGAACCCCTTTAGACGACAGAAGGATGGCTCCGAATCTCACTATCCAATGGGGGAAGAAAACCACCACCTCTCGAGGGATAAACATGCACTGCACTTAAGGGACTAATGTTCTTGGTCGTTGACGCGCCCGGAATCACTAATCATCAATAAATTGGAATTGTTCGTCAAATGGAAGCGTGTAAACGGGCTGTATGTCCCGGCTGCAAGCCCGGCTCCAAGCCCGGCTCCAAGCCCGGCTCCAAGCCCGGCTCCAAGCCCGGCTCCAAGCCCGGCTCCAAGCCCGGCTCCAAGCCCGGCTCCAAGCCCGGCTCCAAGCCCGGCTCCAAGCCCGGCTCCAAGCCCGGCTCCAAGCCCGGCTCCAAGCCCGGCTCCAAGCCCGGCTCCAAGCCCGGCTCCAAGCCCGGCTCCAAGCCCGGCTCCAAGCCCGGCTCCAAGCCCGGCTGGTTCCAATGTAAATCTGCCGCCCTCGCATTTTTCCCACAATGGGGATGGTAGCGATAGGAAATATAACCGATACGAGCCGCCTTGCGAGTCGACTTAACTCGCGTATGACCACCTTATGAATCTCTTGGAAGTGTTCAATCTCTTTTAATCCAAACACCAAGAAACCCATTCGCGAGTCATTGATATGCTCTGAGAAAAACTGAGGCACCTTTTCTGAGGAAATAGTCACATTGTATATGAAACGTCTTGCGGCAAACTGCTACTGCGTTTACCGCTGGATTGCGGTTACTGCAGGATTGCCAATAATATTCATGTAAAAGAGAGGATACTCGATAGGAAAAAGAAAATAATTAACACATTTATTTTTATAAATATTTAATTTGGACTAACATCACTTTAATTTGTTCTTCTCTCCATTTGCGGTTCAAGTCATACTTGTTCACAAGATGCAGATGAAGATGGTCTGAGCGACTCTTTTTTATCTTAGCCGCTAGACAGAGACACTATGCATGCATGTGTTAGTATTCAGAAAAATTATATTCATGTTCTCTATTTTAAATTCAATTATAAACGAAACAACATAGATATTACTCATGTGATAAATAAATGACAATAATTGTTAAACTTCACTAAAAGTAAGACATTTAAAAATAAAGGAGGACGAGAGGACAACTGACAAGAATGAAGAACTGTCGTCCCATATACAGACTGTTGGTAACCCAAGACTATTGGCACTAGGATAAACAAATAAAGAAACCCAATTCACAACTTACACTCCTCACGCATTACAGGCGTATAGGCTGAATAGGAGTACAAGTTCGTATGAGTTACTATTAGATAAATTGTAAGAGGAGAGCGATGTAATAGTCCATCCATCCTATTTTCCGTCCGCAGTCAGTCAGTTTCTTTCGCATACTCGCTCTGGCCAATATTTAATTTACCTCCGATTGCGGCTTGAGTAGTGGTGTCGATAATTTGCGGACAAAACCAGTATCAGAAGAGACATCTAAATTGTTTGCATTTAATTGCCTTTTGATATCCACATTTTGGGGGAATCTGATATAGATAGATGTGATATTTCTATTTGAACATCCAAGCGATTTTCTGTTGATACAATGTTCGGAGGGGTCCATCTGCTTGGATATAACAGATCTCTTCAAATTATTAGACTAAAAATCAGTATTAAATTTTCAAAGAATTTTATTTTTCAAACAATTCATTGTGAACCGCGTATGTACCTTCTCCAAGTGAATTATAATGAGACTTCATGTAAATAAATAACTTTCTATGCTCTACGTATATATTTTATATTTTACTGAAAACCCGCATTGTTTGCTGATGACTAGTATTCTATTACGTCTGGAAAGGAAGAATGATCGTTTAGTTGGTACGAATCTATTTTAAGATCTGAATGCAAAATTTATGTTGCAAAATTTGAAAATGCATTTGGGGAAAATTCAAACACATCTTCAATTTTTATTGTACTTATTTTCTATTTTTGCTTACATATGTTTGAAAAAAATGATACATACTGTATTACAGGATGTATTACATTATGTATGTGTATATATGCAAACATACATTGCGTTTGTTATTACAATATATTCCGTTCCCTACCGACTCCACTTCAGGTGTACCGCAAGGTCCGTGGCCGGGCGCGGCGCGGCGACGCGCGGGCCGGGGCGGGTGCGGGTGACCGCCGCGTGGGAGAGCTGCGAACGGTTTCTTCAAAACCGGATTCCGGCGGCGCGCCCGCCGCGAACAATGGGCGCGCGTCCATCGACGGCCGGGCTTTAAATCGTAATGCTGCGGGCGGCGGGCGCGCGCTAAATATTCATAGGCGGCGGCCGACGACAGTCCTTTGCGCCGCGCCGAGCCGTGCCCCTTGCCATGCGCGCCGAGCTGCCACATAAACGCCGAAATCGGCCCGGAATATCAAGCGGATGCTTATCGCCGGTGGCGTCGCCGCCGCCGCCGCCGCGGGGGCGTCCAGGACTCCGCGCCCCACGTCCGCCAGCCGTCTCCGTCGCCGTCATTGTTCCAGACGCAGATGGGCTTCTACAGCGGCGAGTGGGGAATTGTGGTGGTGCGCGGCGTTCTCGTAAGAGTTCACTCTCCTGAAATTGATACCAGAAGAGGTGGGTCAGGGTAACCGCTGATGTCACTGCAGTGTCTGTGACCGGGAGGTCCTGGGTTCGAGTCCCAACGGTTGCAGGATTGTCGCCAATAGCTAGAGAGCTAGATCGAATTTAGACTCTGCCTGGAGGAGAATTTTAGAGGCCGGTTACTCTGATCGCTAGTTTTTCATGGTTTCTCCGATTAAATCCAGGTGAATGCCGGACCCTAACAAACGGGCGACTGACCACACGCGATTTTGCCTGCCTCGTCCATCGCATATTCTCTTCCCTTACTTACACAACATACACTAACATGCACTGCACTACTACACAGGCCGGGAGCAGACAGGTCGGGAGCTTAGAGCTGGTCCCAGCTGGGGCGGTGCCCCGCTGGTGGGAGATACCTGGTTGTGAAAACTCCGCTAGTCGACGGTAGGTCGGCGCCGGATGTCATCATCCAGCGGTGGAAGATTATCGTCACCTCCCGCGATAAAAGTGAATTACATTTTAGACTAATTACCTTAGTGTTTGACACTCCCGGAATCTGTAATTAATGAATCAAAAAGTGTGGATGCCGGTGTTGTCTTTGCTGAAGGAGGTCTGTCGTCTGCCAATCGTCTTCGTCACCGACATTGTTCGAGACGCAGATGGTCTTCTACAGCAGCGAGTGGAAAATTGTGGAGGTACGCGGTGTTCTCGAAAGCATTCACTCTCCTCACACCAAAATTGATGGCGTCCTTTGTGTGGTTCCTTTTCCTAACTTTGGTAGAAGTTCATTTTTTTCTTCTTTTTTTTATTTTGCGTTCGAGAGCACTAGAGGGGGGGAGACAACCATTTGACCACGTTTCGCACATGGTTGTCGACCCAGGCCTCCTCTGCAGTCTATACCCGGCGCAGGTCTGGAAGATATTTTGAACACGTCCTCGTCGCGGGCGCGGGCGTCTCTCTTATCGCGCCTGGGATAGACTCGCACTTTGCCCGCTAGATGTCGGCAAGTGGCCTCCGAGCTGTCTTCTCGGTAGGACTGCTTGATCGATGGAATCTCGTTAAAACGGGATATTACCCGAGGGATTCAATTTCGCTGGGAACCTGCCAGGGGTCTTTTACGCAAGCATGATATGGAAATCTGATGGTTATCTTCCCTTTAAACAGCTCCGTCCACGACTGGATTTGAACCCGTGATATCACGTTTGGGAGACAGTGCGTTAATCTTCCTGCCACTGACATCGTGTTTGTTTGGAGCTGCGGCGTACATTCTGAGGTGATCGCCCAAAAATTATATTTCCTTGCTCGCAGACTGAAGTTCTCATGGTTATTCCCACGTCGTGTAGATCATTCATAGCAGGTTGCACAAATCAATGGCTGAGTTAAGTTTTCCGTGAGAAAGCAAAACTTTTATAACGTGACACATTAATTTTAATGTACATTTTTGTATAAAGAAAAAAAGAAACACGTAATGATGTTGACATAATATATATATATATATATATATATATATATATATATATATATATATATATTAACTGGGAGTAACTTTCAATAATATATATTTTAAAACTTATTACACAACCACACTTAACAGTTCATTAACAAGGTTAATCGTAATGAGCCCGACAACTGCAGAGTGGTAGAAATTGTTTCGTTGCTGGGCAAAGAATGTAGGTTGATAATGTTTCTTTGAACTCAGAACATAAAGCGTTCAAGAGGGCAATTTTGTTGTTTGAGTAGCATGCGGATTGGACATGATTTAAGAGGCGATCAAAGACTTAAATCCGTTGACGTCGTAAATCTGAGATTGTCAGAAGTCCTATTTCACTTTTGACATTTTTATCTCAAGCCCAGACGAGCTCCATATGCAATATTTGAGAAAAGTAGGTCATTGAAAAAAATAAGATAGTGCCAGAAAACATATTTTGAAATTGTCTGTATATGTAGACTTGGAAAGTCGATGACTCGGCATGTTCTTTCAGAGTGGATTAGTGACATGATTCATGAATGTTCGTTGCTACAAATCACGAAGTTCATGGTCTTCTCCTTGAAATTTTATTCGGATTTCCGACACACAGTTAACCAAATTTGCATGGCGCGCCTCTCTCTTGACACGAAAATATTCCGACTTCGAGGTATCAGCACGGCAAACACGTCCGAACCGTAAAACTTCTATAGTTCTGTGAACCCGTAGCGTGAGTCCACTGCAATCAGGTGATATAAGTTCCAAGACACGGCATCGTGTCCTCGAATATGGAAAGTTCAGTTCAAATCCAAAGTCACATCCGAAGCTACAAAATAGGGCAAATCTACCGAATTGTTTATATTCGCTTCCTTAAATTAAGTCAACGCAACGCTTCAATTGATGACAAACTATTAATATTGAACTACATTCTATCGAATTACGAGTATAAGCTCCCCAGGCGCACTTTTATTGATGGCAGCGTCTATTAACGAACATCTCCGATTTCTATTAATATTTCTTATATATTATTACTTCTATATTAATTCGTGAAGTGAAAACTTTGTAAGCATAATGCTTACAAAGTATAGCAAAGTTAAGCATATTGCTTACAAAACACTGTAAGCCCTTTTCAAGCATATTACGCGAGAGGAGAAAAGTGAGATTTGGCGTAGATAAAGTTTATAAGGAGAATGAGTGTAGAAAATTAAGATTTATGTATAATATGTGTTAGAAATATATTAAATTAACTAATATAATTATTGTGGGCTGGTTCAACCCGCAACATCACTACTGTCGCTCATACTTTGAATGCCATGCGCTTAAGAGCCTTAAAACCATGTTTTCGTGTACCGTTGGGACATAGGTATTGTTTTCTGTACCGTGTTTCCCACCCATTTGGGAGAGGAAGAATCGAAAAATAATGTCCCTGTAGTTGCGTGACCAATGTTAATGCAAAATAACGTGCTAAAATAATACAAAGAAAACCAGTTTCTGTGTAAAAGCTGATCTTTCTCAAAATACTTCATTTAAAACTTTAATATCTCATTTGAGAACTGAGATATGTGTTTTACGACCGGTGCTACAACAACATATTTTCTCGCATTAGGACTAAATTTGCAATTTTCCAAAATTCAGAGAGTTCAAAGAAAACGAGACCCGCGCCATTCCATTTAAGTATCCCTTCTTCTATCCTACGAAAAATGTGAAGAAAAAAAACAACTAGTGGTTCTTGAGAAAAAATTGTTAAAAATTTTAAAATTGCCACCAATTGTCCCCAAAAATTTCACAAGAAATTCTCATATTTTCAAAATATTGAACTTGGCATTTTTTCAAGGTCTATGTTTAAAGAACGGATTTCGTTAAGAACAAAATCTATATCATCAATGTGGTAGTTGTAGCAAGCCACGACAACTTTTGCAATTATCAGAAAATTAGGAGTTTCAACGATAATGAGACCTGCACCATTTTCTTACGCGTCTTTTACGCAAATCGAGGACGAAGTTTAACCAAATAATTTGGAGACACTTTGGAGAAAATTTTGAAAATGTTTCTGACTCTTCATGTAAAGTACCCTCAAGAATTAAAATATCCATTTGAAACGTCCAAAGCATTCAGTTCGTTCAGATCGATTGCGGAAAATCAATTTTGGATCAAATCAACTGTACGGTTTAGGTGCTAGCGTTGACCACAGACTGACAGACGGACGGACAGATCGACCGACGTTTTGCCGTAAACGACATTTCGACATCAAGGAGACACAAAACATTGCTTCTGGTTACACCAAGTGTTAGAGGAAGTAATTTACTATACTAGGAACTTATCCACTTTTAAGAACAGAATTTATCCACTTTTTCGTTGCCAGGGCCCGACAATAAACGTTTTCCTGTAGAAAATTCGCCGTTTCCGACGCAAGATTAAATAACTTTGTCTTCTAACGAAATAAGTGTGAGAAAGTAAAAATTATAGTAATTGAGTATCCTTAACGAACACAAATGAGCGAAATTTTCGTGTTTGTCTTAGGTTTCATGATTAGTGTTTGAAGAAATATTCAAATTTTTATAATTATTATAATTTTTACCCCGACCGAGGTAGTACAGAGGTTCGGAGTATCTCTCAAGAACGCGGAGCTGAACTCGGTAGGTAATAGTCCTGCGAAAGTCTGAGTCTCTCCATGTTACCAGCTGAGTTTGGCTCAGAACCTGCATTGACTCTACAGTGGCTCTGACTGAGGAGATTCTAGGGTTCGAGTCCCGACAGTGGCGAAGTTTCGACACTAACCTCTATAGCTAAATCGAATGCATTCGCTGTCTGGCGAAGAATTCGAGTGACCGGTTACTCTGATAGGTAGTTTACCGCGGTTTCTTGGATCAATACCAGGCGAATACCGAAGCAGTATCCTAACAAACGAGCCATTGACCGCATGCCGGCTTTCCTTACTCTCATCTCATTGTCATAACCTCTCACCTTAAACACACCCACACACATACACACACTTGCATGCACCACGCTACCACATATATCGGGAAATCAGATGGGCGCTTAGAGGTTATTCCAGCCCGGACGAGGTTCCTCTGAGTGAGACGTCAGGAGGGAAAATGCTTCCGCATGCCGACGTGTGGGTCGGCACAGGATCTCATCGAGCGAAGGAGAAGCGCTACCACCACCCGGACTAAAATATTCACAACAATAACGGGACTAATGACCATAGCAATAAACGTGTCAGAAACATCAATAAATTCACCATGTGGTTGGCACTAACACCAAGCTTCTCACACCACCATCCCACTGTAACTGAACCATCTTCCAATTCATAGTAATTCATTTTTCATCATAATTCACCCATCAAGATCTCCCCTTTATACAGTTAAAAGCGAACTAAGAGTCGTTTAAATTACTAAGAATTTACGAAACTTAAAAGTTCGTTTCTGTAACAACAATTGGAACTGGCTACCAATCTGTGATGAAAGTGTCTCGAGGGTTCGGGTTGCGCTGAAAGTAGGTGAAGAGATTATTTGAAGATTATCTTCTACAATTATCACAGTGTCTTTCGAAAAACTTTTTCGAAAGCGAACTTTTTCAAGAACTTTTTCGAACTTCGAGAATAAACCAGAGACAAGTACAGTTAGCGCCGAATAAATAAGTCTTTCCAAAGTGAATATGCAAATGCCTGAAGTGAAGTATTTACATCGAACCATAAATCCGATCTTATCAAAACCTCAAATTCTCTGATCTGACAGCTTTTACGTCTCTTAATCACTCTATTGCGTGATTAAATGTTAAATAATTCTAAAATGCTGATGTATCTGATTTACTGCATGCTGTCAGTAAATGAATTCTTATTCTGTACGAGAGAATATACTTAACACACTAACATAATGATTCAATATTTATGATGCAGTAGATGACTGATTTATGAATGTAATTTCTGTAATGAACAATAGTCAGTATGAGCTCTTTAACAAATCTTTATTTAATGGGGACGGCCAACAAACTGGAGCAATGTCTACCAGACTTTATTAGCCCACTGAAGTCGAAATTTTCAATACTCTTTCGAATGCACATAATATTTAGAGAAAGGAGTTTTACATTAAGCAATCGTGTAATATTATTTTATGCAAAGATGATACAGTGACGGTTGACAGTGGAGAAAATAAAGAATATGGAGCGCACGAGCGAGGAACAAACAAAAGTCATAAATTTCAAAACTTCATTCATTCTCATTTCATCGAGTTTCATGAAGTTCTCTTTCTACAACTAATGAAAACTAAAATATGATGAAACTGTATTTACCATTTAATAACTTAATAATAATTATTTACCTAACAGATACAGTTTCTCGCATTTCTCATACTTTTGGCGGTGTCGAATCTTTCTTTTTAATTCATTGCAGTAAAATATGTTTGTGTTTTGCTTTTCATTGATCTGAATCAGCGAGAATAAATCCAAAACTGAACCACACAAAAACCAATGTAGAACTGACCTTTGTTCATTGGGCAGTCACTATTCCTTTTATCAAAAACTGCCACGCAAGACATCGTACTAGCAAGGCTAAGTTAGGATGCTATTAAAATGTGTCACCTTCCCGATTTATCAATACCTCCCGCGGGTTGTCTCGGCACACTAATTGTATCCTATCAATGGAAACATTTATTATAACGATGACCATTGAGTAATTACATCTCAATACTTATTTGGGTAATATCGCTGTAACTGATTGAAAACCTGTATTCTGTGAAGGATAAAATGATGCATTGACATGCTGATCATAATGATATAGCTGTCGTTTTAAATCGAGCTGCAGTCATCTAAGAGCGTTACACGACAAATTGTACAATGAGAGAGAAAAAAGTAAATTCATGTAGAATGTAACATACTTAATTTTATTTTCTTAAGCTCATGAAAACATTTTTATTAATTACGTACAAGTAATTTCCATTACGAAATCTCACCTCAACCACCACCATCATTCGAATGCAATGCATTCAGTTCCTAACTTCAATATCTGAGCCGGTTATATTTTATTTACTGGCGGGCGATGCCATTTATAATAAACGAGGTAGAACTTTCTCAACCGGAGTTCTGGTATCCGGCCCCAAACCTTCAGGGGCGGTCGCTTTGCCCCATACATCAGCCGCGGGCTTGCAGTTCCAGGGGCAGGGCAGCTTTCTCGTCGCGGCTGCCCTCGCCTCCTCCACTGTGGGCCGGGTGGCGAAAGAGTGCGCAATAATTTGGTACTTATTTCCGAATGTTCTATTGGCCATTCTGACAAACTTATGGGAAATTAGAAAAGAACGTTTAACTGTACGACAATTTAACTTAAAAACAAATTGCTTCGTGATTTTGATGGCATTCTTTATGTTTTAAAGATAAGTTCGTTTACATGTTTTGTGTGTACTAAGCCCATACCGTGAGATTTTAATGAAATAAGTTTTTCTCAAGGCTCATTTTGGAATAAAAATGAGAACAAGACTTCTTGGCTGCGCAATAAAGTGCCAGAGCATGTTGAAATGTTGATGATATCTTTGTTTATGGAAACAGGCACGACAAGAGTCTTTTTGTTGCTATATGTGAGCTCCCTGTATTGTGAACAAGAGAGGCATTTTTTGTATTGCGAACAAGATAGACATTGACAAGAAATTGCACACTTGTTCCTTGGAATATTGAATGTGATGAAAATAAAATAGTGATTGTCATCTACAAGAGCATATGTTCCAAGAAATAAATTAATTCATTAATTATTTGCGTAATATCAGAAAAATACATTATACAACCGGTTTAATTAATTACAAATTAATTATGATTCGCTTATGTTATCCTCTAAAATGGTTTGATTTGATTTGATTTTTTTACAGTCACATCAACTACATAGAGTTATTAGCGACTTCCTTAATAATACACAATCAGTACAAAATAACACAGTAACTTAGAATTTTACATATATGGTTATATATTATTATACATTTCAATTTCCTTTACAAAGCAAATGAATTTAGTGCTCTGTTCTTTGTTATTGAGATCTTTAAGAGAACTTAGTTTGTACTTGTTTCTTGCACTTTCATATTCAGGGCAAACAAACAAATGTTCTACTGAAAGAGGGATCTTGCACACACTACAGTTATCAGCATCCGTCCTGTTCAATAAGTAGCCGTGTGAAAATTTTGTGTGTCCTATTCTACATCTTCTAAAACGGTGTTCGTCCTAAAAGAAAATGAAGTTTCACCAAATATTTCAAAACAAGTATAACAAGGTTTTGGAATAATGTTTTTGCATTCACAATTTTGAGAAATGTGAGACTCAAAATCCGGTGAATTGATGACCGTCCGAGTTCTTAAAAATTCCTCGCATTTACTTACTTAATAAGTGTCAAAATATGGGAAGAGATAGTCGTGTCATGAAGAACTGGACTTTTTTCTCTGCATATGTGCATGAATCATGCATTTTTTTATTAATTGGTGATTCCGAGCTCATCAACGGACATTGGTCCCATAAGTGTAGTGCATGTTATCTCCTCAGAAGGTGGCGTTAATCTTCGACCGCCGGGTTGGTACATACCGACGGCTAGCGAGGTTTTCCCAAACCAGGAATCTCCCATCTGCGGGGCACCGCCTCAGCCGGGACAAGCTCTAACCTCCCGACCTCTAACCTCTCGGCACGTGTGGTAGTATGATGCATGTAAGTGTGTGTGCAAGTAAGGGGTGAGCATATGACAAGGAAGAGGAAGGAAAGATCGAGCGCGGTCTATGGCTCGTTTCTTAGGGGGCTGCTGTGTCGTTCGTCTGGTGTTGATCGTCGAAAACACGGAAAACTACCGTTCAGAGCAGCCGGCCGCTAATATTCTTCTCCAGACAGCGACTGAACTCGATCTAGCTACGTAGCTAGTGTCGGAAATCCTGCCACTGTCGGCACTCGAACCTAGGACCTCTCGGTCAGAGGCACTACAGTGACATTAGTTGATACCCTGAGCCTGCTCTCTCGTTATGAATCATGTAAATAGAACAGTTTCAAAAAAAAAATTTTTGCCCTCTTCTTGGGTGTTTCACACAACCGTGCGGATGGCGGCGGCGGCGGCAGCAAGTGCCGTTCGCGCTCGTTGTGTTCGTGGTGTGCTTATTTTAATGAGGGATTTGTCGTTTTAGGCTGCGTACAGATTCTTTTTTCCTTCTTATTCGAAGCATGTAGGTTAACGGTCCGGACAACCGGGCCAAGAAGCTTTGCATTTTAATACGAAACGGGTCTCCGCTCGGGTGTTTCCAACATATGTCGGCGTCTCATTGGCCTCTGAATGTGCAATTCTCGAAATCATACGAGGAGGAAGCGGGAGAGTTCAAAGAATGGCTGCAGCAGTTTTCATACTGCTGGCGAAAGATGATATTGCCTGAACATGGCGTGCATCCGCGCGCGATGCCTGTGCAAATTGAATGTGGGCTTTGCAGGAATTGCGTGCGACTGATCACCGAGTGGCAGATGGCGTTACGGCAACAAAATGCAAGAGGCACCGAAGAGCAGTGAAATACGACCCGCTTTTGTCAGAGTCGGAGAGTCAGGGCACGGAGCCCGCAAAATGGAAACCTCTCGTTTGGTGAAAGGGGCTTGCGAATCTGACGCAGAGGATGAATAGAAGAATGGTGATAAATTACGGAAGTAAAAACGTTAAGTTAAATTAAAAGGAACTGATAATATTAAACGAGTTTGGCAAGAAGAGGAAGGAATAAAAACAAGCATCTTCTGTAGTTAACCCGTAACTGGTGCTGTGGTGGCTGTCATTATCCCAGCCTTGGAAATATTCCAAACCTGTCCGAAGGGGATACGCGAAGGAGCCTATGTTTCTGTGTACCTCTCAGAAAGTCAGTTGTTCTGACAACGCGGAGGTGGTCACATTGTTGAAGATGAGCAGAAACTAATTTTATTTCTTCTATAGCCTGGGGTTTAATCAATCCCCACCTCACCGATTACGTAATTATTTATTCCGTGTTTTCTTGTTTTATATTTCACAAAACTTCGGGTAATTTTATTAGGGGAGATGACCCAGAATTTGAGAAATGGGTCAAGATCAATTTAGAAGCGCAAATGTGTGAATTAAGTGGTGAAGAGTGGGAGAGCGTGGAGAGGGTGTATGCGGAAATTGCACTGAAAGAGAGACTGTGGAAAGTGACTTAAAATTGAGGTTTTGTTATGTTAGTCATAAGATGTGATTAATTGGTGCTCCTTAATCAGATTCCAGCCCTTAAAAGACAATTTTATAATTATTCTGTGTGTTGGTACCAAATATATTTGGAGGAGTGCTTTTTTTGTGACTTTTGTTGACATTAGAATATTTTTTAATTTATAAGTAACTTATTTTTGCTTAATTTTTGTTTAATTTGTGCTTAATTATTTTTGTATTACTCTTATTTACAATGCATAACATTTCTTTTTCGAATCACTAAAACAGACATTTTTTTATTTCAACACTTTTAAGAAAGTTTTTGTGGAGCGGTATGGCGGAGGGGGGACGGGGAGAGGGAGAAAGCGAAATAACACAGTCAAATATTTACGTTGATCAGTCGAATTAAAAAAAAACTGTTTCATTATTTTTGGATTTTCCCGCGAGCTCCTGAGTATCTAACAAAACAGTAGATACTACTCACAAGACCAGAGACAGCAGAGTTTTTATTTTTCAATTTTTTCGCGCTTTGTAACTTAGAAATGTAAATAACGTTATTTAAGTAGAGCTCACTAGGAAGGTAGGGAAGACGTGGGTCATGGGCACGATAACGCGAGGACATACTATACTTAGATTTTTCTGAAGTGGCCTGTCAAAGTCACGCACGAAAAAGGGAGAGGAAAGGCAGACTCCAAAACGGAGCTGGAACGTCACTACATCTTCTACTTTAACGGCTCCCTATCTGACTCTGCCTTCCCTCTTCATATTTTGTGCGTGACCTTGACTGGCAACTTTAACAAAATCGAGGTATAATTTTATTAAGTGTATAACGCTCTAGTGAATCATGTTCCATGCATACTATTTAAAAAAAAATAGTTTATTACTTTGTTTGATTTTTAAAACCCCTGACATCCTTATGACTAGGAGCGGATTGATGACCTAAAACTCCGCCAAAAATGATGAATAAAATGCTCTTAAAATATTTTTAAAATGTTCTAAAAACAGAGAAATATGACGAACAAAAATTTGAACAAAATAACTTCGGATAAACAACTCAAATTGTTGGATGAACTGATGTTATCAAGGCTTCTTCGTTTCGTTAAAATGCAAAACGCACAGCTTGCAAACTTTTTGACTGTTCTTTAAAAGGAAATTTCTGTTTATTTATCGCGGAATCGGCTACGACTGATAATGGCGACTGGCAATGGCGCCGATAGTTGTCACAGGAACGTTAGATTACTTACAACGGCTGACATTGAAGAATGATGAAGACCGAAGACCGTCATGACCGAAGAAATCAATTAGGTTACTCAGGTATTCTCTGTTGAACATTTGTTGCATCTCATAAATATTGTTTGAAGCAAGTACCATTAAAATGGAAGGAAACTCGATGAAATCAGTGAAAAGTGTATTAAAATTAACGGTTAAAGGGTAAAAAATGAGTTATTACTTGAAATCGACGAAAAATGCAAAAAGTGATGTAAAAAATGGGTCATTTCCTTTTGTCATAATATAAAATCCATTTCTGCACTAAAGTTCATTATTCTAAAGTGAAAAGAAAAAAATACATTTCATTGAAATCCACTCCCTACTTATGACACTCTGGGTAATATCTATGATTAAAGGTAGACTTATGAAGTTTGCGAGTAATTGATTAGAATTATTGTCAGGAGTAGTAGGAAATTTCAAACATGGCTTATGCGATATTTCACAATCTACCTAGAATCTAAAAAGGATATATGTAACTGTTCATTCAGATATTTTCAAGATTTTAAATTTAAAATGTTTAACTAAATACAATTACACAATGAAAATGGTTGAGAGAAACCGTGTGAAGAATATTATTTTTTTAAGGAATGACATGAAAATGACAGGATAGTCGGAGAATTTACTTCCATATTTCAATAGAAAACAAAATATTTTAAATACTTTTTCTTACTCTTTGGAATTAAATGTGAGAGATAAATATTAAGAAAGAGCCCTAATATCTAAGAAAATTATTATTCCTGGCGATCTGAGTTTTTATTATTTACCAAAAGATTATTGTTGACAATGATTCGGTGCAAAGACGAAGCTGTTGTAATATTGGAATTAGTCGCACTTCCAAAGCAAAATAAAATTGAGCCTTGTGCCTAGCCACAAGAGATAAATGTATCACTTTATTCACGGTTCAAAATGAGTGAAATGAAAAACAGGTCCAGTTATTCCCATGATCTGTAACATTTCTTCCGATCTCTTGTCTTCATCAAAAATCTGTTTGTTTGATGCAGTTATCACCTCCTGACTTCTACCGGGAAAGATGGCTCAGGGCATCAATGGATGTCACTGCGGTGCCTCTGATTGGACGATCTTGTGTTCAAGTCCGGACGGTGGTGCAATTTTCGACACACGTTTGTCAGAAAGGTCGAATTCAGTCGCTGTGTGGAAGAGAATTTCAGCGACCGGCTTCTCTGATCGGTAGTTTTTTGTGGTTTCTCCAATCATCAGCTGGAGAGCCGGAGCACAACCCTAACAAACGGGCCACGCGCGTGTTATTTCCTTTCCCATCCTTGTCCTATCGTCACCTCTTACTTACACACACACTCGCATGCACTACACGTACTGGACTAATGACCTTAGTAGTTGACGCGCCCAGTTCATCAATCTATTTCGACTGTCACCCACTGATTTCCAAGCGTCCGAGCTTTCCTCTCTCATTCTCGTCCGTTCTGTCTGCGCCGCCTCCTCTTCACGTCTCCCTAACTCTCCGGTTTCTTCTGTGACTCATTTCTGACACAAAAGTAACGATACCACAAAACTACAATATTGATGATATATATTTTTAGTAATAATATATGTTCTAAGAAGTAATATCTCTTGAATAAAGTCTTCCATTTTTTCAAGAACGAGTAGTTTTTGCGTAATTTTCATTTGTACTGAAAATAATTTTAAAAATATTTTCTCGAAAAAGTGTCTGAATTTCTTCATTATATTTTCCCTTAAATAAAGAAGAAGAAAAAACGCTTACAAAAACCGCACGGGTCCCTTTTTTGGTGAAATACTCGCAGCCATCTCAACGTCTCTCATCACACACGCTCACCTTCTCCCTCCACTTTTCTTGCCCTCCCTCTACTTCCTCCTCGTCTCTCACCACCCTCTCACATCACACCTCCAGCACCTTCGCTCTCTTCACTTGTCCCGTCTTCCGTCCCTTTCTCCTCCGCCTCCTCGTCTCCCCCTCTCATAACACCCGCGCCTTTCCACTCTCCCCTTGTCCTGCCCATTCATCCTCCTTCTCTCTCACCTCCCTCTCTCTCTCTCTCTCTCTCTCTCTCTCTCTCTCTCTCTCGCGCCCTCTCCCATCCCAAAACACCGTCCACCACTGTCCACCTTACGACCATTAACTCCTTCGACGCCAAATCTCTCACTATACACCTTACATCACACCTCCCGCAATTTCCTTCCTCTCCCCTTGTCCCGCCCTACGTCTACTTCCCCCTTCGCCTCTTCGTCCTCTTCTCACCACCCCGTCACATCACACCTCCCGCGCCTTCCTCTCCACTTGTCCTCTCCTCCGTCCACTTCCTCCTCCGCCACCTCACTCCACTTCTCTCTCTCTCTCTTTCCTCTCTGCTTCTCCCGTCCTCCGTCCACTTCCTCTTCCGCCACCTCGTTCCCCCCTCTCTCTCTCTCTCAGCCTCGTCACATCACACTGTCCACCTTACTCCTTCGCCGCCTATTCTCTCACTACACCCCGTCACTTCACTCCGTCTCTCTCTCTCACTCCGTCTCTCTCACTCCGTCTCTCTCTCTCTCACTCCGTCTCTCTCTCTCTCACTCCGTCTCTCTCTCTCTCTCTCCAGCTCCTCCGCAGGCGCGGAGTGATGCGTCGCAGGCCGTCGAGATTATCGCTTTTTCCACCGCCTTTGAAGCCACACTTGAAGGCGAGTCAACGTTTCATTCTGGGAAGCGCGAGCTGTCGGCCGCGCGGCGCGTCTCTCGTCACGTGTGGGTCGGGTCGCGCCGCGCCGTGTCGGAGCTGTCCGGAGGGGCGTGTGTCGCCCGACGAGGAGGCGTGGCGACGGATGGGCCGCTGACGCGCCCGAGGCCTTCGCCGCCCACTGCGCAAGGCGCGCTGCTGACGGGACCCAAGGCCCCCCCGCCCGGCCATGACGGGTTAGGGAGTTTGTGCACCCTCGAACGAAAAGCGCTATCGATCTTCTGCGCATGCGCAGTTCTAGTTTCGCATCACTAAGAAAAGCTTGTGCCACCTCGAACGTTAAAACAGTCGAAAGCATTATCGGCCTTCTGCGCATGCGCAGTTTAAGTTTCGCATCACTTTTGTTCATCAGCGCATGCGCAGATCAATAGTGCTTGCGCTATGGTGTGTACAAACTCCCTAGTTTTTGCACCTTCGAACGTTAAAACAATCGAAAGCATTATCGGCTTTCTGCGAATGCGCAGTTTAAGTTTTGCATCACTTTTGTGCATCTGCATTTGCGCCGAAGATCGATATGGCGTGCTCAAACTTCCTAGTTTTTGAACATTAAAACAAGCGAAATCTCAATTGACCCCCTGTGTATGCGCAGTTCAAGTTTCGCATCACTAAAGAATGTTTGTGCCACCCGGAACGTAAAGCACTATCGATCTTCTGCGCATGCGCAGTTTAAGTTTTGCATCACTTGTTCATCAGCGCATGCGTCACGAACCACGTGACCACAACACGCACAAATCGTTTGAAAAGTCAGGTCAGACGCTGGTCGCCATGATGCGTGTATAGCAAGAGAGAAGTGTTGAGAAACATTTTGCAAGTGGCAAAAAGTGACGATTTTCAACGATTTCCAACTAAAAATAACACGATGCAGATGGAGTTGAAATAAAAGATGCACTAGTTTTAAAAAAAAGTACTTCAGATATGATTTTTGACCACTTTTTCGCTAGTTTTCATTATTATTTCCTTTTGCATGCGTTACTACGACAGTAGATTTTTTTTGGCGTCTTGGTATACAAGGTTCGCCCCAAAAGTAATGGGAATTTTCTCGACCCGGAGTGTTTACAAAACTCAAATGATGCACATTATTATTGAAAAGCGAAATATCATGTCTCCATCCTCTGTCTTTTCCTGGCAATGATATGCTCTTTCTAATGCAATATCTACGCCGTAGCTACAATAGTAATGCCATTTTAGCGTTGTTTTACGACGAATGTTTGCGTAAAACGTCGAACGACAAGGCTGTGTCTGCGAGAAATCATCTTCACAAATTAAACAAATCGTTGTTGGTGCCTACCCAGCCATAAAGATATTTGCGTCAGTCACATTAATGGTCAATAAAAAAGGAAACCTCGCTTTAGGGAGGTCTGTCGAGTAGCGTTCGTGTGATCTCGCTTGTACGAACAGCCCCTCCCCGCAACATCCGCATGCTGCAGTACCCTCAACCAGAAAGTCTCCCCTACAGGAGGAAGTAGCCTTTTCAAAAAGTGTGGTTGCGCTAAAGCTCTTGCATTTATCTTTAGAACCTCGATCTATGCTGATCGTGATGTAAGATAGTATACTCGAACGTTCGCTACTGAATAAGAAAATTGAGATGAATGATGCACTGTGCAACGTAAAGTGTTAAAAGGACGAATGAAATTAATTAATTTTAGTGGACTCATACACTTTAATTATTATTTTTAGATAAGCTGAACGAGTGAAATGTAAAATGTATATTACGAGCATAGAATGAAAAAAAAGGTGGTTTATTTATCACCTAGAGATGTAAACATTTATATGATAGAACATAACGTCTTCGTATGTTAATATTTATTTCCATTTAAAATAATTTTAAATATTTCTAATTTTATTAATTCAGAGTATTCAGATGGCATATTTTCTCAAATCACACGCAACTGTCATGAATGTGACGACGAATCAAGAACCCGCTCTTTACATTGCCTTGTGTCACATTCATAAGCTATCACACAGAGTTCAGTCAGACACCTTCGGTAAAATGAATATATTTTATAAAAGGCTGTCAATTCTCTAACAAACTATTTTCGCTTGTTATCTTGCAGATAAACGATGGGGTTTATTGCCGAACGGGATGTTGAGTGTAATCGATTCAATGAAGGAAGTGAAACTTTTTCTTTCTGAGAAATTGAAGGTATATCACATCTGATATACAACTGGATTAAAAATGTGTCTCGCAACAAGATATGATGTTTCCTTTAGTGTACGTATTGGTTGTTCTCATACTTGAAGCAAAAACTGTTATTTTGTAATCTGCGATTGAATGATTATTTTGTAATCTGCGATTGAATGATTATTTTGTAATCTGCGATTCTTCTTAAAGATGTCCACAGAACACTTGCCTCTTGAGAGAACTTATTTTTAAACACTAGAACACACACAAATATTGACAGAATTTATCTTATTTAGGTAACAAATATCCGTGCAAAAAATACATCAATCTACTAAGAAAAAATCGTTTAGTGAATTTCATTTTGCTTCCTGACATAGTCCAAATCACTTTCCAGATCAGTTAACATCTCTTTCTCCAACTCTGCTTCTTCTGTTCAGTCAAATATATCAGTTCAACATTTGAAACTGAAGCTCTGGATTTGCATAACAATGTCCTCTCACAAAGTGTAGAAATATTTCAATCGGAGAATAAAGAATGTTGTGGCCTGCAACAGCAAAATCTGTTAAAGAAAACTATCAACATGATTTTTCGAAAAGTAACACGCACATTCCTCAAGGGCAAATAAAATACTCTCGTATAACACGACAGTAGATTCAATATTTTAACAAAGACATTCTTTACGTATACTACAATAACATAATATAATTTATAAACAGTGTAACAGTTCTTTACCTACCAAGAATATTAAAGAGTTGTTGTTCTGTAAGGCAACTTGTGAATTGCAAGCATTTAATTTCGGGAGCCATGCTGCCACAAATCGTCATCTGTGTCGTAAGGAATTACGCAATGAGTAGTATAAATCAGTCGTTACGCGCAAAATGAGAATAACAAACTAAGACAATCAAATATTTGTCTTTTACAGTGAAAATCGAATATTTTTTTGATATTATCCGAGTTCCTGGGTATCTACAGAAACCATTAAAACCTCCCACATGCCGGGATGCTGCATAGCTTTCAAGCGGTGCACATTCGGAATTAGTAATATAGATTCTATTAATTCGAGTGTTGGGGCAAGGCTGCGACATCTATGTCGATAACATCGATATAATTTGGACAAACATCGATGTATTTAACATCGTTTTATTGAAGATAATGTGTTGTAGCATAGATGTTTTTCTTAGGTTGTTATTTTATTTTGGAATTAAAATAATAAAAATCAACTATAATTTTCACATTTCCATAATTTGATCATTCTTCAGACCAAAATCCCTTAGAGAGAAAACTAAGTTAATTCAATTTTTGTTAATAAATGTAGTTATTATTTCGGTGTTATACAATAAGGTAATAATTAATCAATTAAGGTTGTTAATTGTTCTGAAACTTTTTTACTTTGTTTAGACAGCTTAACATCAATTGAAAATTAATAAACACGACAAGCCAGAGATGATATTGTAGTCCTCCCATGCGAACACTCATGTTTTGCTAAACAAACATAGATATTTAAATGCATCGACAGTTTTGTACCGATGTATTTACATCGATTTTTAAAATTTGAAAATTGTTTCTTGGCTGATTGATGGTTCCGGGAGTGTGAAATGCTTAGGTCATTAGTCCCGTAAGCTCCGTGTATTTTTTTCGGAAGGTAGCAGCGATCTTCTTTCGCTACATGGTGAGATCCGGGGCCGACCTACGTCGTTTATAGGGGTTTTCCCCAAACAGGTACCTCCCATGAGTGAGCACAGCTCTAGCCGGGACAAGCTCCGAGCTCCCGACCGGCCTCCCCGTATGCCCGACCGGCCTACTCGTACAACGAGTAGTAGTAGTAGTAGTAGTAGTAGTAGTAGTAGTAGTAGTAGTAGTAGTAGTAGTAGTAGTAGTAGTAGTAGTAGTAGTAGTAGTAGTAGTAGTAGTAGTAGTAGTAGTAGTAGTAGTAGTAGTAGTAGTAGTAGTAGTAGTAGTAGTAGTAGTAGTAGTAGTAGTAGTAGTAGTAGTAGTAGTAGTAGTAGTAGTAGTAGTAGTAGTAGTAGTAGTAGTAGTAGTAGTAGTAGTAGTAGTAGTAGTAGTAGTAGTAGTAGTAGTAGTAGTAGTAGTAGTAGTAGTAGTAGTAGTAGTAGTAGTAGTAGTAGTAGTAGTAGTAGTAGTAGTAGTAGTAGTAGTAGTAGTAGTAGTAGTAGTAGTAGTAGTAGTAGTAGTAGTAGTAGTAGTAGTAGTAGTAGTAGTAGTAGTAGTAGTAGTAGTAGTAGTAGTAGTAGTAGTAGTAGTAGTAGTAGTAGTAGTAGTAGTAGTAGTAGTAGTAGTAGTAGTAGTAGTAGTAGTAGTAGTAGTAGTAGTAGTAGTAGTAGTAGTAGTAGTAGTAGTAGTAGTAGTAGTAGTAGTAGTAGTAGTAGTAGTAGTAGTAGTAGTAGTAGTAGTAGTAGTAGTAGTAGTAGTAGTAGTAGTAGTAGTAGTAGTAGTAGTAGTAGTAGTAGTAGTAGTAGTAGTAGTAGTAGTAGTAGTAGTAGTAGTAGTAGTAGTAGTAGTAGTAGTAGTAGTAGTAGTAGTAGTAGTAGTAGTAGTAGTAGTAGTAGTAGTAGTAGTAGTAGTAGTAGTAGTAGTAGTAGTAGTAGTAGTAGTAGTAGTAGTAGTAGTAGTAGTAGTAGTAGTAGTAGTAGTAGTAGTAGTAGTAGTAGTAGTAGTAGTAGTAGTAGTAGTAGTAGTAGTAGTAGTAGTAGTAGTAGTAGTAGTAGTAGTAGTAGTAGTAGTAGTAGTAGTAGTAGTAGTAGTAGTAGTAGTAGTAGTAGTAGTAGTAGTAGTAGTAGTAGTAGTAGTAGTAGTAGTAGTAGTAGTAGTAGTAGTAGTAGTAGTAGTAGTAGTAGTAGTAGTAGTAGTAGTAGTAGTAGTAGTAGTAGTAGTAGTAGTAGTAGTAGTAGTAGTAGTAGTAGTAGTAGTAGTAGTAGTAGTAGTAGTAGTAGTAGTAGTAGTAGTAGTAGTAGTAGTAGTAGTAGTAGTAGTAGTAGTAGTAGTAGTAGTAGTAGTAGTAGTAGTAGTAGTAGTAGTAGTAGTAGTAGTAGTAGTAGTAGTAGTAGTAGTAGTAGTAGTAGTAGTAGTAGTAGTAGTAGTAGTAGTAGTAGTAGTAGTAGTAGTAGTAGTAGTAGTAGTAGTAGTAGTAGTAGTAGTAGTAGTAGTAGTAGTAGTAGTAGTAGTAGTAGTAGTAGTAGTAGTAGTAGTAGTAGTAGTAGTAGTAGTAGTAGTAGTAGTAGTAGTAGTAGTAGTAGTAGTAGTAGTAGTAGTAGTAGTAGTAGTAGTAGTAGTAGTAGTAGTAGTAGTAGTAGTAGTAGTAGTAGTAGTAGTAGTAGTAGTAGTAGTAGTAGTAGTAGTAGTAGTAGTAGTAGTAGTAGTAGTAGTAGTAGTAGTAGTAGTAGTAGTAGTAGTAGTAGTAGTAGTAGTAGTAGTAGTAGTAGTAGTAGTAGTAGTAGTAGTAGTAGTAGTAGTAGTAGTAGTAGTAGTAGTAGTAGTAGTAGTAGTAGTAGTAGTAGTAGTAGTAGTAGTAGTAGTAGTAGTAGTAGTAGTAGTAGTAGTAGTAGTAGTAGTAGTAGTAGTAGTAGTAGTAGTAGTAGTAGTAGTAGTAGTAGTAGTAGTAGTAGTAGTAGTAGTAGTAGTAGTAGTAGTAGTAGTAGTAGTAGTAGTAGTAGTAGTAGTAGTAGTAGTAGTAGTAGTAGTAGTAGTAGTAGTAGTAGTAGTAGTAGTAGTAGTAGTAGTAGTAGTAGTAGTAGTAGTAGTAGTAGTAGTAGTAGTAGTAGTAGTAGTAGTAGTAGTAGTAGTAGTAGTAGTAGTAGTAGTAGTAGTAGTAGTAGTAGTAGTAGTAGTAGTAGTAGTAGTAGTAGTAGTAGTAGTAGTAGTAGTAGTAGTAGTAGTAGTAGTAGTAGTAGTAGTAGTAGTAGTAGTAGTAGTAGTAGTAGTAGTAGTAGTAGTAGTAGTAGTAGTAGTAGTAGTAGTAGTAGTAGTAGTAGTAGTAGTAGTAGTAGTAGTAGTAGTAGTAGTAGTAGTAGTAGTAGTAGTAGTAGTAGTAGTAGTAGTAGTAGTAGTAGTAGTAGTAGTAGTAGTAGTAGTAGTAGTAGTAGTAGTAGTAGTAGTAGTAGTAGTAGTAGTAGTAGTAGTAGTAGTAGTAGTAGTAGTAGTAGTAGTAGTAGTAGTAGTAGTAGTAGTAGTAGTAGTAGTAGTAGTAGTAGTAGTAGTAGTAGTAGTAGTAGTAGTAGTAGTAGTAGTAGTAGTAGTAGTAGTAGTAGTAGTAGTAGTAGTAGTAGTAGTAGTAGTAGTAGTAGTAGTAGTAGTAGTAGTAGTAGTAGTAGTAGTAGTAGTAGTAGTAGTAGTAGTAGTAGTAGTAGTAGTAGTAGTAGTAGTAGTAGTAGTAGTAGTAGTAGTAGTAGTAGTAGTAGTAGTAGTAGTAGTAGTAGTAGTAGTAGTAGTAGTAGTAGTAGTAGTAGTAGTAGTAGTAGTAGTAGTAGTAGTAGTAGTAGTAGTAGTAGTAGTAGTAGTAGTAGTAGTAGTAGTAGTAGTAGTAGTAGTAGTAGTAGTAGTAGTAGTAGTAGTAGTAGTAGTAGTAGTAGTAGTAGTAGTAGTAGTAGTAGTAGTAGTAGTAGTAGTAGTAGTAGTAGTAGTAGTAGTAGTAGTAGTAGTAGTAGTAGTAGTAGTAGTAGTAGTAGTAGTAGTAGTAGTAGTAGTAGTAGTAGTAGTAGTAGTAGTAGTAGTAGTAGTAGTAGTAGTAGTAGTAGTAGTAGTAGTAGTAGTAGTAGTAGTAGTAGTAGTAGTAGTAGTAGTAGTAGTAGTAGTAGTAGTAGTAGTAGTAGTAGTAGTAGTAGTAGTAGTAGTAGTAGTAGTAGTAGTAGTAGTAGTAGTAGTAGTAGTAGTAGTAGTAGTAGTAGTAGTAGTAGTAGTAGTAGTAGTAGTAGTAGTAGTAGTAGTAGTAGTAGTAGTAGTAGTAGTATAGAGCATGTAAATGTGTGTGTAGGAGGTAGTTAAGGGAAAGGTCGCACGCGTTTATTTGGGTACTACTCCGGCATTCGCCTGGCGCTGATGGAGAAACCAAGGAAATCTACCGATCAGATCAGCCGGCCGCTAGAACTCTCCTCCAGTCAGAGACTGAACTCGACCCAGCTATCTAGCTACAGTCGGGACTCGAACCCAAGCCCTCCCGGTCAGTTGATACCATGAGCAATCTCTCCCGGTCAATATTTCGAATCGTCGATGTTTCGTCGTCGAGGTCGCATCACGAGAGGTGGGAGGGTGGGGCCAACACTGTGCCTGTGCGTCCGGGTGGTCGGCACCGCGGTGCCATGAGGCCACGGGTTGGTGGGGGCGAGGGCGGGGTCGGGGGGGGGGGGGAGGGGACGAGCCACACGTGCTGCAGCGGAAGTGCGCGCGGGCGCCCGCCGCGCCTCAGACGCCGCCGCCGCCGCCGCGTCTACAAAGGCGCCGCCCCGCGAGCGAACAAGCGCCCGCCTGTGCAACATCCCGGCGGCGTGTAGCGAGCTGCGATAAAGCTCGGCGCCCATAAAGCAGCTCTCAAATTTGCCCGTAAATCATGCGGGGTCATTAGATAGCGCGGAGGCAGCGGCGGCGAGGAGGCGAGGGGGCTGGGAGGGGCGGGCCGGGGCCGCCTCGGGGCGTGCCCTCCCCGCCCCACCCCCTCGAATTTATGGAGCTGGCAGGCGGTGCGGGATGGCGCCACAAGGCGAGGGCGTGCGGGCCGGACGCGCGGGTGCCGGCGGCGCTGTCTCGGCGGCGTCACCAAGACGACGGCCAGATACACGCGGGGACACGTTCTGCTCAACTGCGCGCGCTGGACGAACATAAACCTTGTACCGGGAGACGTGGCTCAGGGTTGCCACTGATGTCACTTCTGTGATGCCGATCAGGAGATTCTACGTTCGATTTCTAAGGCAGGATTTTCGACACGTACTAGATAGATAGCTCGAATTCAGTTGCTGTCTGTAGGATAATTCTACCGGCCGGCTGCTCTGATCGGTAGTTTTCCGTGATTTCTCCTGTCAACACTAGGTGAATGTCAGAACACTACCAAAACAAACGGGCCACTGACCGCGCCCGATCTTCCTTGTCCTATCCTTATCCCTTACTCACAAATACACTTACATGCATTTCCCTATCACATATGCCGGTTGACCAGTTGGGAGCTTAGAGCTTGTCCCGGCTGGGGCGGTGTCCCGCTGATGGGAGTTACCTGGATGAGGAAAATCCCCCCAAGGCCACGTAGGTCGGAGCTGGATCTCGCCAGCCAGCGAGAGAAAGTTCAATGTCACCTCCCGCGATAAAACACCACGTCCCGTGATAAATCTACACTTACGGGACTAAAGTTTTTAGCAGATGACGTGCCCGGAATCATCATACTATCAATGTAGAAATATTACGGCTGCGTAGGGGGGGGGCGACCGGCGAGGGAGGGGGAGTGGGGGCCTCCTGCCATCACCGTCGCCATCGCCTGATGGCTCATTAATAATGCTAGTTTCCTTCGCGTTGTGATAGTGTATTCTCTCTTCATTACACTTCTTGACATTAACAGTTTATTTTACTGTTCACCTCTTACAGGCAATATTGTTAAATTACTTCCTGCCGGCGGATCTCACGGAAAATTATACGGAAGTAGTCCTAGTAACACTGTAGCATGGTAAAGGTAACGGGAAGAAAAACGGTGACACGGAATATAGCCATGACAATGATATGGAACAAAGGGCTCACAACACCGAAAAACATAGTAGTTGGTCAAGGAATGAGAAGCAAAGAAATCTATGGGCGGAGGAGCGAATCGTCAGGGGTGTTAGTAACTGTAAGATGTCGCAAAATGGCAAATGATAGAAAAATATAGTTGTTGCCTTCAAAAAGCTTTACAGAATAATCCGATACTTAAATACCAGTTGAAACAATAAGCAATGTGGAGAAAACGTAGTGTGACAACAAAATATATTGCCCTGGGGTACACCAACTCTGCAGCATTTCATTGAACGAAGGTCAGAAACGTGACGCGGAAACGTCGCTGGGGGCGGCGGCAATCGGGCGAAAGCGCAGCGCAAGGGGGCGCGCCCCGCACTCGACATTTACGCAGTCCCGCCACCCCCGCCCCACCCCCCAATCCACCCGCAGCAATCCCGCCGTCACAGTCACAGTCACCACCGCCCTCGCTTCTGCCCCACCCCGCCGATGCACCCGCAACAGACTCGCCATCACAGTAAACGACAACACCTCTCCATACCGACAACCCTGCCATCACAGTCATTGCCACCACCGCCCCCAATTAGACCCCTCCCCGCTTATTCACTCGCAACTGCCTTCTCGCTCCCGAGAATCCCAGCGGGCACAGCCCCCGCTTCCTTCCCACCCCGCCGATGCATCTGCAACAGCCCCGCCACCACAGTCAACACCGCCATCACTATCGCTTCTGCCCCACCCCGCTAATGCACCTGTAACACCCCCGCCTCTTTCTCACTCCCAGGGGCGGACACAGCCTATCGTTTTATAGGGGGCCATCGTAGATTTTTTAAAAATAATACATGTATTAGTTATTATATTGTATATTGTTTATGTACTGTATATATGATGCTATACAGTATTATTGTTTAAAAATTTCATAATTCGAACTTTACAAAATTTAAATTAATTTTGCCAAATAGAGGAAGGTAAACAAAAAGTCTAAACTCCATACCCCCCCCCCCCCCCATGGATACGCCAGTGCCGTGAATCCCAGCCACCACAGTCACCGCCCTCGCATCCTTCCCACTTCGCCGATGCACCCGTTACAGCCCGCCCCGCCATCACAGTCAACATCATCACCGCCCCCGCTTCTGCCCCAGCCCACCAATGCACTGGCAACAGCAACGCCTTGTCGTCCTCGTGAATTCCCGCCATCCCAGCTGTGTCGCTGGCCTCTACCTTCACCTCCACCTTTCTACCTCCCTCCTCGACTCGCCCGCACCGCCCCCGCATCCGTCACCGCCTCAGCCATCACCACTGCTTCCCCTGCCTTCAAGTTTCCTCCTCCTTCGCTCGTCCCCTCCCCTTTTCACGCACTCCCTCCACCCAGTTTGCCCTCGCTTCGGCTACCCTACCACTTTGAGACAGCTCTGCCGATTGTCAGGAAGGTCCTAGGGATCAAGTCCCGACATCGGAGGATTTTTGACACTAATTATATAACTAATACAAATTCAGCTGCTGTCTGGAGGAGAATTCTAAAGGCCGGTTGTTCTGATCGGTAGTTTTCCGTGGTTTCTCCGATTAACACCAAGCAAATGGCGCGGCAATGATCTTCCCTTCGTCTTCCTTGTCCTATTCTCTCCCCTCACACACACACACACACACACACACACACACACACTACACTATCACACACATCGGGAGACCAGTCGGGAGCTAAGAGATAGTTCCGCCAGGCGGAAAAATACATGGTGAGGAAAATCACCCTGGAGACCGCGCCGGATCCCAACATCGAGTAGGGGAGAAATATCGCCCTTTCTCGTAATAATAGATTTATTTCACTAACGGGAGAAATGATCGTAGAAGAAGACGGCGGATTGATTGATCAATCTACCGTCAATCAATCTTTAGTGATGGCTCAAATGGCTCAACTCAACCTCCCAACCTGTGATGGCGGATTGATTGATCAACTCGCCACCGTCAATCAACCTGTGATGGCGGATTGATTGATCAATCCGCCACTGTCTCTGATTCAGCCTAGGTTGTTGCTGTCGCCATTGTCTCCTCGACCGACCGTCCTTCCTTTTCCACCTTTGTCCCATCTCCTCCTTCACCTTCACTCCCGTCTCCGCCTCGCTGCCTCTAAATTCTTCGCCATCGCTTTCGTGCGCCTCCGCCCCCGCTCTCGCGAGCGCCTAATGAAGACGTCCCCCGGGGCGCCTGCCGCTCCTCGCCCGCCGGGGGGCGGCGCGGCGGAGGCCTTTGAGGGCCGGAAGGCGCCATTTTATTTCTCAGGCGCAGCAACGTGCTGCGCGGCGAGTAATATACCCGTCAGGCCGACTGCGCCGCGCAGTCGTAAAGCAATGCGTTCCACTCGCCGCGCCGCCTTCGGTTATTCTACTCGCCGATGTAAACCCGTCCGAAAGCGGATTGGAAGTTGCCCGCTGTGGTTGTAGAGTTCTGCAGCATAGATTCAGGCCAACATAGCAACCTTAAAAACATACTCGAAAAATGTTGCTTTCTTCAACCAACTCCCGACATTTATAACAATTCTTGATGATGAACACTCATTTCACTCACATTCATCTGCTTCTTTTATTTATTTCCTTAGTAAATATTAACTATGTATGTATGTACTTGGTGTGACAGCCCGTGAACTGGCCTACCAGCGACTTCCCTGCCTCGGGCCATGGGTTAACGGGATATGTGTGATTAGCACGTAGACATACCCACGCTGCATTCCTATCTTCTCAACCTTAGAAGTGAATTTTCTCATCGTTACCCAGCAACGTATACTCTGACCTGCAAGGAAAACGTACACTATAATCTTGCCTGATCCGGATTCGAACCCAGCGCCGTAGAGTGCAAAGCACTCTGACAAAGAGGCAACGTTTAATTATTAAACTGAAATTAGATAGATAGTAAAGGGTTTTAAATTATTATTTACTGCATTATAAAACTAACTTAAATTATATTATAACTTTATGAAAATAGCAATTTATATTTTATTATCGTCAGTTAAAGCAACTTTTGAAAAAAACATACCGTTCGAGATGCAGAGCAATGACAAATTAGGAACATTCACATTAAATACAGGGAGATTGTTATAAATGACATTTGTTTAGAACGCCAACTGTTATTAGATGATTACTTTGCGCATACCTTACAAATACATAATAATTAGCAAAAATACTAGTAAATATTGTATTAGTGAAATTCAAGAAAAATACACGTATATGAGAATGTTCATTTTTAATCTTTTTCCTACTCCTTGATTTTCAGCTTATTTATAAAAGCCCCTATAAACGAAGATTTTTTTTTATGGATCTAGGAATGAAGATTGAGAAAAGGCGCCATTCTGGTAAATACTCCAATGAATCGCTTTTGGCGAACAGTTTTACGGAACGCAGTTGAATGTGAAGATTTTGAACTCCGGTTAGCAAGCTGATCAACCACATCCGCGAAGTAAAGTAGTTCTTTGTACTCGTTATTTTTATGTAAACTATCTATTTCAAAGTAGATCCTTCCGAGAAATTGTGCAATGATATAAGGTTTTCTAGATAAGATAAAATAAATATCTTGCATGCAGTTATTTGCTTGTGATTTATGTTATCGTATGACGTCTGTCTGTTCGCGCATGTCTGTTTCTGTTACAATCTTCTGTCAAAACAGACTGAATTTGTCGGTGTCTCTGACTTAACAGAATGAAACTAACTGTGGCCTGACATTGACAGGAAAAATCTCTTGAGAGTGAGGATTCGTGAGACTGGGCAATTGTTCATGTTTTACTTAAAGCCGTTGACATATCCATGGCTATATATTGTTACATAATTCCCGCTCCTCCTGTCATTATCTCGAGGATGGAAAGTCGCGCCATTAGCCTTTACGCCGCTAATTTGAATTTAACTCCCAAAAATTCGATGTACTCTCTTCTGAAGAAGGTTTCTTCAAAGGGGAAAATTAGAAAAATATCAATTCCAAGAAAAGTCGGTCGTAAAGAGAGGCGACGTTTAATAGGCGTCGTGTGTTTCAGCGTTTTGCTGTATTTTGAAGCACAAATTACAGTATTGATCAATTTTCTTACCTCCACCCCAAATGCAGATGTTACGGCGATAAGTTGGGAGGAAGTGAGCTGTGTAGTTTTCGAGAGGATCTGAACCGAGGGGGTGAGAGGGGGGGGAGAAGCTGAGTGGAGTCTGGGAGGTGCTGGGGGGGGGGGGGGCAGCGGCCGTCGTAAAGAGATCCCACCGCGTGAGCAAGGGCTCTTCTCCTCGGGGACGAGCGGCAGCTGTTTATGGCGACCGGATCCCGCCCACACACTCACCACAACCATCGCCCCTCTACCTGCCCTCAGTGACTCGTCACCAGTTCTGCCAACATTACCTCCATACTGACCTCTCCTTCTTTTTCTTCCAGCACAAAGTTATATTCTCCTCATTGCCTTGTCTGTCAGTCTGTTACTGGAACATGTCTTTTGTTACCACCTGTTCTCTGGTTTGCGTACTTTGGATCTCTCTCCTCCCTGTCTCTCCACTTTGCCAGCTACATTGTAATATTCAGTATATCGTGTTATTTGAAAGTTTTCTGGGTGTGAGTATGAGTCAGATAGAAAACATACATTTTTTGTAGCTGTTCCCCCAATGTTCTCTTTACCATTAACGGATTGTGAAAAGATAGAAAATATTTGATTTATTTTCTTAACAACTTTTCACGGTGAGAATGATACTATTTACTATATTAGTCGAAAGATAAAATGTTAATCTATTATATTTTTTCTAAATTCTAAATAATTAACAAATGTTAGAAGATAGGATTTACGAGTTTAGTATATCAGGAACATAGAAAAATCTACTATTTTATTTACGATACTTTTGTGGTCAATTATTTCACCTTCCTCAGGGAGGCACAATTATTAAATTACAGTAAGTCAATAGGAATTAAAAGTCAATAGGAATTAAATAAAAACTTCCGTATATTGAAGTTATATTGATGCTTTATAGCTTAATCATTTTCTAGCCTGGAAGAAGATGAAAAAAATAGCCAGATCACAGGTACAAAGAAAAAAAATAATTTTCCTCAAGACGCACAGAATCTACTGTTCTAATATTTAATCTTGGCCTATAAACAAAGATCGATGCAAAGAGCAAAGATGGAGACGCCTATGGTAGGCGTGTGCAGCCTAAATCAAGAGGAAAACGAGTTTTCTGGACACATCAAGTTCCCCTTTACTATTAAAATTTAATATTTACATACGACTAATGCATGAATGTATTTGGCATTTCGAGTCGATTGTCCGACTTAACCGGCCAGCGAACGGGCTCCCCCATGTATGGGCGTCGTCTAATTCCCACATTTGGAAGGTAAGAGAGACATGTGGCATATTTCCTTCACCGCGTGAACTCAGTGCGACTCAGCTTTCCTTCGTCGCATAGCTACAGAAACTGAGACAATTTTAAAGAAGGGCTACAACTCTATTTTTGCCTCGGCCGGGATTCGAACCCAGGACCACTCTACCACTAATTTTTTTATATAGTAAATAAATTAACAATGAGATTATAACTTTAATGAAATAATTAGTAAACAAATTGATTTTATAATGAATCATTTCGAGGTTGTCCGGACGGTTTAGTGGGCTACTTCCCCAATGTCGTACCGGGAGAAGGGGCTTAGGGTATCTAGTGATGTCAGTGCAGAGCCTGTGACTGGTAGACCCTAAGTTCGTGCCTCGACGGTGGCAAGACTTTCCACACTAGCTAGGTGGAATTCAGCCGCTGCTTGGAGGAGAATTCTAGCGGCCGGCTGCTGTGATCGGGGTCTTGGTTTCTCCGATCAATTCTAGGAGAATGTCGGAGCGGAGGTACTCTAACAAACGGGCCACGCCCGATCTTTCTTTCCCCTTTCGTGTACTATTTTCACCCCTTACTTACTCACACACACACAAACACACACACACACACACTCTTACATGCACTACACTAACACACACGGCGGGAGACCGGTCGGGAGATTAGAGCTTGCCCCGAGTGGGCGGTGCTTCGAAGACATCTGGCTGGTGAAAACACTGCTAGTGGCCTCGTACGTCGCCGCCAGATCTCAGCATCCTGCGGGAGAAGATCACCACCGCCTCCCGAACAAAAACATGCTCTACACTTACGGGACTAATGATCTTAACAGTTGACGCACCCGGAATCACTAATGAATCACAATTCTATGTCGAGCATTAAATCACATAATTCTCAACAAGGCGGAATTAGGAATTGATCATAGCTAAGGAAATCAAAAGTTATATTTCGTAGGATTACTGGGTCCTTTTGCTCTTCACCCCTCCCTCTGTGTTTGCCTGTGATGGTGATCATAACGAGGGCGTTCATCGTATCGTTGCTCCTACGCAAGCTTCGTGGGCGCCTCCGCCGGCGACCGGGGCCTCAGATGCCGGGAGGGCATGCGCAGACGCGGGCGGCGGGTTTGATGTTTTACTGCTGTTTGCCGCGGCCGCCTCGGCTCGTTCCGCCCGCCCGGAAGTGCGTCAGTGGGTGTTGTACGCCCGCGCGGCCGTCCGTCCGTTCGCTCGTCCGTCAGTCCGCCCAACCGCTCGTCCATGTGTCCGCCCGGTCGTCCGCCCGTCCGCCCGCCCGTCCGCCCGTCCGCCCGTCCGCCCGTCCGCCCGTCCGCCCGTCCGCCCCCCCCACTCACACTGCCGCCCGCACCTCAAACACCCTCGACCCACCCATCCGCCAACCTGCATAACCGCCCACCCGCCTACCTACCTACCCACCCACCCACCCGAACACCCGCCCAACCACCCAGCCACCCACCCGCCCAGTCTCCCGCTCACCCACCCACCCATCCGCCCGCCCATCTGTCCGGGCTAGTGTTTGCCAGCCCAGCCCTGTGGGCGCGGAGAGCTGGAGCAACAGCTTCATGCTGTCCAGAAAATAATTAGTGACTTTGGGGGGCTTGATGTTTTGTACCAATGGTTGCCGTTGCCGTGAAGGAATGGCTTGCGTTAAAACTAGGAATGATGAAGACCTCTGTGAGAGATTTGTGAAACGAGTAGTTTCGCTAGGGCTATTGAACGGAGGTTGAACTGCTACGTACATCCTGCATCCTGCGTACATACGAGTTCAAAGCAGATATACATTTTCTTGAATCCTACTTCTTTATTGAAAAACCATAACGAAATTAGTTGTCTTTGTTGTAGAATTCATTTTAGTATTATGAGAATATTCGTAATAAGTATGAAAATAATTGCTGTTATTAGGTTTTACGATATTTTCTTTTTTTTGGGGGGGGGGGATATAGGGTGTTGGTAAGCTGTACACTGGGGAAAGACAACGATTTAATTCTTTTTGAAAATACCTAAGCTTGTTAACAATTCTGATTCCACACGGAAGCTGCGGCGCATTATGGGAAATGGGAGTGGAGAGATCTGTGTGTGCGAACGAAAGAATTGGCCGCAGATGGATTGAGTCGCCAGGAAGAGTAACGAGACAGGAGGCCGACGAGGTTGATAGCTCAGTGGTTCACGAGGGTGGCGGTCAGGGTCGGAAGGGGCGGAGAAGCAGAGACGCCGGTGTGGTGTAGAGGGGGAGGATGAGAAGGGAAATCAAGAGGGTGGTAGGGCGAGGAGAGCGAGGGACATGGTAGTCAGAGGGGCCGGCGGAAGCGGCGGCGGCGGTGGCGGCGGCGGCAGAGAGATCAATGCGTACAGGCTGTGGATGAAGGCGAGGTTGTAGCTGTGGTGGTGCGATGGTGGTCTGTGGAGACTGTGGGACAGATGGAGCGCGAGTGGCAGCGGGGTACGGAGTTGGATTCGAAGTGGTGGAGGGAACGGAAGAACCTCAGAGCGACGGGAGGGGCGGGGACAGTGATGGCAGTAAGCGGACGGGCGGCGAGGGCGGCGAGGGCGGCGAGGGATTGAGAATGTTCGGTGACGGCAGGGGTGGAGGAGGCAGCGGCAGCGGCAGCGGCTGCGGGGACCGGACGCGGCGTGTCGGCGGCCGGAAGGGCCTGTCGGCGTGGCCGCCGCCAGCTGACAGGTGGACGCAGCGGCAAGAGGTCTCCTGCCCCTCGGATCGCGACAGGCCGCACCGGGAGGCCCCTTGTTCTCACACCTTCCTCGCGTCCCCGCCCAAAGGCCTGCCGCTTTTCCCTCTGCAACGCACAGAACGTGCTCGACAACCCAACGCACACATGGCAAAATACTCGTGAAATTGATACGCAGTGGCGGATCGAGGCATGGGGGCCATGGCCTCTCCCAAAGGCCTAGAGTTTTCGTTGGTTACTTTCCTTTATTTGACAAAATTAAAAAAAAAAAAATTATTAGAATTATGTGATCACTAAAAATATAATATTGTAAAGTATCTTCTATATACTACAAAAATATTTCGCAATATAACAAAAAATATGTATATTAGTCACAAAAATCTATGTTGGCTCCCCAAAAAACGATCGGCTGAGTCCATGTTGGTGGTACAGGTTTAAATTGTTGATAAAATAATGCAATACATTTGATCGCTCTTTGAAGTTTACTTCCTGCCTGCAATTATATTGATATAAGTCTTTGCACACTTTCATAGACATTTCAAACGTAATGAAACAGGAAAAGGTGCAATAAAAATTCAACATAAAATAAAGTACGTACGTACAAGTTTATGGGATCCATTAACAAGAAACATCAAAACTCCATTAGGAAGCAATAGACCACATTTTAAAATATTTCTGTTGTTTCCTCCTTCAAAATAAAGGAAAGTATCAGTATTGACTAAAACTCCTTTGAAGCTTCAAAAGAAAAATAATTTACAGACGAAAACTAACATCATTCAGATTACCAGAAGATAATATCTTAATAAATCATGAAATATGGCAACCTCAAAAGACTAGGAAGACCTGAAAGTAATTTTTTAATTTTGTCTCTTTGAGATCGTTATATGAATTCTCTTTTATATTTATTTTCAGGTTGGATGTTAATGATTTCGAATTCTCATCACCTTGGTTTAAAAGAAGTAACTGGTAGTTCTACAGAATGACAGACATTTTTGAACTAAGGTACGTGAAGAAAATATTGCCACGTTGAGCGCTTCACATTTTCCTGGCTATATATTTCAACATTTGGCCAAATTAACAGCATCATGATGAAATTTAATACTTTTGATTCAAGTTGAAATAGCTATACAACAAAAAAAAAGTGATTGAGGAATATTTTGTTATTTTACAAAAATATTGTCATGTGAAGATAATGTGCCCACATACGGGTTTTATGGCCATTGGCAGATTAACTGGTTTCTTGGAGCATGACTATCTAATTAGGGCTAGTTATACTAATATATAATATGAATACAGTCTAATTTTGAATGAATATACTATATACTATGAATATACTCTTACAGTCTAATTTTACAATACGACGGCCTGGCATGGTTTCTGTAAAGCAAGGGTTGTTGGTTATTCATAACAAATTCAGTATTTTCTATAATGTGACTTTGTATAATAAAGTTGAAAACAACAGTAATTGCTTGAAAACCTACAAACATTAAAACAAAATAGTTTAATCGGTTTCTCATTGAAGACAAAAGTTTCTTTGTCTTTAATAGATAGTCCTACACCCTTAGTCACATTGACAGCAAAACAACATTTTATAAAATCTCTCTCACGTTGGTAAAATATTGAGCAAATATAACGGCATTAATCTTATTAGATTGCTCATTAAATGCGTTAAACGTTGATGTATACTGTCAAAATACTAAATCCTCCTTCAAATGTAACTAATGATAAAATCACCTGGAAAAACGTTATAAGGACAGAGCGTCATCAGCACGTTTTTGGAAATTGGAGAGAGTCCAGAGTGCGAATGCGCGGGTCAAAAAGCCTGGTAGGGGGCTAACGCACTTCTTACTCTTCCAGACAGCATGCTAAAACCATCTATGGTAAACGTTTTCAGTTAACATAACCGATACTTGGCCATTTGACCTGCATTGGCTATATTTGCGTTACTTACCTTATTTATACTTTTCTAATAGCTTATTCATGTCTTTCTAATCTCTTAATCTACATACAGTTTTCTAATACCATTAATCTGGGATAGCTTTTCAATGTTACTCCATCCCCTTCCCAGCTGCCATCTATTGCCACGTCAATGATCTTTTTAATTTTTAGAATTTTTCTGAATTCTAATGGTAGAACTGAAATATGACTTAATATTGTGAAGGGAAGTAATATTGTAGGACTCTGGGACCTAGTATAAGCAAATTTTCGTTGAAAAAATTTCCATCCGCATTTCAGAAAATGTTTGAGCATTTTTGAATATGCTCAATTTTGAGCTCATTTTCGCAGAAAACTTTTGTGTTTACAAGAAACCTATTTGAGAATCATTTGAAACACGTCTACTCACAAATGGAATAATGTATTAGAAACGTCCGTGATAAAAACCTTCACGACATGAGAAATATTAAAAACAAACCGAAAAAACAAACAGTGTAATTTTGAAAAATCAAAAGAATAAATCAAAATGACGTAAATGGAATGTTATTGAGTGTATTTAGCAATATCTCTACAAAATTTAAAGAAAAAATGCGCAGCCTTTTTGACAAAATGACGTATGAGCGTTTCTCAAAATGCGTAATTTTAAAGTCATTTTCATAGAAAACTTTTCAGTTTTCGAGGAAATTTAAGACTCATTATTTGACGCATTCATAAATAAAATAAACTATACAAACCGCGGGTGGTGTAAATGTTCACGACGTGTGAGAGAGATAGAGAATGTGGTGGTGTAAATTTTGAAAAAAAACAAGAATGGCAATTATGACATATACAGTGGATTTATCACAACCTCTACAAGTTGCAGAAACAATTGGAGCCGTTTTTGAGAAAATCTTATTTTTATATTTTTAATATTGCCACCATTTTACCCACAATTGCGCAAAAATCATTAAAATGTTTAAAAAATATTAATGACTAATAAAATGGACTTAATAGTGTAGAACAAAAATCAATTTTAAAAAATCGCAAAATCAATGTTGTAGTGGTTGTAGGAAAACACAACTATTTTTGAAAATTCTGAGTTAAAAGTGAAAATTGGACTTATACCATCTCAGAATCTTTTTCAAACCTGCATAGCTATAAGTTAGGCCAGATCGATTATCCATTTTGGAAAAAAATCTACAAATAGTTTAGGCTGTTGATAGACGGTCGGACTGACAGATTGGCGGAGGGATGCCTAAAAAAATAAACCTTTTTCGGTATTCGGAAATCTCAAAACGTGTTGCGGAGATGGATGCGGAGGATATTGGAGGTCTGGACCTGGGTATGAGAGGGTCCTGGGCGGAGAGTAGAAAAGAAAGGTCATGGCGGAGTTGCATGCGGTGGTCGTTAAAGGTCTGGGCCTGTGCTTGGAAAGGGTTTGGGCGGGGCATGGGGATTGAGAATGCATAGTGGGGGCGAATGTTCAAGTTGTGGAAGTGGTGGTGTTGAATGAAGAGGATTGTAGACGTCTGCATCTGGTTTTTTAGCGCCTCGTACGGGGGAGGAAGAGGGCGTGGCGGGGCGAGCTTGAAAATGAGGTAGAAGCAGGAGCTTGGGCACGGACGTTACCGAGGCGGTGGGGCGCTTTGCGTGGCCGTGAGGAGGCTGGAAAGAGGCGACGAGGGCGCAGCCCCCGGCGGTGATAGTGGTGCGGACAGGAGGTTACGCAAGGCGAGATCAGGGGCTTGGGGTGCGAGTATGTGGTGGGTGGGCATGTGTGCCTCTAATGTGGAGAGAAGCTGTGTGAGCGTGGAGGCGAGTGCAAGTGTGGGAGCGAGGTTTGGGCGATGGTGCGCTCGGGGAGGCGGTGCAGATGGCACCGCAAGAGGGAGGATGGGGAGGGCGGGGTGGGGGCGGGGCGAAGGGCGAGAGACGGGCTGTCGCGTGTTCATTACGGCGTGGAGGCGCTGGCGCTGGCGGCGGGCCGCGGGCGGCGGGCGACGCGGTGAGTTATGCGGGCACATTAGGACGAGCGCGGCCGAGTATTTCACCGCCCACCTGCGCGGCGACGGAGGGGTGCACAGACGGTCTCACCGCGCCACCGAGTCCTCCACGAGCACTCGCGCCACTGCGAACCAAGAGAAATTACGAGCGAGGGAGTACATCCATCTCGATGCGTGAACTACTGAGGTCCCGTCCCGTGCGTGGGTGCCTGATTATGCCGGGAGGTGAAGGTGAAACGGCGCTGGAACCTCAGACCCAAAGCCTCCTTAGACCTTGGCTTGATTTTTTTCTGTTTGAAGTACCTCCCCAAAATGGTGCCGTTCCCGTCGGAACAAGTTCGAAAAACCTAACTGGTCTCGCGACCTGTGTGGTATTTTAGCGCATTAAGGTTTAAGAGGAGATAATAGGACACTGATGAGTAAGGAAAAATCGCGTGTGGTCATGGAGCGTTTAAGGTACTGGTTTATCGGTCGTCTGCCGTTAACCAGACAAGAAGTTACCAAGGACATATCACTTTCTGGGGTTAAATGTGTTGAAACATTCTAGTCAAGATATAGGATAATAAGCAATAAGAGGATGGAATTTGATATGCAATTTGTAAGAAACGAACTCTAGGCACCAAACCTTGTATATCGTGATTTTCTCCGAGGTTTTTATTTTATTACAAGAAGACGCTGATACATTGGCATGACCTTTCACTCATTCTTTGTGCATTTAATCCTATGTCCTTCCCTTAAACTGTGCAGTCCTCATCAATAATCGCATTAATTCATTAACCTCGTTGTCTTGAATATTATTTCAAAATACAAAGATTTCTTTATCTAAGTTTTATTTTTACTGTTTTTTTCTTATTTTTTTGTTTAATATTTAGTATATATTTTTCTAACAGAGACCCATCACTTCAGGTAGTAAGTTTATATTCATCAGTTACCATACGATAATTAAGATGAAATATTGAAGAATTGATTTAACTTTTGCAAGCTATAAGTAACTTATTTTAATCTTTATTATTTCATTGCAAAATAGTATTCTAAAGTATATGAGGTAACGTTGAGAAGTAAAATGGGTGTATTTAGAATTATTCCCGTGATTCGTAATTACTATAACATTAACGGCACGTGTGAAATTTGAAACAAAGATTTTTACGTTTTAACATGATTAACGTGCCTTCCAAGGAAAGAATTAAGGAATCGTTAAACGCGGGGTGCAGGAATGAGTAGTTCGTGGAGTCCAAATGTCGCCCACAATGAGCGATGGACACCCCCGCTCGCGGGCGGGCGGCGACAGGTAGCCGGCGGCGGCGCCCACGCGCGGCCCGGCGCTGTCCGCCCCGCCCCCGCCCCCGCTCCCGCGCCACACCCTACCAGCGGCGGCACTCGCCTCTAACCAGGACTCGCCACCCCGCCGTTGCTCCTCGGAGACGACGCCCACCCCTCCCCACCCCACCCCACCCATCCCGCGCGTTGGCGCTGACCGCCGCATGCGCTCTGCTCTCACCCCTCCCCGCCTGAACCACACTCCCTCCCCCGCAGCGGTACTCGGACCCGCCACCTCCCTCATTACCCCTCGGAGACGGCACCCACCCCATCCCACCCCAATGGCACATCCGCTCCCTAACCCTCCCTCGCATCGCCTCACCTCACTCTCTGCCATCACCCACCCTGCATACCCCCGGAACACTCACTTCCCTGCAGTAGCACTCGCCTCCAATCCCTCCTCTCCCACCCCGCTACTCCCCCTCAGAGACGGCGCCCATTCCACCCATCCGAATGGCACCGCTTGCTCCCCTCCCCTCCTCAATGTTGGCGCTCAGCCCTCACCCCATCCCGCCCAATACCCGCATAACCCCGACGGCACTCGCCTCCTATGAACACCCGCCATCCCCACCATTTCCCCTCAGAGATGGCGCTCATCCCACCCATTTCAGTGACACCGCCTTTCCTCGCAATGGCACTCTGCTTCCACCCCACCCTGCTCCCGCTTTTCCCCGCCACCCCACCAAGCAGTCGCCTCCATCCCCTCCTCCCACCATGCCATTCCCTCTCGGAGACTGCGCCCGCCCAACCCATCCCAATGGCGCAGTTAGCCCTCTACCCTTCCCAACGGTGGCACCCACCCCACCTCTGCCGCAAGACACCCTGCCCTGCACTCACCACACCCACGTCATGCACCCTCCCCTACAGCAGCACTCGCCTCCAGCCCTCCCCTCACCATGCCATTCCCTCTCGGAGACCGCCCTCCCAACGCATCCCAATGGCGCAATTAGCCCTCCACCCCTCCCAACGTCTGCCGCAACTCACCCCGCCCTGCATCCACCACACCCACGTCATGCACCCTCCCCTACACTCGCAGCACTCGCCTCCAGCCCTCCCCCCCTCCACCATTCCCTCAGCGGCGGCGCGAGGCCAGCGCGCAATTACAAGGGCGCGCTGACGGCGGCGACGGCTGCCCTTGCATTTTTAAATCTCGTTCTGCGGCGCGGCGCGGCGCGGCGCGGCGGAGCTGACACCGCTCCCGCGCGGGCGGGCGGACGGGCGGGCGGCGCCGGGCGACAGGCAGGCGGCCAGCCGGAAAATGCCACGCCGCCGTCGCGACGTCTGTCAGCGCCTGCGCTCATTAGCACCCCCTCTGCGCCGCAACCCCGCGCGCACCGCGCGTCTTGGAGCAGCGCCGCCGCCGCCGCCGCCGCCAACGCCGCCGCTCCGCCGGCCGTCCCCGACGACAATAAATTAAGCGCCAACAGACAGCTGTGTATTTCCTGCGATAAATCATCCTCTGCCGCCGCCGCCTACAGAGGCCGCCTCGCCGCGCAGGGGTGGCCGAGGCGGGTGCTTCGCCGCTCCGCCCGTGGGGTGGCGCGGACGCCGCGCTTCCACGGCTGAGGTGGCTCAGAGCAGCAATTGAATCGTGTATTTCAGAAATCCGTCCAACTTAAAAAACTAAAATACGCATTCGCTGCAGATTATTGTTCCAAGAGGATAGACACATCTTATAGCGCATATTTATATGAAAAATATTCATTTATGAACTGCTTTAATAAATAAAAATATTTTGAAGTCAGAATAATTGGGAGACGTTTTGTCAGTTTTCTCGAAGTGTGAAATATGGTGTTTGACGGGTGTCTGAAATAAACGATTATGTATTGATGTCATTGCAGAGCATCTGGCAGGGAGTTGCTAAGGTTCGAGGCCTGACGGTGACAGGATTTTAGTCACTATGCAGATAGCTAGGTCGCGTTCAGCCGTTTTCTGGAGGAAAATTCTTGCGGTCGACTGCTGTGATCGGTATATAGTTTTTCTTAGTTTCTACGATCAACAATAGCCGAATGCAGAAGCAGCACCTTAACAAACGGAGCACGGACCACGCGCGATCTTTCCTTCCTATTTCTTGTCATATCCTCATCCCTTGCATTCACACACACTTACTGCACTACGTCTCATGTCGGAAGACCTGTCGGGAGCTTTGAGCTTGTCCCGGCTGGGGCGGTGCTCGGGAGATACCTGGTTAGGGAAAACCCCGGTAGTTCGGCTCCAAATCTCGCGATCCGCTAGGGGAAGATCACCGACACCTCTCGCCATAAAACATTCATTAGGCTTACGGTATTAAAGACCATATTAGTTGACGCCCCCTAATCACTAATCAATCATTCAATCAACAAAACCTATTAAGCGTACTACTCCAGGAGTTAATATAAGTTGGCAGATTATAACGTCGGCGCGCATGCAACCCGCAACGCACATCCCGCTGGAAAACGCGGTATATCTCATATCATCGGGCATAACTCGGATAAGATGTGTAATTCAGTTTTATTAAATTCAATATGACAAGAATTGTCAAAAACACGAACTACATCAAATTCTAGTTAGAATCGCCTGAAGGTAAATATTTATTTTAATATATTCTCTCAGTGTCAACTTTCCGCACAAACCAAAATCATATAAATTTCAGCCCTGGAGAGTTCAAATTATTTTGACGAACCATCAGCGGTAAAATTAATTATTCCATCTAAATGCTGCTAAAATCAATACACTTGGTCTTTACATTCATCCCTTGTGCAACTTCTCACAATGTTTTCACACACATAATTTCTACATTAGTTTTACACCCTTTCAAATACATTCCACAAATACTTTCAAGCCAAATTTCTGGAAAGAGGAGCTGTTTTCATAATTCAGCCAGCTTTGTATGTCATTGCACAAGATTCTTTAGGACGAGTCGAAACTTTCAAGTCATATTTCTGAAAAATGATGAGAAATATTACATGAAGAGATCAATATCCCATGTTAGTATAAGAGAAGGCCATTAATGACCAAAGCCGTTTTCGCGCTCGGAACTACAAAATAATCAATCAATCAATCGTTGAGGGGACCAAGAGTAGAGACAACGAGCACATAGCGATACCGGGAGCAACTGATCGTAGGAGAGATAAAGCTAAGACACTAAGTATGAAATACCTGATGTGTATTCCACAGTTTATCTGGTTTTGAATTGTTTCACAACGTGTGGAAAAGAAGATCCTCTTTTATACTGAAGAAAAGAAGAAAAACAACAGATAAATACGTATTCATATGGATTGTTATAAAATCATCTACACAACCGGATTAATAGATAACGAATTGGGGCCGAGAGGAAAGCGGAGACTTACATTATAAGATAGTTCAACCGGCAAACGGAATAAAAGGAATAATGAATTATGGGGGAATTGACGTATTATGGCTTTTGAAATTTATGAAAAGTTCTTTATGGATGCAGTCAGAGAGATGAAGTGCGCTCACTCAAGAGAGCGCCTAGCGACCGTTCGAGAAGCGAGATGCTGTCGACCAAAGTGGATCCCTGCCTCTAAAGAATGTAGAAATTTCATTTTTACTGACGTCCGTAAGAGCCCAGGAAAAAAAGTGCACCACGCACGCACAAAAAGGCAGAAACTAATTTCTCTCGATCCCACAAGAAAAGCATACAATTTTTCTGAAAATCTTGACGTCCAGAGGGAAGAAACACTTCTGCTTCTCTTTCGCCCGGGGCTCCGAAGTGATCGCTCACCATTTTCCGTGAAATTATTTCCGAAACTCTCTCTCCCCTCGGGCGCGGGAGTGTGAGGGGAACGCGTGGGGGGTGAGGGGTATCAGGGGGTGGTTGAAGGGCGCGAGGGCCGTCAGGGGTTGGGGGATCGGGGAGCGCGGGTCAAGGAGCCACGGCTCATCCGTGGCTGGGCGCTAAAAACTTGACGCGCGCTGCCACAGCGCTGAGGTGGCCTGGCGGGCTGACGCGCGTGTCGACAGTGCTCCAAGAAACAATAGAAAGAGGGCATAAATCAAGGCTGAAGTTTTGAATTACCACAATAGGTTCAAATTACCGACACATACAAAGCGTGTTTATAAAGTAAGTACCATTTTTGAAAAAAGAAAAAAAAAAAACCCTCATTAAAATTGTTTTTTAACAATTCTTTTAAACAATGGTTATTTATGCACGAAGGGCGCTAAAAAGGGTTCTAATGATCGATGATAATGACAAACTACCCGAGGACCTTTGGCCGCCCAAAATCATTGGAACCAGTTAATGCCCGTTGTTTATGATCCCCCCCCCAAAAAAAACAGAACTTACTTTAAACACACGCCTGGTACTTATTTTCTTGGTCAAATCTACAATCCGTAGATGTATTACGTCACATTCATTTTTATGCTGATATACCTCCTTTCTTTGGTATGTTTTGTTTAGCACTATACAGGAAAACAAGTAAATAGTATCTTACCCCATTGCTTATTTTTTCTACCCGATTTTTTCTTAATTATTTAGCCATTTTCAATTTTAATATGACCACAAATAAATTACACTGGAGTTACAATAACGTCTCCATTTGGTGCTTTCACGGGTAACAGATTCTTGGCATGCCAAATTCGTTTGGTGCTAGTTACAAAAGTGTTTTAGGAATAAACTATGTTCCTTGAATAGGTACTTTCCGCTAGGATCATTCATTACATTTTCTCAAAATTCCTCTGAAAACATTCCACATACCATATTATTGTATTTTCCTTAACAGTACATTCATTACATTTTCTCAAAATTCCTCTGAAAACATTCCACATACCATATTATTGTATTTTCCTTAACAGTACTAGTCCAAGGAATAGAATTTCCTATCTTGCAAGATGTCATGCAAAATCATATTACAATTTGTTATAAATCATAAAAAATATCTTTGCAAGGACGCTAAATATAATAGTTATACATGGATCAAGATTATCTTTCATGGTCTCTGAAGTTATCTTTCCTTATTAATGCTATATTAACTTTATTTCATAGTCGTCAAATAGGGAACTAAATATTTCTTAAATTCTCCTTGTGTACATTTTGAGTGGAAAACATTGAAGAGTGGAGAGGTGTTGCAAATATGTCTTAAGACGTAAAAACAAAGAAAAAGTCACATTGTAAGGCCCGAGGTAGTTTTTAACTTTGAAACAATATAGCCTCCGTTCAGACTCTTTGAAACAAGAGCAAAGGGAAAGGGTTATCGGCAGGACAGAGGAAAGGCTCATTCACACTGACACTGAGCACGTATCACGAATCGTCAACTTACTGGGGAGTTTTTCCACGGAACTGTTCAGAATGGGAACGCCAAACGTAAATGTGAGGGGAAGATTTGAAAGGGAATATTCTCTCTTTATAAGCTTCTAGGTTTATCTTAACTTGATATGAGAACTACACTCTCACGTGTAGACAATGCGATGAGCCTTTGCAAGATGAGTGAAGTGCAAGACGAGCGACATTTTCTTGGGAAGGCACTATATTTTGAAACAACATAAAATGGACTCATCGTTCTCATCGCTGATCATTCATAGAGTCACCTGTAATGTCCATGCAGTAAGCAACTTTTCACTAAGTCACTCTACCATGATCGCGTTCATTTTACTACCTCTCCTTCGATTGTAATGAAGAGAAGCATTTTTTCCTGAGAAGCATTTTTCTCGATAGTTTATTAATATTGGTCAGCGTTTCTTCTTGCTTGGCCCATTACTGTCTTGACCATACTTTACACTTTACCATTTCCATTGTGATAAAGACTGAGGAGGAGGAGAAGGAGAAGAAGAAGAAGAAGAAGAAAAAGAAAGAAAAAGAAGAAAGGCGAAGAAGAAGAAGAAAATATGGAAGAAGAAGAAGAAGAAAATATGGAAGAAGAAGAAGAAGAAGATATGGAAGAAGAAGAAGAAGAAGAAGATATGGAAGAAGAAGAAGAAGAAGAAGATATGGAAGAAGAAGAAGAAGAAGATATGGAAGAAGAAGAAGAAGAAAATATGGAAGAAGAAGAAGAAGAAGAAGATATGGAAGAAGAAGAAGAAGAAGAAGAAGATATGGAAGAAGAAGAAGAAGAAGAAGATATGGAAGAAGAAGAAGAAGAAGAAGATATGGAAGAAGAAGAAGAAGAAGATATGGAAGAAGAAGAAGAAGAAGATATGGAAGAAGAAGAAGAAGAAGATATGGAAGAAGAAGAAGAAGATATGGAAGAAGAAGAAGAAGAAGAAGAAGATATGGAAGAAGAAGAAGAAGAAGAAGAAGATATGGAAGAAGAAGAAGAAGAAGAAGATATGGAAGAAGAAGAAGAAGAAGAAGATATGGAAGAAGAAGAAGAAGAAGAAGATATGGAAGAAGAAGAAGAAGAAGATATGGAAGAAGAAGAAGAAGAAGAAGAAGAAGATATGGAAGAAGAAGAAGAAGAAGAAGAAGATATGGAAGAAGAAGAAGAAGAAGAAGATATGGAAGAAGAAGAAGAAGAAGAAGAAGAAGATATGGAAGAAGAAGAAGAAGAAGAAGAAGAAGATATGGAAGAAGAAGAAGAAGAAGAAGAAGAAGAAGATATGGAAGAAGAAGAAGAAGAAGAAGAAGAAGAAGAAGAAGAAGATATGGAAGAAGAAGAAGAAGAAGAAGAAGAAGATATGGAAGAAGAAAAATTATGTTGAGACGGCTAGATCGAGTTCAGCAAACCTTATGGACATCTGGAGGTGAATTCTAGCGGCGTACTGCTGTTTTCCGTGGTCTCTCCAGTCCATATCAGGGGATTGTCGGAGAAGTGTTCTAGGGCCTCTGGCCATGCACGTCCCTTCTTTACCCTTATTCCCCCTTACACTTCGCACATACTTACATCCACTACACCACCACACATTTATGGAGACCACCAGCTTTACTACGTGGCCTCCGAGGCAATGGACTTCAACAGATTCCAACTTATCGGCTGATAGCGGCGGGGTGGTTCACGGGTGACGGCCGCAGGACCAGAGGCGCGCGGCGATTTCCTTGCTTCGACAAGTGGTAAGCTAAGAAATCCACTTGCTTCGACAAGTGGTCTTGAATAGCGGCCGGACTTTTAGCAGCAAACGTTTTGCTATTTAAGTGCTAAAATAGGGGCAAAAATATTAAAAATGGTTGCATGATTAACTGCAAAAAATAAAAATTGGTGCATGTTTAGATATAAAGATATTACATGATTTTATACCATGACATGTCCAATCCACATGAAATGTCGAAGGAAAAATGTGTTGCGCCCAATCTGGATTTCTGCTGCATTTTTTTAAATAGCTGCCAATGAAGCACGGATGATGGTGTCAGAACTTTATTCTTCCCATTTTTTTCTTTTTGCAAATGTTGCCGTGAGGTAAGATGTTTTTCATACACTGCTGTTTCACAGCCACTACCATCACGACTAAGCTGTCCACCGATATTTAGAACCGTACGATAGAATGCCATCTTCTGAACACTACTTACCTATTTCTTTCAGTTTATTGCTTTCTACTTTACTCATTTTTAGGACGTTCACAAACGACTCACTCGCCATTTTCCGTGTACGAGACCTAGAATGCACATAGACAAATGTTTTTCGAGACATCTTTTCGTTAATTTATCTACAACAATGCCACTGCACCTAGTGCAAACATCTGTACGGTTCTGACTTGAGTTTAGCGGCCCTTTGCGAAGATCCCCTGAGTTTGGGAGCGTTTTGAGGGGAGGGGGAACGCGAGAGGGCGTTGGGCTATAGGATTTGTTTGAAATGTTTTTGAATTACCGGTGGGCGGTAGTAGATGCGATCAAGGTCTTAGTTGAAGCAGTGGTTGAGAAAACATCAGATTTGCCATCGCAAGTGTGCAAGTGTTAGACGTAAAATAGCAACATTCTATATATATATATATATATATATATATATATATATATATATATATATATATATATGAAAACTCAACTGTGACTCAGGTGTTCCTTTCAAAACACCTTTGGCATCGGCGAGATATCCGGTAAGAGAAGGTGTATGTCTTTACTGCGATATTTGGTAATGAACGACAATGGGTCTCCTTAACTTTTATTCTTCTGAGATTAAAAATAGAGGCAGGTTATTTTGGAGCAAAATGTAGCAAACGAAAATGCATGACTTGCACAAACATTGTTTTAACTTTAAACAGTTTTTGTTCATATAATGTTCACATTCAAAAAATAATTTTTGTGGGATAAGATTAGGAATTAGGGAAAAAATAGGGGCAGATTGTCTATTAGGTGAAGTGGAATGATTTAGTTGCAAGGAAAGTTTCCGAAATGCTTTCAATTGGGTTACATAACGTGTTAGAAACCAAAAATCAAGGTTCCCAATGCCTTGTCTGTAGGTGCATCCCCTAAAAATCCGGTCCTTAGTTATGAAAGATCTTAAGACTAATTGTGTCTACTTGTAATGCTTCGTAGACCACAAAAATTGTATATAAGGGCTTTGAAAGGTGCTGAATACGCTGGTAAAATTTCATGTCAATCCGAGTATGCATCATGGTCAGCGTTGCGAGTTGGAGATTGCCCCAGCTGGGGCGGTGCGCTGCTGGCGGCGGTACAACGAAGGTGGAATTCCGAAAGACTACGTGCGCCGGAACTCACATTCAACGTCACCATTTGCATTACACTCACGAGCCTTGGGGACCGACTATAAATTACGTGAGGCGATTTTGGCCATTTTTCGACTCGCGTCCCCCCCACCACCCGCTTTGGTGAGATGTCGGTGAGATGTCGTGAGCTCAATACCTTCCCCCCCTTCTAATTTCACGTGAGTTTTTCAAAATGCATGTTGTAATGTAAATACGTTAATTTGTGATTGATTGCATTGCAATCTATTTAAAAAGTGGTTGTATTAATTACGAGTATATTTATTTGAGACTAGATATGGCCAGTATTTAAAAAATAGTGACTGAATTATAATGAATATTATTGCACTTCTAAAAACATTGCTGCTATTGTAGCATTCACTGTACTACATATTGTAGAATTTACTTAACAGCGATAAAATTTATTTCGCAAGATTATTGTGCAAGAGCCATATTTTAGTATAGAAACGTGTTTAACTTAACTCGTCTCAGTTTTTTCGCAATTGAACATTGTTTTAGCGAAAAATACGATGTATTTGCCGAGACCCCTCTCTCCCCCACGTAACATTATGCGAGATACTCCTGAACCCCACCCCTCTCAAAGGTTACAATTTATAATTAGCCCCTAACGACCAAAATAGTTAAAGCGTACAGAAACACGAAGTACTCACTCTCTATTTAATCGAGTCCATTGTAAAGCCGAAGAGGAGGAGGAGGATAAGGAATAAGAAGGAGAAGAAGGATAAGATGAAGAAGGAGAAGATGAAGAAGGAGAAGATGAAGAAGGAGAAGATGAAGAAGAAGGAGAAGATGAAGAAGAAGGAGAAGATGAAGAAGAAGGAGAAGATGAAGAAGAAGGAGAAGATGAAGAAGAAGGAGAAGATGAAGAAGAAGGAGAAGATGAAGAAGAAGGAGAAGATGAAGAAGAAGGAGAAGACGAAGAAGAAGGAGAAGACGAAGACGAAGATGAAGAAGAAGGAGAAGACGAAGATGAAGAAGAAGGAGAAGACGAAGAAGAAGGAGAAGACGAAGATGAAGAAGAAGGAGAAGACGAAGATGAAGAAGAAGGAGAAGACGAAGATGAAGAAGAAGGAGAAGACGAAGATGAAGAAGAAGGAGAAGACGAAGATGAAGAAGAAGGAGAAGACGAAGATGAAGAAGAAGGAGAAGACGAAGATGAAGAAGAAGGAGAAGACGAAGATGAAGAAGAAGGAGAAGACGAAGATGAAGAAGAAGGAGAAGACGAAGATGAAGAAGAAGGAGAAGACGAAGATGAAGAAGAAGGAGAAGACGAAGATGAAGAAGAAGGAGAAGACGAAGATGAAGAAGAAGGAGAAGACGAAGATGAAGAAGAAGGAGAAGACGAAGATGAAGAAGAAGGAGAAGACGAAGATGAAGAAGAAGGAGAAGACGAAGATGAAGAAGAAGGAGAAGACGAAGATGAAGAAGAAGGAGAAGACGAAGATGAAGAAGAAGGAGAAGACGAAGATGAAGAAGAAGGAGAAGACGAAGATGAAGAAGAAGGAGAAGACGAAGATGAAGAAGAAGGAGAAGACGAAGATGAAGAAGAAGGAGAAGACGAAGATGAAGAAGAAGGAGAAGACGAAGATGAAGAAGAAGGAGAAGACGAAGATGAAGAAGAAGGAGAAGACGAAGATGAAGAAGAAGGAGAAGACGAAGATGAAGAAGAAGGAGAAGACGAAGATGAAGAAGAAGGAGAAGACGAAGATGAAGAAGAAGGAGAAGACGAAGATGAAGAAGAAGGAGAAGACGAAGATGAAGAAGAAGGAGAAGACGAAGATGAAGAAGAAGGAGAAGACGAAGATGAAGAAGAAGGAGAAGACGAAGATGAAGAAGAAGGAGAAGACGAAGATGAAGAAGAAGGAGAAGACGAAGATGAAGAAGAAGGAGAAGACGAAGATGAAGAAGAAGGAGAAGACGAAGATGAAGAAGAAGGAGAAGACGAAGATGAAGAAGAAGGAGAAGACGAAGATGAAGAAGAAGGAGAAGACGAAGATGAAGATGAAGGAGAAGACGAAGATGAAGATGAAGGAGAAGACGAAGATGAAGATGAAGGAGAAGACGAAGATGAAGATGAAGGAGAAGACGAAGATGAAGAAGAAGGAGAAGACGAAGATGAAGAAGAAGGAGAAGACGAAGATGAAGAAGAAGGAGAAGACGAAGATGAAGAAGAAGGAGAAGACGAAGATGAAGAAGAAGGAGAAGACGAAGATGAAGAAGAAGGAGAAGACGAAGATGAAGAAGAAGGAGAAGACGAAGATGAAGAAGAAGGAGAAGACGAAGATGAAGAAGAAGGAGAAGACGAAGATGAAGAAGAAGGAGAAGACGAAGATGAAGAAGAAGGAGAAGACGAAGATGAAGAAGAAGGAGAAGACGAAGATGAAGAAGAAGGAGAAGACGAAGATGAAGAAGAAGGAGAAGACGAAGATGAAGAAGAAGGAGAAGACGAAGATGAAGAAGAAGGAGAAGACGAAGATGAAGAAGAAGGAGAAGACGAAGATGAAGAAGAAGGAGAAGACGAAGATGAAGAAGAAGGAGAAGACGAAGATGAAGAAGAAGGAGAAGACGAAGATGAAGAAGAAGGAGAAGACGAAGATGAAGAAGAAGGAGAAGACGAAGATGAAGAAGAAGGAGAAGACGAAGATGAAGAAGAAGGAGAAGACGAAGATGAAGAAGAAGGAGAAGACGAAGATGAAGAAGAAGGAGAAGACGAAGATGAAGAAGAAGGAGAAGACGAAGATGAAGATGAAGAAGAAGAAGAAGGAGAAGACGAAGATGAAGATGAAGAAGAAGAAGAAGGAGAAGACGAAGATGAAGATGAAGAAGAAGAAGAAGGAGAAGACGAAGATGAAGATGAAGAAGAAGAAGAAGGAGAAGACGAAGATGAAGATGAAGAAGAAGAAGAAGGAGAAGACGAAGATGAAGATGAAGAAGAAGAAGAAGGAGAAGACGAAGATGAAGATGAAGAAGAAGGAGAAGACGAAGATGAAGAAGAAGAAGAAGGAGAAGACGAAGATGAAGATGAAGAAGAAGGAGAAGACGAAGATGAAGATGAAGAAGACGAAGATGAAGAAGAAGAAGACGAAGATGAAGAAGAAGAAGACGAAGATGAAGAAGAAGACGAAGATGAAGAAGAAGAAGAAGACGAAGATGAAGAAGAAGAAGAAGACGAAGATGAAGAAGAAGAAGAAGATGAAGAAGAAGAAGAAGACGAAGATGAAGAAGAAGAAGGAGGAGAAGACGAAGATGAAGAAGAAGAAGGAGGAGAAGACGAAGATGAAGAAGAAGAAGGAGGAGAAGACGAAGATGAAGAAGAAGAAGGAGGAGAAGACGAAGATGAAGAAGAAGGAGGAGAAGACGAAGATGAAGAAGAAGGATGAGAAGACGAAGATGAAGAAGAAGGAGGAGAAGACGAAGATGAAGAAGAAGGAGGAGAAGACGAAGATGAAGAAGAAGAAGAAGAAGGAGAAGACGAAGATGAAGAAGAAGGAGAAGACGAAGAAGAAGAAGAAGAAGAAGAAGAAGGAGAAGACGAAGATGAAGAAGAAGAAGGAGGAGAAGACGAAGATGAAGAAGAAGAAGAAGGAGGAGAAGACGAAGATGAAGAAGAAGAAGAAGAAGGAGAAGACGAAGATGAAGAAGAAGAAGAAGAAGGAGAAGACGAAGGTGAAGAAGAAGAAGAAGAAGGAGAAGACGAAGGTGAAGAAGAAGAAGAAGAAGGAGAAGACGAAGATGAAGAAGAAGAAGAAGGAGAAGACGAAGATGAAGAGGAAGGAGAAGACGAAGATGAAGAGGAAGGAGAAGACGAAGATGAAGAGGAAGGAGAAGACGAAGATGAAGAGGAAGGAGAAGACGAAGATGAAGAAGAAGGAGAAGACGAAGATGATGAAGAAGGAGAAGACGAAGATGGAGAAGGAGGAGAAGACGAAGATGGAGAAGGAGGAGAAGACGAAGATGGAGAAGGAGGAGAAGACGAAGATGGAGAAGGAGGAGAAGACGAAGATGGAGGAGAAGGAGAAGAAACTTGCCCCTCTGAGAGGTTTGGAGCCACTGCTCTGGGGGCGATGGGCGGGTGACGGCTACGAGGGCGCGAATCTGTCGGGTGGGCGCGCGCCTCCGCCGGCTGCGCGAGGCGGGGCGGGGCGGGCGGTGACAGAAGGGGGCGGCGGCGGCGTTGAAGGGTGTCAGGGGTGGCCAGCGCCGGAGCGGCGCCGGAAGGGGTGGCTGCTGCCACTCGAGCTAGAAGGGTTCATTTTTCATCGGGCCGACAGCCGTCCTCCGCCTCGCGAGAGGGCGTGAGGGGGCGTGGCGGACGAGACGGCCAAACGCTTCGAGCGAACTTCGGGCGAACGGTTGCTGATGAGCCCGGGACTCTGTTTGGGGAAAACGACTTCTTAGGCGGCGCTCACAGCGGAGCCGAGTTTAGCAGAAATTTCGCTCCGGCGACGTCGGACGGACAAACCCAAACGAAAGAGTAGATCGTTGTCCGACATAGTTTTCAAACGCCGTCGTAAGAGGCTGTTCGGGTTCACTATGACCATTTCTGTTTGTCAGGATGTCTTTGAACGAATCCGGAGATGCCGAGGGTGTCAACTGATGTCACTGTAGTACCTCTGACCGGGAGGTCCTAGATCCGAGTCCCAACAGTGGCAGGATTTTCAACTCTAGCTTATCAGATAGGTCGAATGCAGCCGCTGTCTTGAGAATTCTAGCGATCCACTGCTGTGTTTTTCCGTGGTTTCTCCGATCGACATAAGGTGAATGCCGGAGCAGTAGCCCTTCAGAAGGTTCACAGTCCGCGCGCGATCTTTCCTTTCTCTTCATTGTCACTGTAATGGTAAATGCACCTACGCACATGTGAAGTACGCATCGCTTAGAAGAGCACTGAATACTTCTTTCAAGCTGTAAGTGAAGGAAATATTACCCCTTCATGCTTAAATTATGGTCGCGCCGGAAGCAGGCGCTCAGGCTATGGCCACTGGTGATTAAGCTACTTGAACCGCTGTCAACGTTAACACGATCCAGGCGAGGAAACAGGAATGTTTGGGAACTTGTTAGATTTCAAAAAGGCAAAAGTCCTCTGACAGTTTTATTGCGTCTAGGGTATGCCCAGTTCTGGAGGGGGCGGCGTAATGGCCTCGTTAAACTCTCTGTTTCCAATATAAGGATCTTGTAGCGTTGAGAGGGGGGGAGACCGCCTAAAGACTTTGCTGCGTGCACTCCACGCTGCTCTGCAGCGCTGTATTTTTCTTATATTAAAATTTCATACTTCATCGGACTTGGTCTCTAATTGAAACCTCGCTGACCACCACGCTCCTCCAGGGAACTTAGTTTCCCTGCGAACCCAATTTTTATTGCATCCTGTACTGGAAGCAATTGTAATTGCCTGCAATCGCTGCTAGCAGCACTACACCTGCAGCGAAAGGCATTACATGGTGGCAGCGGCTTGGATTGAGGAGCACAGCGAATTCAATTACTTTCTGCTGACGGCCGGGCTGGAGAGACTTCGCGCCTGTACCGAGGTGGGCCGGAGCCTTTCTCGAGGGAACAACGCTCCAGAGGAATCCACAAGGCGCCGTGGTACCCGTTCACCGCCTGCAGAAGCCGAGTCCGTGGTTTGGAGGCCAGCACCAGCAGCCGCTGACGAGCCCGAGGGACGTCTTCGGTGATTAGCCGTTGGCAGCCTGCGCCGCGAGAGGGTCCTCTACCCTGAGGGGAGCTGCGAAGCCATCACTGGAGGCCCGAACTGCGCATCTTCAAGCCACCCTACATCTTTTTCCTGGTAAGAGGTTAATCCAGCCATGGCAGACAATGATATTGGCGATAATGAGGAAAATTATATATCAGTCATACAGGCAGTAAAATTAATATCGCGTAACTTTGATGGAAATCCCCGACATCTTAGAGAATTTATAGAAGGAGTTGAGGCAGCAACGGAAGTAGTACACCCCAATAAACGATCATTGCTTTTGAAATTCATTGAATCAAAAATTACTGGCAATGCTAAAGATAGGTTATTAGCACAAACAGAGCGCGAAACTTGGGAACAGGTTAGAGCGATATTAGAGGAAAACTTCTCTGTACGGCGTACGTTAGAATATTACGCGGGCGTATTATTCACGTCGAAGCAGGGATCAAATGAAACAGTAGCACAATGGGGTTCGCGAGTAGATAGTATGGCTATAGATCTGAGAAGAGAAGTAAAAGGTAGGTTGGAAAAATTAGAACAGAAAGATAATGCGCGTTACGTAGAAGGAGGTCTGCAGTTAATAGGAGAATTCTTAAAGGGAACGTTTATTGCGGGACTGAAAGATGAAAGGATAAGGTATATTGTTAAAGCTAAAGGAGAAGAGGAATCTTTAGCACAAATAGTTGAAACTGCTTTACAAGAAGAAAGCGAAGTGAAATCGCAAAGGTATAAGAATAATCAGGGGCAATGGAATTCGCGATACGAGAATACGCGATATGATTCTAGGAGGCAACAAAGTACGCATATTAAAAGTGAAGTTAATGTTACTGCTGTAAATACTGTGAAATGTTATAAATGTCAGGAACTGGGTCATATATCTAGGGTTTGCAATAATGAACCGAAATGCGCCAAATGTGGTAGGCGAAATCATGAAACTAGGAATTGCAAACAGGGAAACAGGCAGTAGAGTTGCTTGAGCAGCCGCAAGTAACTCTACAAAATGGCTGCGTAGGTGATATGGAAACTGGGGGAAATCACAGCCGTGAAAGAGATTCGCGTGATAAAGATACTGTAAGGAATAGCTCTTGTGATAGAGATTCACGTGATATAGTTACTGTGATGAACCCTGGATGCGGCAAGGAGTCGCGGGAGGTTAACTGCGTAAAACAAGGGGACGCCTTTGATAAAACCAGTTACATGAAAAATGATTTGGGACCATACGAGGTATATGTATTGTGTCCGGAAATTAAGGGAGGCTTAGGAATAGCCTTAATTGATACAGGGGCCCAGGTATCATTGGTAAGGGAATCCTCATTAGTCAAAAATATTGCCCAAAGCGATGATGTAATTAAGATTCAAGGTATTAGTGGAAAAAATATCAAGGTAAAAGGTATGGTAAATTTAACTCTGAATATTTGCAGTGAGTCAATAGAATCCAAATATTATGTTGTAAATAAATTGCCTAGAAATATTGATGTTATATTAGGACAAGATTGACTTTTAAGGAATAATTATGTGTTTACTAAAAATATTGCAATACCACCTTTCAGTGAGTCAGTAGTTCAATTCCCGACCACAGAAAAAGGAGTGAGATATGTAGAGCAACAATTATTGCAGCCAGGAATAGTCTGTGCGGCAACTTTAACGAATTGTGATAAAACGTTTCCGTGTCTTATTGTAAATGTCACGCCCGAAACGTTGATAGTACGAGAAACACCAATGTTAAAGAAACCTCCGACTCAGTTAAATAATGCTACTGATAGGACGAATGAAGACGCGTTCACGAAGCGGAGAATATAATTATTATATGATAACTTGAGATTGCATCATATAGAGGAAGGAGCTAAAGATATTAGAGACATATGTAGTGAATTTGTAGATGTTTTCAAATTACCAGGAGACAAACTGACTAGTACGACAGCGGCAAAACATTATGTTCCCACACCCTCTATTCCTAAAGGTAGACCAATTACTTTAAAGAATTATAGGTTACCTCAGGCTCATCAGGAGGAAATTCAGAGGCAAGTAGAACAAATGCTAAATGACGGAATAATTACTCATAGTAAGAGCGAATGGAATTTTCCTTTGCTTGTAGTTCCGAAAAAGATCGATGCGACTGGCAAAAAGAAGTGGCGAATTTGCGTGGATTTTAGACGACTTAATGACGTAACAGTAGGAGATAGCTATCCTCTTCCAAATATTCAGGATATTTTGGATAAAATAGGAAGATCGCGTTACTTTTCTGCTCTCGATTGTGCCAGTGGGTATTTACAAGTGCCAATCGAACCAGAGGATCAATGCAAAACTGCATTTAGTACGGCTAGCGGCCATTATGAATACACGCGTATGCCTTTTGGTCTAAAATCAGCTCCTGCTACGTTTCAACGCATGATGAACTCAATTCTGCACGAGTCAATTGGTGACATATGCTTTTGCTACATGGACGATGTGTTGATAATGGGAGAAACATTAGCCGAGCATAACAAAAAGCTAAGGGAAGTACTCGGGCAACTCAGGAAACATAATATCAAAATTGAACCCGACAAATGTGAATTTTTGAAGGTAGAATTAAACTACTTAGGACATGTGGTGACAACAAAAGGAGTAAAACCTGATCCGCGAAAAGTTCAATCAGTAACAGAATTTCCCAGACCAGGAAACCCGAAGGACATAAAGTCATTTTTAGGTTTAGCAGGTTATTACAGAAAGTTTATCGATGGGTTTAGTACAATAGCAAGACCTTTGACAGAGTTATTAAAGAAGGATGTCGAGTGGCAGTGGACAGAAAAGGAACAGAACAGTTTTGATTTACTGAGACAAAAGTTAACTGAAGCACCCCTTTTACAATATCCCGACTTTACCAAGCCTTTCATATTGACGACTGACGCTAGTGGATATGCAATTGGAGCAATACTTTCACAAGGAAAATTAGGTGAGGATAAGCCAATAGCTTACGCCAGTAGAACCCTGAACAAGGCAGAAATTAATTACAGTACGGTGGAAAAAGAGTGTTTGTCAATCGTCTGGGCTTGTAAACACTTTCGACCTTATTTACTAGGTAGAAAATTTACAGTCGTTACGGATCACAAAGGATTAATATGGATCTTTAATGTGAAAGATCCGAGTTCAAGATTATTGAGATGGACATTATTGCTAGAAGAATACGATTATGAAATTAAATACAGAGCAGGGATTAAAAATTGTAATGCTGATTGTTTAAGTAGATATCCTGTAGAATGTATGCAATTTAATGTAGAGCAAATAAGCAATGAGAGGAAATTAGCAATTATTAAAGAAATGCATAATTGCCCGGTAGGTGGTCACCAGGGAATTCAAAGAACTACTGAAAGGATAAAATTATATACAAGTTGGATGGGAATGGAGAAGGACGTAGCCGATTATATTAGGAATTGCAAGGTGTGTCAAATGAATAAAGACCCCCATCACAAAATAAAACAGCAATTAGAAGTCACTGATACTCAGGACGAACCGTTTTGTAAACTTTATCTCGATGTGGTAGGTCCCCTTCCAGTTACGGAAGACAATTTTAGATATATTTTAACTTACCAAGACAATTTAAGTAAATATGTTATCGCTATTCCTATTAAGAATCAAACTGTGGAAGAAATAACAGATGCGTTTGTGAACAAGGTGATATTAATATACGGTATTCCAAACTCTATAGTCACTGATCAAGGGAGTAATTTTATGTCTGATGTATTCAAAAGAATATGCAAGTTGTTTAAGATTGAAAAAATCAATACCGCAGCGTATCATCCGGAGAGTAATGGAGCATTAGAACGGACTCATAAAACGCTTGTAACGTACTTACGTTGTTTTTGTGATCCAAAGTCTTTTAATTGGAATACGTGGTTACCGTTTGCATGTTTTTCTTACAATACTACTCCGCATAGTATCACTAAGTTCACACCTTATGAGATATTATATGGTAGGAGATGTAATATTCCAGGGATTTTACAAAGTACTCCGCAACCTTTGTACAACTATGATGACATAATACAGAATGTTAAATTTAAAATGCAGAATTGTCATAAAATTGCTAAGGAAAGATTGATACAATTCAAGGAAAATCAAAGAGAGAAAACAAAAGCCAATCCTGTAAAGTTTAAGGTAAATGATTTAGTATTATTAAGAATTGAAGCTAGGCATAAGTTAGAACCATTATGGAAAGGTCCTTATGAAGTAAAGATGATGAAGGAACCTAATGCAATTATTCAAGAGGTGGGTAAACGTAAGCATCAGGAAGTACATACCAACCGACTGAAACCATACTTTTCTTCCGTTTCAGGGAACGAAACGAAGCATGAGGGCTCTTAGGAATTGGGCAATATTAACGGCGTTATTATGGTGGTGGGAAATGGCAAATGGACAGGAAGTGAAGCAGCTACAATCACAAACCAGGATTTATTTTGATGAAGCTGGAACTATCTCTTTTTACCCAATGCGATGGAAAGTAGTAAGCTATATAAATTTAGAACCAATTAAGGAGCTTTGGAAGAGTACGAAAGAACATCACAGAAAGGTAGCCGAATATTGTAATAAAGTATCGGAAGCAAATTGGTATCATCTGACAGACTGTGGAGCTTTTCAGCAATACATGAGATCTAAAACGTATTATATTGATAATTTGAGAGATTTAGTAAGCGAATATATGGTAGATTCAGAAAATGTCGAATCTTTCAATAAAAGAGCGGTAAGAACAAAGAGAGGAGTATTAAATTTGGTGGGAGAAATAGCAAAGGTACTTTTTGGAACTCTAACACAATCGGATGCAGAGGAATATAATAAACATATTTCAAAATTAGAAAAAAAGCAAAGCGAATTTTTACACATTTCCAAAGATCAAATGACGGTAATAAAATCGACATTAAGTTCTGTTAACTTAACAATTCAAAGAGTGAATCAAAATGAGAAAACATTAAAACAAAATTTGAATAAATTAGCTAATTATACTGATAACAAAGTTAATGCATTAGAAGTGGAGATAGAAAACATCAGTCAGATCAATGAGCCAATAAGAATATTGCAAAGAGGTATCGAGGAATGTCAGCATTCGTTTGAAATTTTGCTAGATGCTTTTGTCCATGCAGAGCAGGGAACGCTGCAGCCACAACTCATTACTACTGCTAAGATCAAAAAGGTAATGGAGAGCCAGGCACTGCCAAATGGTTTGGATTATCCTCCTTTTCCCCTTCCTGAACTCCAAAAGATAATGATTCCCCATGTGTACGCTTTAAAGCAATATTTGGTGTATGTATTAGAAATTCCTCTTCTCTCCCCCAATATCTATCATCTCTATAAGATCCTACCTTTTCCCGTGTCCAAAGGAACTAACACATATGTATTTTTAAGTTCAAGCAAAGAGTTTATTTTTAGTGATTCCATGAGGCAACATTATGGTAAAATGTCAAATGATGAGTTGTCAAAATGTTTTCAAACTAGTATGTTAAACTATGTATGTAAGGAAGATGTACCAATTTATACTTTTATTCCCGGGATGGATTGCGAAGCGTCACTCCTTCATCCATCTACTACTATTATGCCACATAATTGTGAGACTAGAATAATTCGTTTGGAAAGAACTTTTTGGATACCTCTCTTTCTAAGTAACCAGTGGTTGTTTGTAACTCCAAGGCAAGAAAGATTGACTGTTCTGTGTGGAGATACATCCGATCACATTACAATTCAAAAGGAAGGAAAGTTATGTTTGAACCAGAGATGTAAAGCTTTTTCCACGTATGTAACTTTGTTTGCTACATCAACTCTGGAGAGTAATTTCACTAATGATTTCTTGCCAATTGTACCGATCAATTATGATTGTTGCTTTGACAGTGACAAGGTCAAAACTTTTGCAGATTTAGAATTAGATATTCCTTTAGTCAATATTATGTCCTCAGTTGATGATTTGAAAATTGCTAGTGTTAAGGTGGATGAGGTAGAGAAACTAATTGAGGAACAAGGAAGAAAGAATTATACGTATTGGTACGCTAATGTAATAACAGGTAGTTCTGTTTTTGGTATATTTATTGTTGTAACATTTTCATGTTGTGTGTGTTTTTGTTGTGTGAAAAAGTGTAGAAATTGTACTTATTGGTTATGGGATAGATGTTCGCCAAAGAATTGCTGGAAAGAAACAAGAGAAAGATTCTGTATTAATATTCATAATTATTCAGGAGCAGGGAGAATTGTTAGTTATCAGACAACTGGCACTCGTGACGAGCAGTCTTCTACTGCAGAAATAAATTTCACAATATCTCCTGCTCACTCATCAAAATTTGTAACTGAAGTTGATGGCGAGAAACATCTACCCATATCCACACGAACGAGAAGCTCAAGTAAAGCTTTCCGTTAGAAAAGTTTTCATCTGTTGATCAAAACTTTTTCTAAGGGGGGAGGTGTAATGGTAAATGCACCTACGCACATGTGAAGTACGCATCGCTTAGAAGAGCACTGAATACTTCTTTCAAGCTGTAAGTGAAGGAAATATTACCCCTTCATGCTTAAATTATGGTCGCGCCGGAAGCAGGCGCTCAGGCTATGGCCACTGGTGATTAAGCTACTTGAACCGCTGTCAACGTTAACACGATCCAGGCGAGGAAACAGGAATGTTTGGGGAACTTGTTAGATTTCAAAAAGGCAAAAGTCCTCTGACAGTTTTATTGCGTCTAGGGTATGCCCAGTTCTGGAGGGGGCGGCGTAATGGCCTCGTTAAACTCTCTGTTTCCAATATAAGGATCTTGTAGCGTTGAGAGGGGGGGAGACCGCCTAAAGACTTTGCTGCGTGCACTCCACGCTGCTCTGCAGCGCTGTATTTTTCTTATATTAAAATTTCATACTTCATCGGACTTGGTCTCTAATTGAAACCTCGCTGACCACCACGCTCCTCCAGGGAACTTAGTTTCCCTGCGAACCCAATTTTTATTGCATCCTGTACTGGAAGCAATTGTAATTGCCTGCAATCGCTGCTAGCAGCACTACACCTGCAGCGAAAGGCATTACATCACTCCTTACCAGCGCACTACACTATCCCACATGTCGGGAGACCAGTCGGGAGCTGTGCGTGTCCCGTCTGGAGCGGTGTCACACTGGGAGGCGATATCTCGCCGCTAGGGAGGAGACAGGGATGATCACCGTCACCTACCACGACAAAACATGCCCTACACTTACGGCACTAATTACCCTAGCCGTTGTCGCGCCAGAAATCACTATTCATGTATCAATAAATATCGGAACGTCAGACTGAAGGGGTGGATAAAAATTTCATCCGAAATCGGCACCAATGTGATAGCCACCTAACACTGAACAGGGCTCCAGTCATTCGGTGTTCGGCGAGTAGCGAGCGACCCCACGTCTCGGTCCTGTGGACGCAACAAAGATACTGAACATTCGCCCAGCACGTTAGATACTTTGTATTGGGCGAGCAGTCACTAGCTACTCGGCAATGTGCCCTTTACACTTTACCCTTGCACAGAGCAAAGACAGGACTGCGTCGGAGTGATCTGGTTGCAGGGACGGACAATTCCCGATCTACAGCAATTTGTGGGGCCCTATGAGGGTGCGCGGTAGGTTTTCCCTTCTGTTTTTCTCACCATTTCCTCCATTGATCCATTTCATTAATGGTCATTCCATTGGGGCTGTAGTGCATGTAGGGCTGCAGTCGTGTAGGGCAGGGGATGGAGAGAGTTGGGGCAGAGCGGTGTAAAGAAAGGACAGAGTTGAGTTAGGTGGGTGTGACGGGACAGGGCAGGTAGAAGGAGTTGGGTGTGAGTGGTGTAAAGAGGGACAGAGTGGAGTACGGCGGGTGGGACAGGGAAGAAGATGCGTAGGGAGTTGAGGCGAAGCGGTGTAAAGAGAGCAGATGGATTTAGGTGAGTGGGAAAGGAATACAGAGGACATTGAGTAGGAGTGTTGTAAACAGGAACAGGGTGGAGATAGATGGGTGGGACGAGGCAATGGGTGCAGCGGGCGATGCGATGGAGCGGTGTGAAGAGGGGCAGGGAGGAAACACGTGGGTGAGACGGGGACGAGAATACAAGGCGAATTGGGGCGTAGAGAGGATTAGGATGGACCTAGGTGGGAGAAAGCGGAAAGGGAATGCAGGAGGGGTTGGGCGGAGCGGTGTAAACAGAAACAAGGTGGAGTTAGTTGGGAGAGATGGGAAAGGAGCTAAATAGGTGGCTCGCACGGAGCGGTGAAACGTGAGAACAGAGTGGAGTTAGGTAGGGAGGTTGTTGGGAGTGGACAGAGGATGCACTGTGACTTGAGACGGACTGATATGTAAATACGAGTAGAAAGGGTGGAGGTAAGTAGGAGGGACGGGCAAAGGCATACAAAGGCAATTGGCGAGGAGCGATGTAAAGAGGGTCAGAGTGGAGTTGGGTTGGTGGAAGTGGACAGGAGATGCAGAGTGACTTGGGGCGGACCGGTGTATAAATAGACAGGGTGGCGTAAAGTAGGACGGACGGGGAAAGGCATGTAAAGGTAATTGGCGAGGAGCGGTGTAAGGAGGGTCACAGTGAAGTTGGGTGGGTACGATGAGGCAGGGGATGCAGAGAGGGAGGTGGGATGATGTAATTGAGTTGTACCAATTGTATTACGTAGTGTGTAATTATGTGTTCGTGTTAAATGACTTCACGAATAACTCTTTTACAGTGTGAAAAACGGCATGGCAACGACCTCAATTTAAAGAATATTATTATGCTTGAGGGAAACATGAAAGGAAAACCAGCCATCAGTGAGATGAGAACTCGTTATTTAGCATGTGACATATCGGTTTGAACAAAAATAACGTACGTCATATCGTCCAGATCTTGATAACCTTCTTACAAGCAATTGTCTTGACACTAGAAGCACGCTATTTTACTGGTTCCTCTCCTGCTCCCGGTGTAAGGAATTTATTCTCTCTGATGATTAGCGTGCATGAATCAATAATCATACAAAACTGAACCTTTTTGTTGTTGTTGTTGTTGTTGTTGTTGTTGTTGTTGTTGTTGTGGTTTTTGATCGTGTATGTAAAAGTAAAGAATGAATGAAATAATTTATTAACCTTATGCAAAAATTTTATTCTATAGTTTTCTGTCTATATTAAAAAAACACGGTGAAATTACAGAAACGATAGCAATAAATGAGTGGGTGTATTGGTTTTTCCGGGCCAGTCGCCGGAGTTCATTTGCTTTGAAATGACATGAATGTGTTGACCAAAACGTGCTCTCGTGCGAAGCATACAAGTATAAGTAGATCATTATGGAAATGCTTACTTCTAAAACAATTTAATGTTTTTTGAATTAATTTACATATATTATAGTGTTTTCATCTTCGAGCAATTTGGGTTCATGGATGAAGATGTACTTCGGAGACGTGAGTAAAGCGAGGATGAAATGTACTGTTCAATAATTCAAGAACATACTTATCGAATAGCATAAATAATACCTACAACACGAATGTATGTCCCGTGTTCTGACAGTTTAAATATCTAATATTTGCTAATACTAAAATTATTTTAGTAGCCAACTGTGCCAAATAAACATAATGTGTGTAGTAACAATGTTTTACCAAGAATATCGCTTTTTACGAGATATATTTCATTCATGGAAACGTAGTCTGGCAGTATTTGTATAGCTGTTTACACATACGAATGGCATTGAAAGAATTAATCTTGTTCTTAAATACTGACCAAGCGAGGTAAATTTGAAACACACCAAGTTAGCTTCTTGTCATGTCAGAACAAAACAAACTATGTCTGCTAAATACATTTTTACACGCTGTTTAATATTTATACTTATCAAATTTTGTTTAATTAATTAATTTGACCTACTTACTATTCCCGCAAAAATGTATGCAATTATTTAAATGGATATTAATGAAATTCATAAACACATAACTCATAGTTGTAGACTCAGTATGAAAATAAACTTCCCGGTCTTGTAGCTTAAAAGTAGTCAATTGGAGTCAAATCAATATACTTGATACTCTGGAGCATAGCCACACAATTGTGCAGGAGCAGCATACGTATACAAATGGACCATACATGGCAAATACCTTCTCTCTCCATCAAGATTTATGATTGTGTTTGAAAATATGATAAAGGAAGGATCTATTTGGCTTGAAGGCGAAAAAGGAATACTGAACTCGCAAATAAATTAATGAATGTACCTCCGCTCACAAGCCTACTGTAAGTAAAGCAGATGAGAGGGTGATTGGAATCCGGTGGTGGTGAAACATTAGTCGGAAAGTCTTGTGTGGTGATCATAAAAGTATATCACAGTTGCAGCCTACGGGAAATGAGAGAACTTGAGTTTAAAATGCGTAGGTGCATTCAGCTTCCGCTTATAGAGTCTACTGTGTAAAGGCTTTAGCAGATGTCAATAGGTGAAAACGAGAACGGTATAAGTGATGATTTTATAAATTGTAAGAAAAGCGTGTTTATTTCAGGCTATATTTTAGTGGCAATGCATTTTCGGAATTTTAATGAACAGTTGAAATGCCGTGGGTTTAATGATGACACAAAGCACCGCGACTTTACAGTGATATTGACTTAAACAGATTTCTCAGAATTTATAAAATATCACTTACATCGTTCTGATTTTCATCCATTCATTTAATGAGATTTTCGTTTTGGAATCCTATTTATCCTTTTATTTCATTTGATTTTGAATTGCATTGTTAGTTAGTTATGCTCTATTTTGCAAACGTTAATCGTTAAAAATACCTATTAAATCATGACTAGACTGAAATTCGACTTTGATTTTAGAAATGATCTACAGTTATTTATAATTTCAGTTACCTAGCTACCGTGGATGCGAATGCTTCTCTTATAATATTATATTATAATTTATTATTATACTGCTTATTGAAATAAATTAATCCAGAAAATACTGACATATTCATCAACCAAAATATTTTCCATAGGAGTAAGCGAGTGACAGAACGGGAGATCCTACTGGTTCCCTGCCGTCCCACAAAGTGAGGTTTGATTATTCCAGAGAGCTTTAGGTGAGGCCTAATCCTGCTACCTGTGCAGGAACCGCCTGACACCGGTCCCGGCAATTGTCATCTGGCTGTCACAACCAGATTACCCGAAACCAAAGAAGCTTGAATGAGGCAACACAATCTTGTTTTATAGAGACCATCAAACCGGTAGTCTTCAGATTCTTTGAATGGCATACGTTAGCTGTATCACTCCCAATTCATGAAATGTAGTAGTGTAGTAATTATTATTTTTACTGCTCTCTCTCTCTCTCTCTCTCGATGGAAACTATTCTCTGATTAGAAAGTAAGAATAATATTACATTTCATTTAATGATGGGGTGATTGATTAGTGATTCCGGGCGCGCCAACTACTAAGGTCATTATTCCGATGGTGCGTGTTTTGTCGCGGGAGGTGGTGGAGATCTAACGCTGGTTGGAGAGAATCGTCGGCTTGCGAAGAGGTTCCCCAATCCAATACCTCTCACCAGAGTGGTACCGCCCCGACGGGACATGGTCTCCCGACGAGTGTGGTAGTGTAGTAGTGCACGTGTGTGTATTAGTAAGTAAGGGGTGACAATGAAGAGATAGGAAAGATCGCGCGCGGTCCATGGCCCATTTGTTGGGCTACTGCTGGCTACTGCGGCTACTTCAACGATGCTGCAGATCTTGTTAACAATAAAATCGCCTATTTAAGACGTTGCCAATCTGAAATAATTATACAGTTGCAACAGCGCTTTATCAGTGATAAGGCGCTGTTGCCATTGTATGGTTAGAGACCGGTCAAATATGTAGTATCAAACGTCCAAATTTGTACATAAATAAGTAAAGAAAACAGGAAGAATGTGTAATAAATATATAAAATTGGATATAATGTGTAATATAAAAGTAGACTAATTAAAGAATACATTTGCATTATACAAAATTACATTTATAGAAAATTCCCTAACAATTTTTTAAAATATTACAAAAATTTAAAAATCATTTGGGTAGCACAAGTTGATGCACACTTTGTACCATACAATTTTCCCGTCAGTAGTAAAAATGTTAACCACTGATATCCAGTATTGTAATTTAGCAGCCCGACTAAACGCAATAGAAGCCATCGTAGAAATTGGCGATGAACCAGCAAAGAATCACTACAGCGTGCAACGTTCTCATCGAAGTGTTACACGTTGGTGATGAGCCAAAGTTTCTCGGAAATTAGGGTTAAAAATCACGAAACGTAGCGTCAGTGATACTTATCACACCGAAATGTGAAAATGATCTCAGTCGCCAACGCGCACCTTCCCGCGGGTCAGAGGTGCGGCGACTTGTTCATTAAAACCACGAAAAATCATTGCCACTGACATACCACCTAAAAAAACACGTTTTTCTTAGAATTTACAAAATGTCACTTATACCGTTCTGTTTTTCATCCATTCAGATGATGGAATAAAAAATAGTTTGCGAAAATAGCAAAATATGTAATATAGTCTTAAATATGTAAAAATATATAATGCTAACAATTGATATTGTGTTAGAACTGCGACGATTAGCCAAGATTATAATTTTAAGAACGGTAAGTAGAAGGACCAAAAAATGTAATTACATAAATATCCAGTCTCTACTATCAGCACGTCATTGCGACCTTCTTTGCTTTAGTAAGCAGTCGACTTCGGTCGTCGACCTCTTCGAATGCGGAAAAGTCCTTGCTGATGGCTGCAAATAGTCAATATTTTCAACAATTACAGTACGTTTGTATCGATGTATTAAAATATAGAAAACTGGTAGATTAATAAATAATGACTAGTCAATTCTTCAAACCAGCCACCGGGGGAGCAAGCCAGCTCAACTTGGTGCCGGTCCCAAGCCCGGATAAATGGTGAGGGTTGGCGGCAGGAAGGGCATCCGGCCGTAAAACTTTTGCCAAATCCAAAGAAAAATGGAAAGAGAGAATGAATCAGATAAGGTAACGGCTAGGGCGTACCCCGCATATAGCGACGCTCAGCAGCTTCGCCTGACTGCTGTGACAGGACAAGGGCTACCCCACCTACGACGAGTGGGGTTAAAGAAGTTAGTCAGGATAGGAACTCTCAATATTGGGAGTATGACGGGAAAAAGTAGAGAGATTGCGGATTTGATGGCAAGGAGGAGGATTAACATACTTTGCGTGCAGGAAACAAGGTGGAGAGGCAATAAAGCTAAGGAGATAGGTGAGGGATATAAACTGATATACAGTGGAGCAAACGGACAAGGAAGGAATGGTGTTGGAATAATCCTGGATAGAGAATGGAAGGAACATCTAGTAAGAGTAAACCGTAGGGATGACAGGATCATGAGTGTTGGTCTTGATATTGGGGGTGCAACGACAAATATCGTATCTGCTTACGCACCTCAAGTAGGATGTGATGACGAAGATAAGGAAAACTTCTGGAGAGCCCTAGACCAAGAAATAGGAGAAATACCAACTGACGAAAGATGTTTTCTTGGTACAGATCTCAATGGGCACATTGGCTGCGAGAGATTGGGCGTAGAGAGAGTGCATGGTGGCTGGGGACTGGCTAGTCAGAATTTAGAGGGAGAGAGAATATTGGACTTTGCTGTTGCTAGCGATATGGCTGTGATTAACAGTTTCTATAAGAAGACTGAGAACCAATATGTTACCTATAGTAGTGGTGGAACAGAAACTCAGATAGATTTTATATTATGCAAAAGGAATCATCTTGTGGAGGTCAAGAACTGTAAAGTTATAAAGGGTGAGAGTGTATCTAGTCAACACAGACCTGTGATAGTAGACTGTGATTTGAAGATAAAAAGGAAAGGGAAACAACTGGGAGAGCGGAAGATTAAATGGTGGAAGTTAAAAGATATAGTTCTTGCGGAGGCCTTTAAATCTGAGGTTCTGGGGAGGATTTCGACCAAAGAGAAGGCTAATGACTGGTGGGAGACAAACAGCAAAGTTATAATGCGAGTGGGAGAAGAAATACTTGGAAGAACATCAGGAAAGGGGCAGCCCGGAAACAAAGAGTCGTGGTGGTGGAACAGCGAGGTGCAAGAAATTATCAAGGCAAAGAAGGAAGCCAAGAAACAGTTTGACAGAGAAAGGAGTGTGGCAAACAGGGAAGCGTACAAAAGAAGTAAGAAAGAGGCTAAACGGGCTGTTGCAATAGCAAAAGCGAGAGCATTGGATGAGTTGTACGACGAGTTGGATGCACCGGAGGGAGTAAACAAGTTGCACAGAATAGCTAAGGCCAGGGATAGAGCATCAAAAGACTTTACACATATCCGGCAAATGAAAGATAGCGAGGGAGTTGTGCTCAGAAGCGAGAAAAACATCAAGAAGAGGTGGAGTGACTACTTTAGCAAATTGCTGAATGAAGAGCGTCCAAGAGTTGATAGGGGTAAAGGAATTGCAAACGAAAATGTTACAATAGGCATAGAACGGGGAGAAGTTAGTGAAGCTTTAAAAAGAATGAAAAATGGCAAAGCTGTAGGGCCGGATGGTATACCAGTAGAAGTATGGAAGGCCTTAGGTGCGGAAGGTATAGACCTGCTGCTAGATCTGTTTCTTAAAATATATAAAGAGGAAAAAATGCCCGATGTTTGGAGGGATAGTGTGTTGGTGCCACTATATAAGGAGAAAGGCGACATCCAGGACTGTAAAAACTACAGAGGAATAAAACTGGTCTCGCACACATTGAAGATTTGGGAACGAGTGATAGAGCAAAGACTGAGGAAGGAAACATCAATATCAGAGGAACAGTTCGGCTTCATGCCAGGAAAGGGTACAACGGATGCTTTGTTCGCCCTGAGACAGTTACTGGAGAAGCACGGTGAAAAGCTGAAGGAACTACATCTAGCCTTCATAGACCTGGAGAAAGCATATGACACAGTACCTAGAGAGGAGATGTGGAGGTGCATGAGAGTGAAAGGAGTGCCGGAAAAGTATGTGCGGCTGGTGAAGGACACGTATGATAGAGCACACACCAGAGTAAAATCAAGTGTGGGACTGACGGAAAGATTTTCCGTGAGAGTGGGAGTACACCAGGGATCCGCTCTGAGCCCATATTTATTTAATATAATAATGGATGTGTTGACGGAAGGAGTGAGAGAACAGGCCCCGTGGACTATGCTCTTTGCAGATGACATAGTGGTGGTAGATGAGAGTAAAGATGGATTGGAGGATAAACTGGAGAGATGGAGACAGGCAGTCGAGGAAGGAGGACTCAGGATAAGTAGAGCAAAAACTGAATACATGTGGTTTGGAGGAGATGGCAGGCCCGGAAGCATCACACTACAGGGGCAATTACTGACTAGAACGGGAGAGTTCAAATACCTCGGCTCCTATGTCAACGAGAAAGGGGAGCTAGACAGGGAAGTTAACCACAGGATACAAGCTGCCTGGATAAATTGGAAGAGAATGACAGGGGTGCTGTGCGACAGAAGGATTCAGAGGAAAATGAAGGGAAAGGTCTTCAAAGCTGTTGTGAGGCCGGCAATGATATATGGTAGTGAAACCTGGCCGGTGAAGAAGGCTCAGGAAAAGAAGTTGGAAGTGGTAGAGATGAGAATGCTGAGATGGTCAATGGGAAAGACCCGGAAAGACAGGATCCGGAATGAAGTAATACGGAAGATGGGAGGAGTGATCGAGGTTTCAAAGAAGATTCAGGAACGAAGATTGCAGTGGTTTGGACATGTCATGAGAAGGGAAGAGGAATATGTGGGAAGGAAAGTGAGTAGTATGCAACTGGAGGGGAAAAGAAGGAGAGGGAGACCAAAGAGAAGGTGGAAGGACTGTGTCGTGGAAGACCTGCGAGAGAAAGAGTTAATCGAGGAAGATGTGTTGGACAGGATTGAGTGGAGGAGAAGAGTAAGGAACAGCGACCCCTTACCACTAAAAGGGAAAAGCTGAAGAAGAAGAAGAAGAAGACTAGTCAATTCTTCAATTGCACATTAAGAATGTGAATATGATGGCTAAAGTATCTACAGTAAGTCTTGTCAGTTGATTAATAATAAATACGTTTATAAAGACCACTAGCCTAACATATTGTGGAACCGAAGTTCGTTTTCTAGCAACGGCGCGTCGCGTCACTAAACTTAAGGAAGTATTGACTTTCTTTTATTCCGAGTCTTTCTTTTATTCCGAGTCGAGATAGGGGTGTTTAAAGCATGGCCTCGTACGATATCTTCCATAAAATCCTTAATATTGTTTAATAATATTACTACCAATCCGGAGATCGTTTTCCCTACAGTTATCGAACCATCGATCATTGTCATGGAACATCAACCATTGGCAACATCTCACAATTCAGCGCCTACCGAAAAGAAGCTCACAGATACACAAATAATAGTACCTCTTGAAAATAATGGAGTGAAGTTCTGTGAAATTGACGTTAACTACTGAAACAAACAATATAAAATGAATTGTCAAAATAAATACTAATGAAATAATTATTCAAACAACAAAATCACGTGAATCAGAGTTTTATTCAATTTACATTCAATTCAAGTTACATTCAATTTATATCACGTTTAAGAACAGAAAATAAATTCAAATAACATAACATCCGTCATAATTTTTGTCTTCAAAACATTCGTCAAAAAATTAATTTTTTCTTTGAAATTTGTTTATATAATTCTGTCTTGGATATCAATCTAATTAATGTTTAAAACAAATTGTATTCACCCTCGAGATATCAGAATATTAATAAAGTATTCCTAAACGTCTGTAGAAAGAAACAACAACGATCCCAGTTCATATATTCGCCGTTTTTACTCATCCTGTAAATGGACTTGTCTATTTTATTATTCTTTTGGTCATCACACGACACCATTGTCAAAAAGGAACAGGAAAAAACCCACACTCACACAAACACACCAACAAATTGAATAATAGTTAAATTTTTAATCGTTCAGCCCCGAAATTCGTCCTTTTCTTTATTACATCTGCATTAAAATACATACATCTTGATCTCGCAAACAAACTGAAAATGCCTCACAGTAAAATGTCGGACTTTTAAAATAGTAATTTGAAAATGTATACACAATGCTAATATGGCGACGAGGCGTTCTTAAAAATAACAGTAATGCAAGCTGACAATGCTTTTACCGGTCTCTTCATTTCCATTTGAATGAGAAGCAGCTTGTGGTGTCTCTGCCAATGTCATCAGATCCGCTACCTGGTAGACGTATTGTAGCTCCCAGGCGGCGGATCTTACGATAATGAGTAAGCCATCGAAAGCCGCTCATCTGATTAATAACAAACACGTCGGTGCGGACGACATCCACCTGAACTATTTATACAACACCAGCAACGCCTTCCCCGTACGTCACTTCGGTATATCGTGCGAGGCTGGCGGGCGCGCTATACTGTGCTGGGCGGAGCGGCGGCCCTTCAAAGGGTGCACTCGCCCGGACGTGTTTATAGCGTGGCGGCGCTATCGCCACCAAGGCAGCTGCCCGCCACCGCTGCCAGCGCCGTAGCCCCGCCGCCCTGCCCTGCCCCGCCCCGCCCCCGCACGCCGCCTTCCCGCCGCGGCCCATCCCCGCCCGCTCCGGCCCGCTCCGGCCCGCTCCGCCCCGCTCCGCCCCGCTCCGCCCCGCTCCGCCCCGCTCCGCCCCGCTCCGCCCCGCTCCGCCCCGCTCCGCCCCGCCCCGCCCCGCCCCGCCCCGCTCCGCCCCGCCCCGCTCCGCCCCGCCCCATTCCGCCCCGCCCCATTCCGCCCCGCCCCATTCCGCTCCGCCCCGCCCCATTCCGCCCCATTCCGCCCCATTCCGCCCCATTCCGCCCCATTCCGCCCCATTCCGCCCCGTTCCCCCGCTCCACCACGCTCCGCCCAGTCCCGCCCTTCCAGCCGTTCCACCCGTCCCCCGCCGTCTTCCAGCCACCGTCCCGCCACCATCCCGCCCCGCTGCCCCGCCACGCCGCCCCACACCGCAGCCCCGCCCGTCTGCCCGCCGCCACCCCCGCCACCTACCCGCCCCTTCGTTGCCTCACCCGCCGCCCACCGCTGTCCCACCCAACCGCCCCTGCCTCCTCCACCTCCACCTCCTTCCCCTCCCCCACCACCTCCACCGCCTCCGCCTCGCAGCGCCGCGCCGCGTCGGGCCGAGCGCCTGGTCGGGCGGCAGCGATTTATGGCTGGGGCGATATGCGTATGATGCATGGCGGCCCAGATAGCTTTATTTATTCATCGAGTTCTTGCGGCGGCGGCGCGGTGTCCCGCGGCGACTCGTTTTGCCGCCGCCGCCGACACCCGCGCCGCGCCGCGAAGCGCCCACACAGATGGCGCGCCCCAGGCGACACGCCCCCGCTCTCACCCCCGCCCCCGCCCCTGCCCCCGCGCGCGTCGGCGCTTGCCGGGATTCGAGGCCCCCGGGAGTGCAGCGGCGGTTGCCGGGTTTTAATAAGTTGGATGTGTTTATCTTGCGCGCTGTTTGATTAAGTGTTGCGGGTGAATAGGACTTGAGTTCTGGGGATAGCGGACGTATTTACGCGGAGCAAAAAAAAAAAAAGTAAGAGCCGAAGCGGGAGGGAGAGAGACGGGGAAACAGTGAGAGGGAGAGACAGATGGAGGGAGATGGGAGAGAAGAGCGAGGGAGTGAGAGAATGAGGGGAAGAGGAGAGTGCGTGATGAAAGAGTGAAGGAGTTAGAAGGGGAAAGGGTTATCATGCTTTAACAATTACGCGTTATATTACGTTAATATTCTTCTTCTTTGCTCCTATCTTCCCTATACGGAAGTTAGGTGACCCATAACGGGTTTTCTTGGGTTAAATTATTCAGGATGGTTTCCCGTTGCCTTCCCTGATATGATGATGGTGATAGGGGGTGAAAGGACGAACACAATACAACCATGCCCGAGGCGGGACTCGAACCCGCGATCTTTCGGTACGAGATCGGTACGCCACCGGATCGGCACGTTAATATTACGCGTTAATTATACTTAAACAAATATTCCTGGAACGAGGATTCAAACCACTGGATGTCTGGTTCAAATTTTGGCGGTAATGCTGGTAGTTTTGCAACATCGCCTTCGGTCAGAACGCTACCTTTACTCTTCCTCAATCATTGAGAGTGGGAATCTTTCTACGCTTAACTGAATGAATAGAATCACTTTTTGTTTCTGAGGAAACAACGATAATTCATTAGGGAATCTTGCCTATTATAATTTATAATTCTGTCACGGTAAGAACATCGAAAACCTCATAAACAGCTAGAACAACAACAACAACAACAACATCAACAACAAAGACAACAAAGACAAACAACTCAGCGTCAATTAGAGCGTTGCTTGCCAGGCTGTTAAGTCGCGCACGAAAGGAAAATGGATCTCTTTTGGTGAAGCGATATTGTTGCCAACTTGCTGGAAAATCAAGCAATGAGATATATTTTTAAATACCGTTACTTACGAATTATCTAACCGTTAAATGCCGAAGAATCGGGAGTTGATCTAAGTTAGTTAAACATCGTGAAATATAAACAAAAATTAATACCGCAAATTGTTTTTCAGTGTATCGTTAAATTCCCATGTTCAAACGGAGAGAGACTCAAATTGATTGAAAACCTGAGATTATTCGAAATCCTTAAACCTGTACTGAGGAAAAATCTACAGCTAAAGACGGATTAAGAAGTCTTTCATAATACGCTTATCACATATCACATCCTAAGACACGCCTTAGTACGACACACGTGAAGCAATTTTTAATTTGCGCCGATCAATGAGGATACGTTTGCAATGCACGTATGCATCTGACTGATACGAAGATATGCACATACAGATATTACACAAAGAACGATAAAATACCTCGCGTCAATCGGCAAATAGTGGGAAAGTTACTAGCTTCAAATCGTTCGTAATAATTCTCTCATACAAAAAATATTCTCTGAAGAATAAGAACACTTACAATCGGTAAAATATATTGTGTAGAGACACAAACTTAGCAGTTTCCCTTTGTCTAACTCAGAATGTTAATTTAATGTGGCATATTTTCTCCACCAAACAATGTATATGAAATTATCTGGAGTGCGTTGCAATAAACGTCCTGATAATGCCGTTCAGAAAAGATTAATAATCGACATACCGCGGAAAGATCAAACACACTGAAGGCCTCTGATTTATAGCAGTCATGGGTATCCTGATATTCAATATACAGTTTCTTTCATCTAATTTTTTTCCAGGTTCCTTTTACTGATATTTTAAAGAGTGAAGTACTCCAAATATTTTGGATATTAGAAATGTACGGAATTGGAGTATCTGGCATTCACTAGTTTAAGAAAACATGGATTCCACTACTTTTAACAGGTCCGTCCGCTAGAATGAGCCGTCATCACCACTCCCATTCTGTGCGTTTCTCTCGTAAAGGGACTGGAATGAGGAGGGGCTTGACGCCTGCCATGTAGCGTCACTGTAACTGCATTTCCTCGAGGTTCCTTCAAGCGTCATCTCTTCGTCCCCAGCATCCGCCGCCGCCGAGAGGGAATGGCGGGTGGGGGAGCGGGGGGAGGGGAGGGGGAGGGGGAGGGCGAGGGCGGAGGGGAGCGGTGTGGGAGGGCGGCGGGTAGCCCTTTGAAGAGCCGCTTGTCGACGGCGGCTGATTCACGCCTTAGCTCATGCGCCAGTCAGCGCCGCCGCCGCCACCGCCAGCGCCTCCTCCGCCTCCGCGGCGTTTACGACGCGAGGACAGAGGCACGGGGGGGTGGCGCCTCCGGGCGGCTCCATTGCTCCTCCAATGGCCGCAGAGCGCTGCGTGTATGTCATCGTGGTAGCCTTGCTGGAAATATACAGAAAGTCTTCGATCAAAAGACATGTAGGAGGCCGGAGGATGACTCCATTTCGTCGATGAACATGTAGTGGAATGTATCGTACAACGAAATCACACGTCTGATATCTGCCCCTGTTTCGATTAATTGATACGATATTAATATATTAATTGATAATACTAAATATTCCGGCCACGTCAACGGTTATTAGTTCTATAAGTGTAGTACATTATTATTCACGATGTCGGAGATGTTGCCCCAATGATCGATGGAGATTCGGTGATGGATGACGAGATTCGGCGCCGACCTACCATAGGCTAACTGGGTTTTCCCCAACCAGGTATCTCCCACCAGAGGGGCACCACCCCCGCCGGGACAAAGTCTACGCTCGCGACTGGTATACCGACATCTGTGGTAGTGTAATGCAAGTAAAAGTGTGTAAGGGGTGAGGATAGGACAAGGAATGGGAAGGGATGGGAATCGTGCTTGTTTCGTGGCCGTTTGTTTGGGTACTGCTCCGGCATTCGCCTGGTATTGATTGGAGAAATCACAGAAAATTACCGATTAGACGAGCCGCTAGAATCCCCCCCCCAGTCAACGACAGAAGTCGCCCTAGTTATCTGGCTAGTGTCAAAATCCTGCCACCGCCGGAACATGAACCCCAGGACCTCCCGGTCAGAGGAACTGCATTGGCATCAGCCACCCTGCCCTGAGCCACCTCTCCCGGACCCTTTCTCGAAAGCAACTCATCTTGCTCCGGTTTTTGAGAGGTACACGTTTCAATGCAAAGAGATTTCGTGAGCCATCAGATGCGTGATCGTCAAAATTCGTTGTGTGTAGCCCATTCAATTTCCCACCACGAGACTTGTGAGATTTCTCATCACATATTCATTGACAAAAAGTTTTCATATTTGAATCCCTATAAGCCACATAAATTTGTAAAATTTATTTTGATGCACCCTGATTTGTATATCACATTATTGGGTAGTAAAACCAATGTGATCTCTCGCCATTGCAAAAAAACACTTTTATACAAAGTTAGTTTGCACTGTTTTAAATTTAATTTTCTTTGATGTAATAAATCTTGAGCATCAATCTAATAATTTTCCATTACAGTTAATACTTAATGAACAGTAAAAACTGTATATGACGTATAGAGAAGTAGTACATTTGCCAGACAACTTTCTATACAACTCTCCTCTACATTCTAGATGCACAACGCCCACACCAGCATCGTGATAGCCTCTCAGGCTCTTTAATTCTTATGGAATCAGTGAGAAAAGCATCGGAACCCACGATTTCGGATTAAGATCCGACAACCGGATAAAAATATACATATAAAAAGTTAACTTAATATAAAAGCTAATATACCAATATACTATATTAGTGATAATAATAATAGTAATATTAATAATAACAGTAATATTAATTATAATAATATAATTATTAATAATAGTAATATTATTAATAATAGTAATATTATTAATAATAGTAATATTAATAATAATAGTAATATTAATAATAAGTTCAATAATAATAATATGTTAAAAAATAAGGATTTTGTAGATTAAAATGAAATGATAACGCTTGTAACTAATATAATTGTAATGTAAATAATATAAATTCGAAATCATGTGAACATAGAAACGAGGTGGAAGATTTTTGTAGCTAAACAGTTTTCGTCCGATTCCTACATTCCAAACTTCTATTTAGAGCATACTAGAACATGCACTAAAGGAACATGAAGGAGAAAGTAAAGAATTCCAGATCTAAATGTTTTAAGAAAAAGTTATTGAAGTTGAAACTCTCTAACTCGAATGTGAATGGAGAAGATAAAAATTAAGCATGTCGATGATGGAAATCTCAACATATAAAAATCACTAGAAATTTTCTTAATTGATTTAAGAAGCGTTGACTAAATAATAAACATCATTTCCCAAAACTCTCGCAAGCTGGCAAATCATCAAGAGTGATGTTCAGAGCATGTCTACACATTCGGCCTCCCCTGAAAATGGCCTTTGATCTTTTACCACTTCACTAGGTGAAGCGGAACAGAACTCTGCAACGGAGTCCAAAAATTTGACACAGCGTCGCGCTCATTAAACAGATTGATATGATGAGCATGAAATAAAATAATTGAAAAGGTTAAACAGCGAAATTTAACATTGCATTGGCAAAACCAGTACAGCACAAGCGAACAACGCCCGTCAACTGAATATTTCATTTTCGAGATGAAAAGTGACTAACTTCAGTTTAGTCGAAGACTTACGACATGCCACTGTTTTTCGCGTCTTTCTCCGTCGGTCCGCTAGATGTCGCATGATCGCGACCGTGTAGCAGCGCTGGATACGGACGCGATCATGCGACATCTAGCGGCACGCTCGAGAAAGACGCAAAATACTGAGACATATTCTGCAATTTATGCAACTCTGACCCTGTCAGGAATCAGCTGTTGTCGGTTTCATCCAATCGGGAGCTTGAACGTCACCATAATGACGTCACTATAGTGAGGTTCAAGCTCCCGATTGGATGAAACTGTCAACAGCTGATATCTGCCAGGGGTAGAGTTGCGAAAAACGCAGTATAATACCACCGAGAACTCAGGCCTTGAGGGACACAGTTGGAAAAATCGCAGTGTAATACCACCGTGATGTCGGGCCTTGAAGGACAGAGTTGGAAAAATCGCAGTGCATTACCACCGTGAAGTCGGGCCTTGTGGGGCAGAGTTAGAAAAATCGCAGTGTAATACCACCGTGAAGTCGGGCCTTGAAGGACAGAGTTAGAAAAATCGCAGTGAAATACCACCGTGAAGTCGGACCTTGAGGGGCAGAGTTAGAAAACTCGCAGTGTAGGGACGTATAACGCCGATTGATGGAGGAGAAGCTTGTCCATCTGCAGCCGCTGCTGCCTGTCGTTGGTCATCGGCCGGGGGGAGGGGCGGGGGAGGGCGACGAGGGGCGAAGGGGGAGGGAGGGGGCGATCGCGTTATTTGTGGAGCGCGGAGGCCTCGTGCCCGGCTGGCCGTCAACACTGTCCATCAAGCGGCGGTAAATCGTAAAAGATCAAAAGCCGGCTGTCATCGGCGGCTGCCGCATGTGTACGCGCGACAGGCGGGCGCACTGAAGGCGAAGCCGGGACACGTGTGCGGAGACGCCTCGTCCGCCTCGTTGCCGCTCGCTCCTTGCGCCTCGCCGCGCCACGCCGCTGGAGAGAGTGATGGGTAGGGGGCGGATTTTAATGAATTGTCATTTTTTTTCTTTTCACTTTATAACAGTGTCGTGACCTTAGCTGTTTCTAAACCGTCATAAAATAAAAATTTTAAAAAAATAGTTGAGTATATAAATTAGTTTTATGCTGTGACAAAACTATAAGGTCTATTTCATATGGATTTTTTTATATTTTTGTAGAGTTCAACTAATAACTCATTTTCATACCTTTTTCTCAGTGATTTGTATTCCTTTTTTGCTGATTTCATAGATTTTAATATTATTCTAATGGTACTTTCTTCAAATAATATTTACGAGATGCTTCAAATGTTCTCCGTAGATTTCTTGAGTAATATATTCGATTTCTTCGCTTTGATATTCTAATGTCAGTCGTATGGAATCTAAGGTTCCTGTGACGCCTACCAGCGTCATTGTCGGTTCGGCCGTTTTCGGGATAGCTAACGACAACATTCTTTGCTGGTGAAGAACACTCCAAACCAAGAGTTAGCAATCTTAGTTCACTTGAACGAATGGAAAAAGCCTTGATTACATCAGTAACTTATTCAACAGTTTGAGTTGTACATCCGAATGGGTTTTGATTAACGTTTTTACGTCATTTTACTTTACTTTTCTAAAACAATTTAAACACTTTTTAAGAGCATTTTATTGATCGTTTTGCCGTTTTTTTAAGTCAACAAAATCTGCCACCTAGTGATTTTAGCAAATCATTCGTACATCGATACTTCGATACATCAACAAAAGGTTTTCGATGTCGATGAAAACATCAACAAAAAATTGATGTTTAAAATATCTATATTTTAATTAAGGTTAAACATATTGAAGTAAAATGTTCTGGTTCTTACGTGATAAATAACACGCCAATTTTAGTGTAATGTATATTCTTCTAAAATTTGAGTGTCATCTTAATTTTCTAATCAATGTGCTATGTAGTCAAGGTTCAAAATGCAGTTTAATGATATTATCACGTTAAAAATATATCAAAAAAGATAATAACACTGGAGAAACGTTGTGAATAGCAAACGGTTTCATGCCGTCCGGGAATCGACAAGAGTGACGGTTGTGAATGGCTCTAAAATAAAAAAGATAAATAAACTGGAAATTTTATTAACATCATGAGAATATTTTTTTAAAAAATATCGACGTTTCCGAACAAATATATCGATCTGGAGAAAACATCGAAAGCAAAACGTCGATGTTACAATATCGTTGTTTGTTCTCGACAATATCCACGATTTAAAAGCACCGATGCTTTTTTGCCATCCCTAGTCGGAGCGGCGCACAGCAGTGCGACGCTGCAGCGTGGCGCGGTGCGGCGCGATACAACGCTCCAGGCTGTTCCCAATGGCTGTATCAACAACCCCAGCGCAAATATTGTGCAGATTACGAGGCTTGAAGTAACATGCTGAACAGATGGAGGCATTAGACGTCGTTCCAACTTTGCCGTCTGCTTACTGTCAGTGATGGGAGACGTAGTAACTAGTAGCAGCCGGTAGTTCTAACGTCCAGAAAATACATCGTTAATCTGAGAGTGTTGGAAGTAAACAATTTGACACCTGCTTTCACGTCTGCGAGTTTAAATGGGCGAAAAGACAAGTTTGAAACATGAAATGTATGAATAAAAAGTATCCACCATAATTTTTGGTTTATATTCCGTCATTTAATTGCCCGAAGAGCGAAGAAACTAAGATGAGAACTAAAACCTGTATTGTTTCAAAGACCATTTCATGTAGTTCTGTGTTATTTTCTTGTCTCAATGCAGAATTCATTGTGAATTCACTTTTCCCAGCATCATGTAAATGTTATCAATGATATTATACTATGTTATCACGTACTTCGAATCCTGCTTGGGGGTCTGGTGAAGATGGAGTTTTGAATGAGTTGGCAATTTTGAACTCTATTTTTCTTTCGCATTTGTAAGTCGCATTTGAAAGATAATGGCCTAAATCACCAATACACTGTATAGTGTAAAGGAACGTGTCGTAGATGTATTGTCAGCAACGGGCATTGTCTTATCCGTCTCGCAGGTGTAGAGCTTCGTTGTGGATTACGTAGTCTTGAAGCTAATGATGTGTTCGTTTGTTTTAATTGTTCGAAATACCGCACAATACTATTTATATTTTTATTTCGTTTGTAGTAAGTGTACTACATTGACGTAAGGGAAAATTGGCTAATTTGGGGCAAACTTTATTCCATTTCCATACTCTCAATAAAGATTCAGTTAAAACAAAATATTTACCAAAATAATTTACTATCAATGTAGTTTAATTATAAAACATATTTTAGTTACATTACCCTAGAGTCTAGAATTGAATCGTCTTCCATCTAGAGTGGAAATGAAGGAAAGGAATACCGAAGGACGCCATTCAACGAAAGTATCGATAACGGAATCGAGCATTTAGAAAAAAAATTCCAGTCTGTTCTTTTTTTCTAAAGAACGCTAAGGTTGATATCTAACTGAGCGTTAAGGGGGTGTATTTAAAGTTTCTTGATAACAGATTGTGAAACCTTTATGGAAAAAGTATTTGTGGAATAAGAACTACCAGACAAATCAAATTCCATTCCCATTACTCTAAAAGAAGCCAAGTATTTAAAGTTATTTTTTGGTCGTCAACATTTTTTTAAAAATCTTGTCAATTCAATGTATCCGTTTTGTCTGTTAACTACCAATTTAAGTGAACTATTTTTTCTTAATATAACTAAAATAATTTATACAATTAGTCAGAAGTAGTAGAATAATTTAATAAAAGTTATTTTGAACATCCATAAAACTGATCCTAAGTTCAAGATAATTCTTAACCTGCAATGACAATCATTAATATGAATGATTTATACAATCAATGTAATGGTTATTCATTTGATTTGATTCCATTCTTTTGGGACCGATTCCAGCAAGAATCGAAAGCAAAGGAATCCAATAGCGATTCCATAGGAATCGAAAGAAAAGAATCGAAAAGATCGAATTAGAAGAATCGATTTCTGCATAGAATCGGAAGAATCGATTCCTACATCGCAACGGAAGAAGCGATTTCTTAATCGAATCGGAAGCAAAGGAAATAAGTACCTATTCAATAGGAATCGAAAGAAAATAATCGATTCCTGCATCGAATCGGAAGAATCGACTCTTGGATCGAATCGGAACATCCCTACACGTGGGTATCGCGGCGGCCCCCCGCGCCCTGTCTCGTCCCACTTGATTTAAGCGGCGCGGCGGCCTGCTTGTTGCCGCGGCCTCACACGCCGCCGCCGCCGCCGCCTCTCGCTTTTTATCGAGCGCCCGCCCCTCCCCGCCTCCGGAGTCATAAATCAGCGCGGACTAGAGTAAACATGGAAAAATAAATTCAGAAACACGTCTGCGGAGACGGAAAAAGCCAGCCCGCGTGCGAGCACGCCGCGGCGGACGCAGCGGCGATGGCTCAGACGGTGACGAAGGCGGCGACGTAGGCGGCGACGTAGGCGGCGACGTAGGCGGCGACGTAGGCGGCGACGTAGGCGGCGACGTAGGCGGCGACGTAGGCGGCGACGTAGGCGGCGACGTAGGCGGCGACGTAGGCGGCGGTCCGAGGGGGCAGCGAGAATGGGGAGTCAGAATCGAGAAGAACCTAGGGATGCAATGTCGATGATGATGTTTTCAAAACTACGTTGTTTCTATAAAAACATAGATATTTTAATCATCCATAGATAAAGGCGATTTATTAAACATAGATGCTATGTGACCGGTATTTTGTTTGTGAATGAAAAATTTTAATAATCATGATTTTGTAAAAGAAACAACTTCAGATAACTGATGATTCCACTGTCAGTTTATGTACTCGAAGGAAATAAACACTGTTTATAATCGAGCTGGCTATCTTCATCGAGCAGACTATCTCTCCCCCGAGAGATGACCCTTTGCTCTGATTTTTCTGCACCTTTCCTTGTATTCAGCAAACGGCGTTCAACGCATGCGCATTAAGCACCTCTTCTCCCAGCATCCTTCAACGAGGAACTGAGGAAGCTCTACCCATGGAGATGACCCTCAGAGCTCAGGCTTTCAGCCAGTTATCTTAAATATTATTTTTTAGTTTGTTTTGTCACTGATATCTTAATTAAGAATTAATAAACACGATCCCTGTCAAATTAATTTCTTGACCTCACTAACGTAAATGTTACAGGTTACGAAATAAATATTAAAAACATCTATGTTTAAGAATGTGGATGGTGTTTGGGCGATGTATCCATGTTTTAATTTTTAACAATGAAGATTTGAAGCATGGACGTTTTGTTGTCAATGTCCCTAGTAGAAGATAGAAATTAATGTAAAATTACATAGACGTGGCAAAAGGCCTGTGACAGTGCTGTAATATTAAATTTAAATTTAACGTATAATTCAGGGACTGCTGTCCAAAGATGGGATCCAGAACGAAGCTACATTTGAAGCAATGATTAGCAACATTAACACATTCGCATGGCCTCAGTTTGTGTCCAGTGTAATCGATGTTGAGAAAACATTACAACCAATCTCCTGGTGTTCAGAACAGTGATTTCGGTTAACTATTAACGAAAGTTGCAGATCATAGAAACAGAAACTCCGGACATCACTTGATGTCACTGTTGTCAGTTCCTCTGACTACCTGACCTACACAACCACACACGTCGAGAGACCAGTCGGGCGCTTACGATTTGTCCCAGTTGGGTTGGTGCCCCGTTGATGGGAAATACCTGGTTGGGGAAATACCCGCACGCCAACGTGTAGGGCGGCGACGGATCGCGTCATCCAGCAGAGGAAGATCACCCCCACTCTCCCCCCCCCCCAATAAAAAATGCACTACACTTACAAGACTAATGATCTGGAGCATTTGACACGCCTGGTATCCCTAATCAATCAATGAATCCACCAACAACAGCGACGCCTTGCATTGAGAGATAACATCCATTCCGAACTCCGCGGCTTGTCTTGCGTTTGTTCCTGCAGGCAGGCTGCGCCGCGGCTGTTGGCTGCATAAGGCGACGCCAGAGCGCGCGCCGCGCCTACGAGGGCGTGATGCGCGAGGTGTCGCTTGGGGGCGGGGATGCGGGGGGGGGGAGGGGGGGGAGGTGAGACTCGCAGCGTCGTGACAAATCGCGCGTGCTCTCCGGTTTTTACGCGTCGTCGCCGCCGCGCCGCCATAAACCGCGTCTGCCAGCGTCGCTCGCCGCGCTGCAGTAGGGACGTTGGCGACAAAACACCGGGAGAGGTGGCTCATGGCGTCAACTGATGTCACTGCTGTACCTCTGACCGGGAGGTTCTACGTTCGAGTCCCGCCAGAGCCAGGAAGACTAGCTTCATAGCTAGGTTGAATTCAGTCGCTGCCTGGAGGAGAGTCCTAGCGACCGGCTTCTCTGATCGGTTGGTTTCTTCGATCAACACCAGGCGAATGCGGGAGCAGTATCCTAACAAACGGGCAACGGACCGCGAGGGTTCTTTCCCCTCTCTTCTTTGTCCTATCGTAACTCCTCACTTACACTCATACTTACATCCCCTACACAACCATACATGCCGCGAGTCCGGTCCGAAGCTGGTTCCAGCTGGGCGGTGCACCGCTGGTGGGAGATGCCTGGTTCGGGAAAACTCCGCTAGCTTTCGCCTTTATCCGACCCTGATTAGTTCCCCTTCTTGAGTATCATACAACACGTCAGTCTGTTTTAGTTGGATACTATTTTAGTTTCACGAATTCTATTATTCTTCATTTGGTTAGCAATTTACTCAATAACGGCCTTATTTTCCCATTTCATATTGAAAAATATATATTGAATCTCCATATTTGTAACTGTGGGTTCTTTTTCCCCTCACAAGACTAAGAAACCCATTTTCTAAATTTTAATTTTCCTTGTTCTTTTCGTTTCTCTTCACCCATATTTTCTCCAAATTTCCCTCCATCGTCATTAAATTCAACTTCTTTTTTGTGTTGTCGATCCTTTATCGTCGAATGACGGCGATAGGCTCGTTTTCATTCCTGCCTCGCCCGTTCGAGTGCTCTGCAATGCAGTTGCGCGGGGCTGTGAACTGCAGCGCTGCACGTGCGTGCTGGGAGGCCATGGTTATCCTCGCGAAACGGCGCATCTGTAGCATAATAAGAAAGCAGTGGTCAGCGAAGACAGGAACCATTTTCCTGCCGGCGTTTGAAGTGGTAGGTCTGTTCGCAGTTCCGTGTTAGCATACTTACTACAGTTCAATTTGCTAGAGTTAGTGCTAAGTCCCTAAATCCATGATTAAGTTATTATTTGACGTATTGTAAAATTATCGCTGATGGAAAAACTAAATTCCTTGACAGACAGAGAATGAAAGAGCATTCGAAGAACATTAATGAATGTCTCCAGTGACTTAACTCTATCTCGCGATATACTCGTAAGCTCAGTTTGCACCATGATTTTGATTTTCTTAATCCCGTTATCTTGCACACAGTGAGAAAATTCCTACGCCTCATATCAGAAACACTCAATATTAAACTTAATCAGCCTCTCGATAATCACACAGAGATGAACATTTCTACCACTTTCTAAGACATTGTGCTTTATACAATCAAGAGGATGTCAGAGTAAATTATCTTAATTTAAAGAAATATAATTCACATTGTTAGTTTTCCTCAACTGGAAATCTTTTACTTCGTATTGACGTTACAGATGGTACCTGTCTTCGTCATTTCTTCACTTGGTCCCCAAGTGTTGACATAACTAAATTTGCACAGTAGCCTCGAGCTTAGTTTGAGTTTAATTTTATTCTGTTTTGTGTTGTAAAACACCATGTGATTTCTTAATATCAATCTAATCTATCTTTGTATTATAAAGGTCAGTATCCCTTTTCAGTCTTTTATTTTGTACTTCCCCTTTTTAATTTTTATCTTTCGATTTTTCAGTGTTAATCTAATAATTAACTATTAATATTAACGTAGCTATTAATCTTTTAACTTGTTTTAATTTTGGTGTATGACTCTTGATGTTTGTTGCACATGATGGACATAATTAAAATTTTATAGCAGGCGGATCAAGTGCCAATTGACTATTTGTTCCGTTCATGAAAACCGACCGACAAACGCAGCTCAGCAGGGCGGTCCTAGGGAGGTTCTAGGCTTGAGTCTCAACCGTGGCGCATTTTCGACCCTTAATAGAAAGCTGGGCGCTATATGTCTCTTCTCATTCCTGTCGTTTCGTCTCTCTTTACACACACACACACCTAAGTATTCACATGCACTTCAATGCCACACATGGGGAGACCAGTTGGGAGCTTAAAGCTTGTCCGGAGTTGGCGCCCTGCTAGGTGAGATACATAGAGGACGCAAACCTCTAGGCCACCGTGTAGGTCGGCGCCAGATGTTACATTCCATCGGGAGAGATCACAGCCACAACCCGGGTTCAACCTGCACTACCATTACGGGATTCACAACGCAGGTGGCGCGGTGGCTCCGTGGCGCGCGTGGCCCGTGGCGCGTAGCGGCCGGCGCGGGGCGGAGGCAGAGGCGCAGGCGGAGGCGGAGGTCGTCGACCGCCAGCGCCAGGTCGCCGAGCCTCCGCCGCCGCCGCCAGGCGGCGCGCGCGGCGCGCTCGGCGCGCTCGTGCAGCACACAGCTCTCCTCTTTCACCTCTTTCTCGCTTCAGTTTTGGCAACTGCGAAGTTGAAATGAACTCGGTTTGCACGCTCTTGCCTTTCTTCAAAGAAACACGTAAGCTGCACACTCGCCTAGAAAGCTGTCCTCTCCTCTTTCGCATATCAATTTTGGCAACTGCAAAGTTGGAATGAATTCGTTTTAGATGCCCTCGCTTTTCGTTGCAGAAACACGTAAGCAGTACACTCGCTCAGAAAGCACCCTATCCTCTTTGGCACGTCAATTTTGGCAACTGCAAAGTTGGAATGAATTCGTTTTAGTTGCCCTCGCTTTTTGTTGCAGAAACACATAAGCAGTACACTCACTCAGAGCACCCTATCCTCTTTGGCACGTCAATTTTGGCAACTGCAAAGTTGGAATGAATTCGTTTTACATGCCCTTGCTTCTCGTTACAGAAACACGCAAGCAGCGTCCTTTCATCTTTCTAGTAGTGTTTCAGGCAACTGCAAATTAAATCAAATTAAAATCATTAATACATCTTAGGCAGAGGCGTACAATGCTTTTCCGATCTCAGCTAAATATACTAAATTTAATAAAATAAATTAAATCTTGCTTATATGTTTGATTTAGGATGTCTCCACCTATTGAAGAGATAAAATTTGCAATAGAATATTTGAGATAACAAAGAAAAACCCTTGAAATTGACTGCTCTCTTTTTGAAACAATGTGATATAATTAGTTACAGAAACACGTATCTCAATTTATTCTTTTTTTTAATTATTAAGTGAATATTAGTTAAAAATATGAGGAACTTGAGTTTAAAGTCCTCGTACGTCTGTACCCTGTACAACTCTGCAGTAGAATTTTGGATTCTTTTGTGAGAAAAAAATTATAAAAAATAGTAAGAAAATAACAAAAACTCTAATTTGGTTAAATAAATCCTACTTACTAAGCAATTACTAATCCAATACTAAGAATAAACAAAGAGCGTACACAAATTACCTTTAAAACCTGTACTCATATTCTGACTTCCTGACACTGATTTCGTGCAGAATTAGTTTTTCTTATCTCCTACAATTTTTTGCCTATGCTGCTTTTAAAAGTAATGTGACAATGTACTTGTACCATCTGAAACGCTCTCTAATTGAAGTAGAGCAAGGTCTTTCATATCTCGTTGAAAAGAAAATGCATCAATATTTCGCAAAATGTTTCGAAATGTTTCACCAAAAGTTTTCATTGTTATCACAATGCAAACAGTCTTCATTTAATAATATAGTCATTGATACATTAATTATCTACTATTAATCTTGTGCGGTCTAGTACATCCATATTACTGAAAGCCTGAATATGTGAAATAAAATATTCTAAGGTCTTTTAAGTATCTGATCTCGTCGTAAAGCTCGTCCATGGTTGCTTAGTATATCAAGTAATTGTTAAGATGGTTTCTCGCATTAGGTCAGGATGCTAAATGTACAGTTATTTTCTCCATAACCTCTAATGTACATTTTTGGGTAAAATGAATAAAAAACAAATAATGGGGAGAATTTTCAGGAACAAAATTTCGTGAGAAAAGGAACGAACATAAATTATGGGAAAACATTCTTAGCAGTTTCTTCTTCTACGATTTATTTCTTTTTCTACAAGAAATAATTAACATAGTAACTCTGCAAAACTTTTGTTGGAATTTAAATATCTGCAGGATACAGCTTGTCTTACAGAAAACAAAATAGTTATTAATACATTTGAAACATATTGAAACATACATTTTATACTAGCTATTAATATTAGCAATAGTTAAGTAAACTGAAAAGGAACACTCCTTACTGACAAGTACTGCTGAAGTAATGACTGTGATTTTCCGGATTACTCGAGGGAATATTGAAGAATTGTTTGCTTGCCAATCAATATTGTTTCACACTTATTTCAATATAAATCAACAAGTCTTTTAAAATAGAAACATTCCAACTTGTCTTCCATCTTCCATAACTATATTATAGTAACCAATCACGGTCACAATCATCATTGAGAGATCTTATCCTCCTGTTTCACCTCTCACTTCTTGTGGAGGTATGATAGTGATATCATTTTGGAGTTCACAGAATTAAGAAATGAAAATAAAAATGTAATACATGCACTTACTTGTTGAATGTTTTTATTTTTAATTGTAAACTGCCGGAACAGAGAAACTTCATTAAACCTATTGTTTATAGAATTCTAAAGATACGTTAAAATCGCAATTTAGCAAAAGACTAGAGGGGAGAGGTGCTAAATAAGTATAAAGATTGGAGAAATAATGAAGGAATGTTATCCCAGTAATAAATATTTAACATTCTACGCCTTTTCATAATTCTAGAAATTATTTTGTGGCACTATGAATCATTGAACGCCATAAATATCAGCCAAATATCTAAAGAAAGTGAAGTGTATTAAAATACGATTTCTCAGGTATGCGAAAACAGAATGTCATATTGTAATATACTCTTTCCGTATTCATTAATTCCCAGCACTTGAAAAGCTGTTTTACTAGCTAATAGGCGTAGTCAGTTTATGAGACTTTCGGAAAATCACGAACAGCTGAGATGATTGCTTCAACACATTGAAACGTTTCAAGTGTTGGTAAATGCATGGCCATTTTTTTTTCCGAGTCCTGCCATAAAATTCGACTTCAGTTTTATGGCTAGCATAGGGAAGGTACCTTCAGGTGCGTGTTAACAGTTGGATAGCAGGAGAGGGAGACCGACTCAACAGCGACGTCATTGGAGTTCGACCCTTACTGTGGTCATTTCAATATTGCCCTCTAAAACCATAAAATTTTGCTAAGTGAATACTGTTTTACTGTTATTTACCAAGGGTTTAAGGAAATGAAAGTTTACGTCTTCATGTGAAATTTTTGACATTCTCAAAAGTGTTTAGCCTCCTTAATGTTAATGTTTTGCACCATCAAATGAAAACCGTGACAATCACAATTTAGTAGCAATACAAATAAGACGAAGAAAAAAAGAAATGTAATTACTTGTCATTTATTCTAACGAAAATGAAGCTGAATTTTCACATTTTATAACAAATTTAAATGTTTCATTATACAATAGTATTTCAAATACACTTACAGCAAAATACATCCATTTTGAATTTATCGCAGAATGAGCTCGAATGGTGTTTTTCCATTGCGTTTCCATGTACACTCCCATGTAAATTCCATTTGTGCTTCCATTTACACTTGCTTGTAACAGTCTTTTTGTCATGTATTTCTGATGTATCCACGAGAAGAAGTATGAGAGGAAGATTGCACAAGAAACATTACTTTAACGAGATGGAAAGAGCAGGTGAAGATAAAAATGATGAGCACGATAATTTCTCTGTCCTTCCCTATTTTCTATCTTTACTTCCATTCTTAAGGAGTCGGCCGTCAGCTTGATTGCTCAACACCTCCGAGTCAAATTCTCACAATCTCTAAGACTTACCCAAAATGATTGGGAGACTTCTTTATTCTGAAATATTTTATTGATGATCCAGAAAGAAATAATACGCCTGAAAAAAATAATAGAGTGATTTAATGTTTCATATTAAGTTCAAACAAGTATCCCAACGCCTCTTAAGGCTATGGCTACCCCAGAGCACAGAACGCCTCATCCTATTGCGCTACATATAATATATATTTGACCCTCATCGAGATCCCAGATATAAAGAAACCGTGCACAGATTACACTTCTACGCGTAGTTAACTGTATTTGATGTTAAAAAAATAAATAGCCATGCCAGGCCATTTCCTCTTGCTGGCCGATTTGAGTTTGCTGTCGTACAAAACGGTTGCGTTGACAGCTCCCGTTGCATCTAGCCAATCGAAAGAAAAACGTGATTATCACAGACTACGCATTCTCTACCCTTGTACGTCCCTTGATAAATTCTCTACAAAAGATGCTCAATTGATATGGCAGTATTATTAAGCTGGAGACTGATTCGTGTCCAAGCAAAAACGACATTAATTGGCACTTCTATCCACCGCTTCATTCAACACTATACTTCAAGCAACGAGAAGATGCAAAGAACTCCGTACGTCTTTATTACTATTAATTTTTTTAGTAACCTCTCATTTACATTAAACAATAAACTCTTTTTTACATTCAAATTCATTTTATTTTCTACATTAGTCTCCCAAGTCTCCAGTTCTACATTAGGTTCCGAAAAGTACCTTATTTTCTTGAGGGTAACACAAATGCTCCCAACCCTGGCACATACTAAGCCAACAATTAGGATTTTTACAAACATAAATGTCTATAATGGCTATAAATGTCTGAAAATCTCCGTAGGGAAATAATATTTTCGCATAGCAGCTGCTTAGCCCCTGGCTAGCGGACTCGCCCTTTGCTATTAGCTACCTGCAGGCGTTTGTGGGAGACCGCGTGAATTGCAGGGCCGTCCCGGCTACCGTATCCCGTTAAAATGGTTTATTTCCCCGCTTCCTTAACTGTTCTCAACCTTCCTCTTCCTGCGCAGCCCCTTTCAATTAGATTTCGATTTGAACAGGCCCGGGAAGCTCGGAATGGCTCTCCCGAAATATTGGAATTACCGTCGCAATGGCTGCTCGCTGGAGGGAAATTGTGTGGTGGTCATTGCTCCGGGAATGAGTAAGTGAAACGATGTGTTATAGAAAGACACATATTTTTAATGTTACGTTCCAGTTTAGTGCGAGGTAACAAAAGTATCTGTGATGAAATATATAATGTGTTAAAGTAGTAACTAACATATTAATGGGGATCGCATTTGTTAGAACATGATTAAATCACACATAAGTACAGATAGAGAAAAAAATAATGTATGAATACATACATTTACACATAAAAATTCAGACAATGAAATAGATCTTGCATGGAAGCAAGTTTCCCGTGTAACAAATGTTTGTGTCAAAAGATTGAGGCAGCAATGACGCACGGTTATCATTTTCTTGAATCGGTGGTTCCATAAAGGCATGAGTCGCTGAAGAAAATTTATTCAGAAAAGACAAAAAAAAATTACGACGTAGAGAATGGCTTTTGAAATTTGTAAAACAATGTTAAAAAAACACACCTTGATAAATATCTAGAATATATTAATAACTAGTTATTGCATTATCACTCTGAAAATAATTAGTACTTTTCTGTGACTTTTGCTCTTCATGCAATCATGATTGTAATACTATCATTATATACGTACTAATTAGCAATTTTTATTAGATCTCAAATGAGCATTGACAAGTCGAGAAAATCCCTCTTGTGAAATTCTTTTTAAAGTACTGCCTAAGACAAACGTAATGACGTAATGTATGGATTCACGATGTTCTTAAAATTTGATGATTATGAATAGGATAATAAAAGGAATGCTGACTTCAGTGTCAAAACTTCAAATACATGATTGCAATGTAGTTTAAAACATAGAATAAGGAATATGACAGACCGCGAAGGAAGATGTATTCTTCTCCTCCCTAGTTTCGAATGAATAATAAATGTGTCTTGGCAATGCCTTGGCATAGGGGCATAAGAGAGAAAAAGAAACGATAAGATGAAGGTTATATGATAAAATAAAACATAAATAACTGAAAGGGTGATAGAGACAGAGAAAAACACATAGACACAGACTTATAGAGAGACACAGACTTATAGAGAGACACAGACTTATAGAGAGACACAGACTTATAGAGAGACACAGACTTATAGAGAGACACAGACTTATAGAGAGACACAGACTTATAGAGAGACACAGACTTATAGAGAGACACAGACTTATAGAGAGACACAGACTTATAGAGAGACACAGACTTATAGAGAGACACAGATTTATAGAGAGACACAGACTTATAGATAGACACAGACTTATAGATAGACACAGACTTATAGATAGACACAGACTTATAGATAGACACAGACTTATAGATAGACACAGACTTATAGATAGACACAGACTCAGAGAGACACAGACTTGTAGAGAGACACAGACTTGTAGAGAGACACAGACTTGTAGAGAGACACAGACTTGTAGAGAGACACAGACTTGTAGAGAGACACAGACTTGTAGAGAGACACAGACTTGTAGAGAGACACAGACTTGTAGAGAGACACAGACTTGTAGAGAGACACAGACTTGTAGAGAGACACAGACTTGTAGAGAGACACAGACTTGTAGAGAGACACAGACTTGTAGAGAGACACAGACTTGTAGAGAGACACAGACTTGTAGAGAGACACAGACTTGTAGAGAGACACAGACTTGTAGAGAGACACAGACTTGTAGAGAGACACAGACTTGTAGAGAGACACAGACTTGTAGAGAGACACAGACTTGTAGAGAGACACAGACTTGTAGAGAGACACAGACTTGTAGAGAGACACAGACTTGTAGAGAGACACAGACTTGTAGAGAGACACAGACTTGTAGAGAGACACAGACTTGTAGAGAGACACAGACTTGTAGAGAGACACAGACTTGTAGAGAGACACAGACTTGTAGAGAGACACAGACTTGTAGAGAGACACAGACTTGTAGAGAGACACAGACTTGTAGAGAGACACAGACTTGTAGAGAGACACACATAGACACAGAGAGAGACACACACATAGACACAGAGAGAGACACACACATAGACACAGAGAGAGACACACACATAGACACAGAGAGAGACACACACATAGACACAGAGAGAGACACACACATAGACACAGAGAGAGACACACACATAGACACAGAGAGAGACACACACATAGACACAGAGAGAGACACACACACAGACACAGAGAGAGACACACACACAGACACAGAGAGAGACACTCATAGACACAGAGAGAGACACACATAGACACAGATACGAAGAGACACACATAGACGCAGATACGAAGAGACACACATAGACGCAGATACGAAGAGACACACATAGACGCAGATACGAAGAGACACACATAGACGCAGATACGAAGAGACACACATAGACACAGATACGAAGAGACACACTCAGAGAGAGATAGAGAGACGCATAGGGAGAGACGCATAGGGAGAGAGACGCATAGGGAGAGAGACGCATAGGGAGAGAGAGGCACTGGGAGAGAGGCATAGGGAGAGAGAGGCATAGGGAGAGAGAGGCATAGGGAGAGAGAGGCATAGGGAGAGAGAGGCATAGGGAGAGAGAGGCATAGAGTGAGAGAGAGAGAGATGCACAGAGAGAGAGATGCACAGAGAGAGAGATGCACAGAGAGAGAGAGAGAGAGAGGATCTCTTTGCTTGCGAGATCTGCTAGTCGTGGAGGCATTTCCCTTCCAAGATTTCTTCAATAGTTGGTCAAGAACAGCTATTATGCCAACAGAAGCATTAAAGATACTGAAAGTCGTTCCACATGAATAATCTTCCTCTTCAGCGAAAAAAACGTCCTTTTTCAGGCGCGTCCAACACCAAACGCCGGATGTCGCGTTACCAAAGGACACGAAAGAGCACGCCGTGCGCCGTTGGGGCGTTAAGAAACGTGCCTTGCGGTGCCGCGGGGCCATGAGAGAATGAACAGAAATCAGTTACGGGGGGGCGGCGCGGGCGGGGCGGCGGCCACAAACCGGCGGGGCGGTGGCGGGCCGTCGCCAGATTCGCGGTAATTAAAGAAGATTTATGTTTAATTTTGCAGCGTTTCCGCAATTTATTCATCACGCGCTGATTTAGTGGGGCGGCGCGACAGGCGGCGAGCGCAATTCATCGCCCGCCGCGGCCCGACAGCCGAGTTATACGCGCGTATAAATCTGCCGCGCAGGCGGCGGCGGCGCCGGCGCAGACAAATGGCCGCCCCGATGGAGAGCGCTCCCCCTCCCCCTCCCCCCGCACCCGCGCCCTCTCCCGCTGCCACCCCCGTCGCCACCGGCGGCGCCCCCTCCTCTGCCCTGAACGCTTCTCCCTCCGATCAGCTCACTTAGCTGTAACCCGTCGCCCCCCGCTCTACACCCGCTCTGTTGCTGGGATGCCGCCCCCGTCTCCAAGAGCGCCCTTTCCGACGCCTTCTCCGGTATCCTGAACGCTTCTGACTCCGGTCGTCTCTCCTAGTCTCCCGCCTCTCCTAGTCCCTCTCGCTGCCACTATACTTTGATGAGTAGTTTTCCGTTTCCCCCTTTAATACCGGATTGATTTATAAGTGATTCCATAATCACATACAATACTTAGGTCATTAGTCCCAGAAGTGTAGTGCTTGTTTTGTCACGGTGATCTTCTCCTGCTGGATGGTGAGATACGACGCCGACCTACCAGTCGGGGCTTGCAGGTTATTCCTCAACTAGGTATCTCCCATCAGCGGGGCACTGCTGCAGTCGGGACAAGCTGAAAGCTCCCGACTGGTCCCCGGTCATCTGCGGTAGTGTAGTGCATGTAAGTGTGTGTGTAGTACGGCAGGGTAGGACAAGGAGGAGAAAAGAAAGATCGCGCGCGGTCCGTAGACCGTTTGTAAGTTACTGCTCCGGCATTGGCTTAGTGTTGATCGGTGAAACTACGGAAAACTTTCGATCAGAGCAGCCGGCACTGGAATTCTCGTAAAGACAGCGGGTGAACTCGACCTGCTTTGTCGCGAGGGTTGAAAACCCTGCCACAGTCGTGACTCTAACCCTAGGACCTCCCGGACAGAGGCAGTGCAGTGACATCAATAACCCTGAGCGACCTAAACCGGTACTGTCCGTCGAGGCGGTGAGTGGAGGGCGGGAGAGAAAGCGATTGCAAGTCAGCTGATGCCCGATGCCCTTCGAGTGTGGCGCAATCGTGCTTCAGCAGCTCTGTATCTGTCACGAACTGTCACCGCTACCGACTGCATGGTGACACAATGTTAAACGACGGAATGAACGTAGCCTGGCGGCAACCGAAGGTTGTGGAGAGGGTAAAAATGTCAATCACAATTTCACCGCTTGCGCAGTGTTCTTGTGAAGCACACACTGCATGGCAATAGGACTGTGCGACCTTGCTAAAATATCTTCATTGCTGGTACATGTTTTCATATCATTTATTTCAATAAAATATTGAAGTGAGACTTACATTTTTTCTTGAAAATTGTTATCACAGAGATTATTTTTAGTTGCAAGATATATATAAGAATATTCAATAGTTTGTTAGCATTAATCAATCTAACTTATTATGCAATTGAGTAGTTCAAAACAAAATGTTGGAGCAAACTACTGTAAGGAAGCAAACAAAACAAGAAGAAAGCATGTGCAATTTACATTTCTTAATTATTACTCGTGTGAATTATCTATGATTACGTTGAAATGTATTCAGCTGGACAGCTGGATAATATGAACATAACTTCTCTTAATAGTGAATCATAAATCAGGGACATATTCTGTATAATACTCTTAAACGCGTCGTGTCAGGACAATAAAACTGTTTTCTTTATGTTTCCAGACAACGACCTTATTGAACTTCGCAAGTAGGGATAAAGACGAAACGTTTTATTTTCATGTTCTTAAGAATAAGGAAGGACGAGGTAATTTGCAAAGGGTAAGGTAAGATTTGTCCACCGTCGACCATAGCATGTGGAAAAATAACTTACGATGCTTTCAAGTTGTGAGCCAATGCCACAGATGAGGGGGGTAGCTGACCGAAGTCTTTTGGAGAAAACAAAATAATCTTTTCATATACTGTATTGGCAAACAAATGTGCCGAATAACATAACGCTCTTTCCCCATGGTTATGTACCTTTTTTCTTGTATCCTGATTGATGATTCAAGTGCAATAAAAGTAATTATTTATATATTATTGTTGTAATTATGTGTTAAATATTATTTGAATATACTATGCAGTATAATTAAACATAATTATTTGCTGACGATGTTAATAAATGAGAAGATTATGCAAAAATAACGAGCTAATGAAGACAGAGGCAGAAACAGAGGTAGATAAAATTAAGGAAGATGAGATACTACGCCATAAACCATAAAGGCCGAAGCCTTACCCCAGGCAGGCGATTTCCTGGCCATTTTTCCTGCAGCTCGTCCAGAAAGCAGCGGCGGGTCTGTTTGCGGCGTCAGTTACCACGTGTTCACACGGGAATGGGGCAATTTGATTTGTTGGACGGCCGCCAATGATCAAACTCCCGGGAGGGTAATTATTTCCAAGCGCGAAAACAAATGACGCCGCGCTGCGAAAATAATGTTTTAATTAAACAAATATACGGAACATTTGCAGCCAACTTTTATACTTCTTCAATTATTACTCGCACAAATTATGGAAGGAGATAAATGTCTTCCCATTAAATGTCGTCACAAGAAATGTTTTCACATTCCTCAAAGAAAATATGACGCCCGGCTGGCAAGCGATGGTAGATAAAATCTCTCGTATAAATATCAGGTTGAATTCGCCAGAGATTGGGTGGTTACCAACGGAGTGACTTGGCCCACGCACCGCTGTCGAGGCTCGGGTCGAAGCGTGACGTTGAAATATAGGCTAGCAATTCGAGAATGTTGAGTACGTACTCCGCAAATCCTTCACGCCAACCTCGACACGGCGTTCTTTCCGCCTGCTTCATCCATCGATCTCGCTTTATGCTCGGCACATTTACAATGCGCGGTTGGCGTGTCCATTACCACACACCAATCAAGAGGGCTATAAAGTATACACTGGGCACTCGCACTAAAGCGCTGCTCGGAAAATTGACTTGGCAAGTTACTCTGGCGCTGAGGAAGAAGCGAAGGCACAGGTGCGGCGTCAGAAACCGCAAAAAATAAACCGCTGCTGGCGAAGGGCGGCCGCGGAGGCCGAAAACAGCAGAAGAAAAGAAAAAAAAATGTTTCTAAGAGGAGACGAAAAGCCACAGGGAATGACATGGAACCACGGAGAGAGATCGAGTCACAGTGGAGGGAAGACGTAAAGATAAATTCTGACAGACAAAGCAGTACAGACGAACGGAAGGCGAGATAAAGCGTTGACACAGAAACTAACCAGTACTGACACTGGGCAAGATAAATAGTGACACGAACAGCCGTACGTGAGGCGTGGACGGAGAGAAAGCCCTCGGTAGGAGCAGCTGAGCGCGGCTCTCGGAGATAAACAGACAAATGGAGATGTATGCAGATAAGCGAGACAAAATGTCGGCGGTGGAGACGAAAGAGAGGTCTGTATTGGACAGAACTTTCACCGCGGCACCCTGGCAGGTGAGGAGTGGTGAAACACGACACGTCACAATTAACGAAGGGGGGCCAGGAAAGAATGGGGCGGGCTGCAATCCACCGGGGGCCAATAAAGTAAGGAAATACAAGGGAGGCACCAAGACAAAAGGCAGCTTCAAATATGAGTGACACGAAGCGAAGATTGAAAGGGACAAGACTGTAGAGGTATTCAACAAAATTTCACCGAGATGGAAAGAGATAAGAATGGGGAGGGAATGGAATGTGATATAAGATAGGTGGTGAAGGAATTCACAGCATGTCGGTGAGAAAGATGTAGTCGGCAGAATGAAAGAGAAATACACCGGAATTATCAAACCGTTACATGATTAAAATAGCATCTAAATTGGGTACGATAAATGTCTTAGAGGAATGTAATTACTAATAATCCTGAACAAGTCACCATAAAGAGCCGAAACGTCGGTATTATAAAAAATGTAGTTTTATCTATCACTAAGACAAATTACGAAGACCCGATTCCGTGTTTCAGCCGCGTGTAAGACACCGGAGCTTTCATCGTGTGGTTTTGGCGTGGATGGTTCCTCCTACCACCACATAAACTATCTGAACATCACCTCAACTGCAAATATTATTCTTCATTGCCATTCAATCCTCATGAGCTACTCAGGGTATAAAGACGCAAGTTCCCTTCCGATATTCGATCGGAAATGATGAAGACAGTCTTCGCCACGCACTGACCAGAACACAAGAGCTCCCCCTTTGTCGACCAAGAGGTCAAGAAATTTCAAATTTCCTACAAGATCTTGAGGGCTGAAGAGAGAAAGAGAGACGGAGAGGGAGACGGAGAGGGAGACGGAGAGGGAGAGGGAGAGGGAGACGGAGAGGGAGACGGAGAGGGAGACGGAGAGGGAGACGGAGAGGGAGACGGAGAGGGAGACGGAGAGGGAGACGGAGAGGGAGACGGAGAGGGAGACGGAGAGGGAGACGGAGAGGGAGACGGAGAGGGAGACGGAGAGGGAGACGGAGAGGGAGACGGAGAGGGAGACCAGTGCGTCTGATCCATAGTGGTCCGGGTGGAGCGGAGAAGTGATGACGGGAGCCTAACGAAGCTGCCGGCTCTCGAGCAGGAGTCGTAGAGTGGGGTGGGGGGAAGGGAGTGGTTCGGAGACGGGGAGGGGACGGGAGGGGCAGGGGCGGCGCCCGCCACTGCGTCGCGACGCGTTGTAAAAGGGCGTATTCTTCCAGCCATAATTGCGGCTAATGCATATGGATAGTGGCCTGCATATGCATGCGTGCGAACCGCCGTCGTTCCCAGAAACACACTACACGTCAATAAACAACGGATTATGAGCGCCGCGCCCGCGCACGTTTCAATCTCGCGGCGCGGCGCGCAGGGGTGCCAACCGCCGCGGAAAAAGTCCCGGCTCGTATGGCGTTGCTTTGCACCTTCAGAAGGGAGCAGATTCATCTACCTAAAATTTGACCTGAACTTCATAACTTATACCCTCGATTTTCCGAATGCATATTAAGAATAAAGTTGAAGATGAACATTCTTTGTTCAGAACGTATCGACTTGAGAGAGAAATTGTGCCGTCACAAATCTGGAAGCTTCCAGTCATATGTTGTACAGTTTCTTAGACGTGAGGCATTGTAATAATAACTAGTGGTGCGACAGAATCACATAGACTTGCCCGTAATAGTTTTTAATTCCCATTTTTCTCGGCTAGCTATTCGGACTTGCCTCATACTCTTGCCTGCTGCCATCTGTCGCTACCTAAAATACATTTTTGAAAATTTCTTAATTTTTCAGCATTCTAATAGTAGAATGGAAATATAATTTTACGAATATTGAAGAACACTAAAAACTCGAGCTACATTTTTTAAGCAATTTTATTTGCAAAATTTGGAGCAGTTTTTAAGAAAATGGGATTTAAACGTTACTGTAAATTCGAAATTTGAACTTCTTTTCACATAAAACAATTGAGTTTTCGAAAAACTTTATATAACGTCATTTCAAGAACTTCTAGTCACAAATGCAATAGTGTTTACAAATCGCTGGAAATGTGCACATTAAAGGCAGGAGAGATCTTTCAAAAAAATTACTTTTTTTGAAAAGATCATTTTTTAAAAAAAAGGTATTTTGAAAAAATAAGTGAATACAACTAAATTAATTCTACGTTATCTTAAACAGTGCAATTAAAACGTATAGTTTTAATTCTTGGAAAAGCTATAAGAAAAAAATTGGAGCCGTTTTCCAGAAAACGGAGTTTGAGCGTTTCTTCGTAAATTTTGAGCTCATTTTCACGGAAACTGTAAACTTGTTTGAGAAATTTCGAGAAATATTATTTGACATTATTTAAAGCACATGTGCTCATAAATACATTAATGTAAAAAAAACTGCCATTTTTGTCGTAAAATATTACCGACGTGAGAGAAGTCAAAAAATTAATTTTTTGTAATTTTTGAAAAAACAAAAGATTAGGTTAATATAGCGTTTATGTCATCTTATAGGGTGAATTTAGTACTATCCCTGCCAAATGTTTTTAAAAAAATTTGGAGACAGTTTTGGAAAATTTGTTGTTTTTTTTTAAAATTGCAAATATTGCACGCAATATTGCACGAAAACAACTAAAAATGTCAAAAATATGTACACGAGTTTAATAAAAGAACTAATTATGGAGAACAATGTAGTTGAAGGAAAAATCTCTATCTTAAATATTGTAGTTGTAGGAATGCACCGACAAAATTCATACTTTTGAAAGTTTCGAAATTTAGAGTTACCGTAAAAATTGGACCTATGCCACTTTTATAAGTGTATATTCCTCCTTACAAGTAATTTAAAGAAAAAATTGGACCCGTTTTTGAGAACATTTTGAACATTTCTGGAGAGCTTCATGTAAAGTACACCCAAATTTTAAAGAATGTTTTTCTGTATCTCAGAGTTTCGACTCGAGTCAGATGGACAGTGTGGATATGGGTTTCTTCAATTTGGAAAACATTCTACGCATGGTTTAGACGCTAGTAGTGTTAACAGGCATGAGATAAACGTAAAAAAAACACTCTGGGGACCCTAAAACGTGTCTTTCCGTTGAAATCTCTAATTCGATTTATTATCCAATCCATTTAAAGCAAAATTAAAATCCTAAAATTAAAGAAAAATGCTTGAAGTGTTAGTACATTATTATGACGTTTGGCGATCGAGAATGCCAAGTGTACTAAATTGTCACTGTCTACTCCAATAAGCAATTAATTCACACAAAAATCTTTTACATATCGCACAGAGAAAAATTCTAAGTTTCCTAGAAGAATTTCGTGTGATGGAGTAAATATGCATGAATGTTGGTTTCAATGTTCCATTGTCAAGCTTTTTTTCTTATTTGGTTATGGACAGATTGAACTGTTGTGATATCTCTCTCCTTTTCTCTCTCTCTCTCTCTCTCTCTCTCCTTTCTCTTTGTTTCTCTTTCCATATATTCCTCTCTCTCTTTCTGTTTCTCTTTCTATCCTCTGTCTCCCTCTCCCCCCTTGCTCTTTTTCAGTGGCTTTCTCCCTCTGAACTTGGACACATCAACTCAGGTCGTGATTTGGCCTCAAACACAAACATTTGCATACTGTTATATTATTTATATATGTTTATATATGTTATTTATTTAAATATGTAATATAGGTATGATGAATTCGCCGTCTGTCCTTGCAGATATGAATGAGGAGCGTGTGAGAAATGAATAATATGAAATTGGTGGCCCTTTGTGTACGTAGTATGCTACTGGAATTCCGGCATGCTACAGGAATTCTTGGAAGGTAATCACAGAAATAACCTATCAAAACACCTGATCCACATAAACGTACTGACCGACTCAGCTTATTAGCCGAGACAATACGACACTGTCGGGGCTCGACCGAGGAAATTCCTACCCACGAAGATTCAGTAGCTGATTTGCAACTGCTCACCCTATCACTCCTAGTTAAGTGCTATAATGCCTCTCCCTCTCCACCATGTCGTATTTCGCGTCACTTTCGCATTTCACGGGAGACTTAAGAGAAAATACTTTATTATGATCATTCCCAAAAGTTAAGAAAAAATGTGTTTGAATTGAATTGAGGGCAATAATTGTTTAATTTACAGACGTAACCAGGATTTTGTATTAGGGTTATAGGTGTAGTGTCCAGCTTCCTTGAGATAACTCGTTTAGGATATTCAATTTTTGCTGAATTTGTAATATATTTTCATTTGTTGATTTATGATTATCGATCCTTTATATGAGAGCTCAACAATTCAAGAGAGGTAACATTGCCATAAAATATTATATAAAGATACTATTACTATAAAAAGACCTGAAAGACTATACTTGCGAATATGAGACATCAGTTTCGTGCTTGTTTCACTGTTACGATGCATCTTTTATCAACTTATATTCTTTCTTTTATTGACAATTAAATAGATTACATCTGAGCAATATTTAAAACCACATAATATAAATATAATTTCACAAATACTATATAATTTTTAGGCACATTGTAATTTATAAAATAGTTTTCCGAGTCTCTGAGATGTATCTTAAATTTGAGCAACCGAAGCAACATAGATTCTTGGACTTCTTTGCATATTATTACTTACGGAACGCTTCGGAACTCCAGATCTGCGGCGACAGAAGGATTAAATATAACGGGTCGCGACACTCGCTAGGGATGTACAACGTTAGTGATTACGGAAAGCTACAAATCTCAATTGAAAAGATACGGTCATATTAAACGAAATCGTCTGTTAATTAGCGAAAAAAATAAGAAATACTGAATTTTACGAAGAACATTAATACAAAATTGTTTGGTAAAGCCAATGCCAACTGAGGGGAGGAAATAAAATATATTAATAATACGATCGAAGAGGGAGGTCAACCCCGAATGGAATGGCACAAAAGTGAAAGAAATACAAAAAAAATACCTAATGAATGAAAATATTAATGAAATTGAATAACATTGAATTGAATTCTACTATTCAATATAATAGTTATAATTGAGTTATATTTGAGAAAATTTTGATAATTGAGTTATAATTGAGACTACAAGTAAAGTAACGTCAAAAATAAAAATATCTGTTTCTACCACAGAGGGCCTTGAGGTAACTTAAATTGATCGTAGAATAGCAATTTTAGAGATCATCGACTGAACGGTTTAGGCATTAGCGTTGACCACAGACGGACAGATTGTCAGACGGACAGCTGCCGTCAATCGATTTTTTGGTATCAAGAATCCACAAAATATGTATTCTGGCTACACACCGTGTTAGAGTTTTTTTTAGATTTCGCAACAGGATTTATCCACTCTTTTATCATCTGGTCCCTGCAATAAGAGTTTTTCTGCCGAAAATACCCGTGTTCCGTCGCCCGATTACATAACTTTCTTGTATTACGAAGACGGACGGCCAGACTCCAGTTTTCTCGCGAAGTATTACAATACTCCCTCTATACTGCGTACGCAGTAGCCGGGAAAGCAAAAGGAATTGACGTCACTGCGAAAAAAAAGAAAGACTTTCACAACGAAGTGACTTATTTAAATGTCTTGAAGGAACTCGAACTTGACGCACGTGGAGCGGTGCGTAAAATGCCTCATTTTTATACAGTACAAGACAAAAAAGGAGTTTAATCCCGCGCGTAGCGAGTTTGTCGGCGCGGCGGCGGCGCCCGACGCGTCGCGCCTCGCCGGCGGAGCACCCCTGCGCGCGCGGCCGCACGGAAAGCAAACTCGCCAAGCGAAGAAAAATACACCGCGCCCGCGGATTAGAAAGGGGCTGCTTTTATTGATCCCCCGCCGCGGCTGCTGCTCCATATTCAAGCCGGCGATGGCCGCGGCGGCGCTACCGCGGCGCCGGGGGGCCCGCCCCGCCCCCCGTCGCCCCCCGCCCCACGCCCGGATTCGCTAATAAAACGCTCCAGTGTAAACAGCGCCTCCACTAACAACCCCGAAAATTATGAGACTCCTGGCGCGCAGCTGCCGAGCGCCCGCGGCGGGCGCCCGCCGCCGCCGAGCGGGGCCTATAAATTTTAAGTGGGTTTGATGCATTATTTATTGAGCATTAATGGTTATTTCAATCAATGCCAGCGTTGCGGAAGGACGGCCTCGCTCTGTCTAATGACGTCCATAAATCGCCCGCGGTAAAAATAGTGGCACTGGCCGCCGCTGCGGGCGCTGGCGGCGCCGGGCGGCCATCGCGGCCCCTTCGAGTGCAGCAGCTGCTGGTGGGGGGCGGAGAAACGCAGCGCCTTTGGCTGAGAAGCACCTGCACCGAGGGAAATAAAGATCCCCCGGCATCAAAATGATCCTCGAAGTATTATCTTTCGTTGCTCCCAATGTGTGATAAGTGTCATACTTGTGTTTAAGGGTGTTTGAGGAAGCTTTCCCTCTCCTGGGCAAGTTATTAGTGTGGTTGTTATGTATCTAATGAACTTCCGTCCCGTAGCTGTGTATGCGCCAGTGGGCGTCTGCGATCGAGAGTGTCTCGAATATAATTCAGCTTCCTCTGCTCTCCTCTCACTCAACATTGCTGCCCGTTCACCTCACTCTTGTGGTAATGTCAGACAAAACATTTAATGCTCAAACAAAAATAAATGATATTGTTTGTAAATTCTGGATGGCTAATCAATACCTGCACCGCTTCTGCCAATATTTTGTTCCGTATTCTGAAACCACCGATCAATTATATTTAATACCTTCCCCAAGTTTTCACTAATCTTCTAAACACCTGAAGAATACTCTAATTGGGTATTTAAACAAGTATTTCACTTAAAAGAGCACGACTTATTCGTCAGGTGTCCATTGCTTTCGAACACTAGCTAGCCTCTTCCAAAACAAACATCTCTCCTTAGCAACCCATTAGATTACTCATTTGTTCGTTCTCTTGCGAGTTGATACATTCATACAAAGTTCTATATTTTCATGCAGTGATGGTTTACCTTTTTGCTTTCTTTTACAAACGATGACAGGGTTGTAGTTAGTAAAAACTACAAAAAATTGTTGTATTCGACACCTACCATACTGCAAGAAAATTCTTGTTAGAGAGCCTCCCTCGATTGAACTTTTCATCCATTGACACAAACGTCCAGAAAATGCATGTAAACACGATGATGATAATAATAATATATATAATAATAATAATAATAATAATAATAATAATAATAATAATAGTGACAGATCAATGTCCGTGGATAGGATGATGTAATTGCATGAGAAAACGATATCATTCCAACCACACGATACCTATGCTCGAATGCATTAACTTTCTCAGTGTTCCTTTTTTAAATTTTTTTTTAGAATGACTAGTACTGTCACACCGAGTATTCATATTCTATGTCAATGAGAGCTATTTGATGAGTACTGAAAAATATACATACTTTGGGTTGATTTACTGTGTTGTATTTTACTAGCTAATAAGAGCAATGCACTCACTAGAGAGCCACGACTCACAACAAGCTGAACTTTAAACAAATTATTTCTTGGAATTTCTGTATCCGTTGACAAATTATTACTACTGATGCAAACTAAATGAATATAATAAGTTGCAACAGAATATATTTTAGAATTATTGTTGAATATTCACATTATAAGTAATAATAACGTAATAAGTAAATAATAAGCAATTTTAGTTTACTTTCGTGAACTTTTTGTAATATTTTTTACTTTTATTCTAAATCTTTGTTCACAATTGTTCCTGACGTGAAACGAGTGTAAGTAAAATTGCTGGTCTCCGACTAAATAATTCATGGACATTTTCTCAGAATTGAGAATACATTGAATAATATGAGGACCCCTTGGGTGCTTTGAAATACACTTATACTTCTCCTATAAAATAGCTATTTGAGCTTAACCCATTTATCACGGGAATTTTAATATTTTTCTTATTAATGTAACGAAACGTTGCAATATTGGTAGTCTTCTCAACTTGTCTCATTTCAATCTTTAAAATGAGTCTATTAAATGTATCAAACTTAACTTTGAATGAAAAGAATCCAATGTCACACATATTTTATCTGAAGGTCTCTTATTGTGTAGCTATTAATGGAAAATACATTGACGATATTGAATTTTGTAATTGTTATTAATTATTTTTCAATGATAATACTGTAGATCATGAAGTTATGAATACAAATTCACTTATTAAGTGAATATTATTAATTCATTCTTAGCATATACTACGTTTAAGAGCTATCTACATATCACAATTAAGAACAGAATTTTGAAAAAAATCAGTAATTAAGAACGAAATGTTTATCTTGTAGCTTGTGACCTGACATAAAAATAAAGATTGAATTACATATAACAGGTGTATAGTCATAATCTAAAAGATAATCATTGCAAATTAAAATATTCAATTTAAACATGTAAATGTCAGGTTATTTGATTAACAACTTCATTCCATTAAGTTGGAGAAAAAAGAAGCAACTCGTGATAAACGACGACACGCGTTGAGGTGAAGTAATGAAATGACGTAACGATAAAACACTTCGGTCAACTTTGTGAGTGAATATATATCTTAGCTGAAAAGCGTAAACGAAACTTATTTTTAGGCAAAAACAGGCTTCATATTCGTGAAAGATTACATACACAAACGCAAAAAGATGGTGTATTTGCAAAATGAGTAATATACTGCCAAGAAAATATTTGCGTTAACGTCGAAAGATACGGAGCATGCAAACGTATTCCCGCTGCAAGTGAGCAGTTGATATTCAAATTGCAGTCTGCTGACGCGAGTCGCCCTGGAGGAATTTAGCTCGCAAGCGGTGCAGATGGTGAGGAAGAAGAGCGGGGACTGGGATAGAGGTACTGGAAGCGGGGGCGGGGGCGAAGGCGGTGGGAGTGGGAGTGGTGGAGGTGGGAGCAGTTTAGTGGGCAGGGGCGCGTGCGGGAATGGAAGCGGGTGCGATGATGGTGGCGGGGGCGGGGTCGGGGTCGGGGTCGGTGTCGGGAGCAGGGGCATGGCTGGAGGCGGGGTTAAGGCGGTGGCGGGGGCGGTGGCGATAGCGAAGGCGGAGGTGGAGGTGGAGGCGGAGGTGGAGGTGGAGAAGGCGGAGGTGGCGGCGTGGGCGGGAGCGATGGCGGGGGCGCGGGGGCGGAGGTGGTGGTGGTGGCGGCGGCGGCGGAGGGGGACGTGGAGGCAACGATGCAACCAAGAGCTGGGGAGGAGACGGAAGCGCTAGTGGGGACGGTGGTAGGGTAGCGGGGTGCAGCGATGTTGAGGACGGGGATGTGGGCGGGGGCGGAAGTGGAGCAGCTGGGATGCATGCAGGGGTGGGGTGAGAACATGCACTGTGATTTGTTTATCGATGCCATGTTGACGACTGAAGATTGCAATGCGTCTTTTCACTTTTGATCCATGAAGTATTGAAATATGTTTCCAATTCTCGTTTGGTTCAACAACCAACTAGTAAATCATAAAGATTTGTATGTACCACGAAGGATACTAAATGTGTTCTCCCCGCAGACGACTTACAATCACTAAGGAGACGGCCCAGGGCCTCGGGATTGGAAGTCGATCTCGTGGCAAAACTATCTACTTAAACACCTAGGTACATAAATAACTATTGTTGATACCTATACCTTCATCGTAACTATCACCTCCCTCCTTGGATATAATATCACCACATCTTCAGTATCTGTGACAGTTGATGCTCTTCGAGCATGTTCCGTCATACGGCCAGAACGCCAATCACATCCAGCGTTGTGTAATCTCAGGAAGACACGCCCGGAGAAATTCCTACGCCCTGAGAGTTCCCAACGCCTGGCGAGCCCGGAGAGAGGATCTGTTTCCCTCCGAGTCGAGAGACAAGCAACTCCCTCATGGTCACTTTCTACGCGGTACATCCAGAGGTTTGCAATTGGGTGCTGGCGTTTCAATTTCTATAATGTTTGATCTCGGCCGACCTGGTAACGCCGTGTCGTCACCTTGCCTGCTAACGGAGAGAGAAGAGTGTCTCGCGGGGAAACCTACAACTTCATTCAAACCCTGGCCTTAACAATAATAGAATTTGTGGTGACGAAGCGTGTTGTTTTGGTCCATGTCACCCGTTTCCTCCGACTTTCATATCATCATTACTCCTACATCATTTAAATTATATTGTTATAATCTTCTATCTTGAAGTGTTTCATCTAGCCCAGGTATAGGCTGTGGTATTAGAATTGTAATGAACATTATTTCTGCTCGTAGTCAGCCAGTACACTTGCGGGTTCAACCCCCCCACCCACTCCATGTGGGATTTGTGGTGGACAAAACATAATAGCGACAGGTTTTCTCGGAGTTTTCTCGTTTCGGTGTCTCTTTCTCCCACCATTCATCAATAACTCCCATATCATCATTATCATCCATTTTATCATCTCATAAAATTATTATCACCCTCGATTGGCTGCTCAGACTCGTCTCTGGAAACGAACGATTTTCATTGCACTTCGATACCGGGCTATCATACCCCTTTTCACCGTCTCCTTCTTGAAAAAAAATAAGCAAACAGTTCTAGCTCTCTTGAACGTCTGTAAAAACATAAATATCACCTATCCTTTCAACATCCTAGACAACAGTGAAAAACTGCCACATCGTATAACCAAATCGCCGTCCTTACAACTATCACAGCAGCAGAATGCCAAATTAATCTCTGAAACCACATCACAACTCCTAACAAAATCAATAATTAGATCGCTGGTGATGTAGATACATTCTAATAATTAAATATGGTTAATTAAAGGTGTTGTCAGGTATCGACAATTTATTGGTTTTCGGCCCGGAAGCAACAAGCTCTGAAGATGATCGCTACGTGAACGAAACGATCATTAGCAAAGTAAATTGTTGATACAGAGAACACCTTTAATTAAATATATTTAAAATCACTTACTTTTGTGTTGTTTCTTATAGGCTTAAAGAAGACGGTGATAAAAGTACTAACTTCGCCAGATGTCGTACTACTCGTACATTGTTTTATTCATTTCTAGTCCAGGATTCACCTCTTAGTTTTCTGGATTTATTAGTTTCTGCTATTATACGAAACTGATTAGTTACTGATTATTACTGATTAGTTACTGATTATTGGTTGCCCGCAAGGGGAGAGGGATGGTGCTTGTTAAGGAAGTAAATAGAATTTGACTGAAAACATGGAAAAATTAAAATGGTTAATATTTCACGTACTATTTATTGATTACTAGTTGTAGGGATTAGTTACGGAAGTAGATTTTACGTTTGCTTTGATGATAATGATAAGTCTCTCTCCGCGTCCCCCAGTTTACCCGTCTCCACACTCCAGTCGCGCGCGTGGGCGCGGAAGCGTTAACGCAGGCGGCGGCAGGCGGCCGTTTCGGCGACGTTTAGCGGCGTCAGTTGCAAACGAGGCTGAGATGGAGCCGGTCGGCTCGGCTGCGCGCCGCAAACGCCGCTGAAGCTGCACGCTGCTTGTCTAGTTGGCTGAGGAAGGGCGCACACTAGTCCAGCGATCATAAAAGAAAGGGCGGAAGACTGATTCATGAATTTATATTTTAGAATCTAACTGCAGGCATGGTTTGGGCAACGGAATCATCATAGTCATCGTCACAACACGATGCCTCTTTGATTGTTTTGGGCCTTCCTTGATTTGGAGGAGATGGATTGATGGACCATTGCCGTACAGAAAGAGGGGCGAATAACTTTGAAAGGGAGAAGTTGCGGTAGTAAACTGAACAGGTCCCTTCTCTACATAAAGGAAATTTTGTGTGAGCTGCCCGGAAGGAGAGAGGGATGGCGCTGGTTAAGGGAGGAAATGGAATTTGACTGAAAACAAGGAAAAATTAAAATGGTTAATATTGCTCATACTATTTATTGACTAAACTATGAATATGAAAGTTACAAATGAAAATTGTTCATTAATGAATGAATTATTTGTCCAAATATCTTGAGGAAAATGAAATGAAAATTCACGTAGATGAAGGCGTTTTACGTAATTCATCTCTTATTCCGGTGAATCGTAACTATTCAGTTCCTGGCACGTTAATTCACACGGCACGACGGGTCAAAGTAAAACTTATACCTTTCAGACACAAATGATGTGAAGGGTAGATCTCTGCATTGCACGGCCGGATCGATGTCGGAATGTAAATCTCCCACAGGGTCCAGCGATGGCAGGCCGAATATGCAACACCGATACGGGACCGTAGTAAGAAAAAATGCCATAAAACATGTACCAATGTAGAGTCGGTATGCAAGACTTGCCCACTCGCATGTGCTTAAATGGGTTGCGGAAGTCCGCCAGTCGAATAGCTGTCAATGGCAGCAGTGCCTCGTCGAGGATAATAACAAGAATTTTAATGGCCGAAAGTCCACCAGCAGAACTGGTGAAGACAGTGTAGTCACGTAAGAGAAAAATCAAGAAGCGATAAATTAAAGCCTGCTTGTCGGAAAAAGCAGTACAGTCGAAGGCAGCGTAGTTACTCGTTGAGGAATATCGAGAAGAAGAACGAACCGAGGCGGGGGAGGAGTTTATTGCGCGGAGTCAGAGATGTTGCCGTCGAGACTGCAGAGCTTGCATAGTCAAAACTGTGTTTAGGGGACGTGCGAGGAAGTGCGTTGGGGTTAGAGCCCACATCGCCGGCTCCTTCTGGCAAACGCACCGGCGACCCGGTGGGAGTGAAGGGGCGGCTCGTTAGTGAAAGGGTGCGATGGAAGGATCCGATGACAGCGGAGGCTTTGCGCGTTGGCGAGGACTTTTAGGACAGGTACGGACCAAGTGCTGAGGTTGAAATGCTAAATGAGAATGAGGCAAAAGGGGTGAAATAAAAGGTAGGGGAAACAAAAATCATAAGAACTGAGAAAACTTGCGGTGAACTCTTTTGCTTGCCATAAAATCGTCATGAATTGACAGGAGTTGAATCCCGGGTTAGTGGTGGATAGCAAGAGATGTGGTTGCTCCATAGCGGGTCGCCTTAGTATCGACCTATTGTATAAATGTGATCGAAAGTCTTTGAATTCAACAAATATTAGTATCATTTGAATGTGTGAAAAACAGAACGGTTTAAGTGACATTTTATAAATTCTGAGAAAAACGTGTTTATTTTAAGATATATTTCAGTGGCAATGTATTTTTGTGGTTTTAATGAACAACTCAAATACCGTGGTTTTAATGATGAAACCAAGCCCGATGACTTTACAGTTATATTGACTTAAACAGATTTCTGTGAATTTACAAAACGTGACTTAAACCGTTCCCATTTTCACTCATTCATTTGATCTTGAAGTTCTTGCATCATGAATCTAGCTACTTAAATACAAATGGTTACAAGTGCCTTTTGAACTGGAGGGGGATCTATTTTAATCCTGCACAAACATGCAGATTTGTTCATTCTTTGCAAGTTTTGTCCTATTTGTGCAGATTTATTACTTGTTTTGTCGCTTTAAAAAAGTGATCAAACCTTTAGCTACAATTGTTTCCAAGAGCTTAAATGACGCTTCTTTTAGTAATATCACAATTACAGTACCTAACACATGAGTCTAATAAAACATTCATAAAACTTGGAATAAATTCAGGTCTGGTTCAAATTCAAATATCTCATTTTAAAATTTCCAATATTAAATAGTGCAATTTTGTATAGATTTCCTCATATTTTCTGTAAAGTTGCGAAAGAATGTCCAGAATCAAGAAATCCGGTGTTTCGATTATTCAATTTCTGATCATGAGTAACTTTCTCGTTGCTTTCATAACCTTTGAACGTTCAAAATGCAAGATTTTGTCACTATTTCGCTCTGCCAGTCAGAAACGTATCTATCAGCAGAATTAATTATCAATATGACCGCATTACTGACAGCCGTAAACAGTGATAACTGAATTGACACGTGCATCGAATTCGAATAGTCCAACTATTAGTTATGACGACGCAACTGATGGAAAGCCGACCTGAATAGCAGTTGGAAACTGTCTTTAGTAATGATTATTTTCGAATCCTTCTTTAGTTGTTGATTTATTAGTGTTTCTGGGCGCGTCAACCGCTAAGGTCATCAGTCTCGTAAGATTAGTGTATGTTTTCATAGTGGAAGGTGGCGGTGATCTTCCCCTGTTGGATGGAGAGATCTGGCGACAATCTTCATATCCGCTTGCGGGCTCACGTTGGTTGTCACTACGGATGTTTCCACTTGATCGTTTCGGCCTGGAGGAAAATTGCAAACGGTTACACATCTCTTGTAGTTATCAAAATCATTAAACATCAACATTTCTAGAAAAGCCAAGTTTCTGTCTCATTACGAGTTGGTTCCCAATGTCGCAATTAGGAAACCGTGCTCTGATCAGTAATTGTCCGTCGTTTCGCAGATCAAAACCAGGTGAATGCTGAAGTTGTACCCTAACAAACGGGCCATGATCCGCGCGTGATCAATTACTTCCTCATTCTTGTCTCTTCCTCTCCCATTCCACGCACACATGTATTTCGTATACCACACATGTACCATTCATGTACCACACATGTCAGGTGACCTTAGGGCTTGTGCCAGCTGGGGCGGCGCTGCTTTGGGGCAGACAATGCGTAAGCCGACGTGTAGTTCGGAACTCACCATCCAGTGGGGGGGGGGAGGAATCACAGTCACCTCCTGGGATGTAGAATGCAGTTCTTGTCAAGCCCGCAATCAATACTCACTGAGCCTCCTTTCGCGTGGTTGCGGCCCACAGGCGCCGCCCGCCGCCGTCGTCGCTGAGCGCTGTTTGTCTAGTCAGCTGCGAAGTGAACGAGTTCCGAATGGCCGGCGGCCGACTTCCTCTGCTTCATAGCGCTTCTCTAAAAGCAAGCGAGGCTAACGCGGGACCGCTGCTGGCTGCCCCACAAATTATCCTGCAACGAGGTTTACACGGGCCCTCCCGCCACCGTCCCGTCACACCCCGCTCCGCCCCGCCCGCTTAGCGTTCGGGAGCACAACATTCTGCACACGGACGCCCTGTGTGCGTTCTCAACGCGATTTTACGCTAAACAATTCTCTCCAAGAACATTTATACTTTCGCTTTGAAATGGCGTACATTCAAAGAAACATTAGATACTTATTTATATTAGTCATGGCATTACTCTTTACATTTTAATACATTCTTCTCTTCCTACTTTTTATTCTTTCATACGAAGTTCCACAAAAAACATGGGACACAATGATTACAATAATTACATTTCTAAACAAAATATGATTATTTAACTTTTATCATGCGGGACAGTTTATATTCTTCTTACACTTAGCAGATAATATTAGCACGAATGTGTACGTTTACAATCATTTGAATAACTTATATTTGTGAGTAAATCAAATCAAGATGTCTCCCTCCGTCACGTTAATGGCAGTAACACCATTTCATCGATTTTGTTCTTTTTTGCTCTTCGTAAGCGCTGGCGGGGCAGAGCTTTCCAGTCAGGGCTCCGATTTACGATGTTGATCCAGCATCCGGACAGCAAAGATGTACGAACATGTTTTTTTCCTGTCGAGAGAACCATGTGATTCGGTGATAAGATCCGATGTTCTGACAGAACGACGACCAGAACAAGCCACCGCGGGCTGGCGCTAGCACTTGAAGTGACACGATGAGCGATTTAAATTAAAAGTTTTTCAACAGTTCGCGATAATTTAGAATTCACACGCAAAACGTGAAATGCGATAACGTAGGCGCGGCGGGCATTGGTGGCCATTCAGATTCCTACGTCGGCCACGAAGGTTCCACAAGCCCTAGATTTGTGTCACGTGTCCTTCATGAACTAACAAACTTCTCGCAGAAGTCTGGGTATAAACGGTGCAGCGATGATGGAACCGTTATTTCATGTATGTTTCAGGGTTTGGGGAGTAATATTATCGTAGATAATTAATGGTCTTCTGCAATTTGATTCAGATTCCTACATCGGTCACGAAGGTTCCGCATGCCCTATATTTGTGTCACGTGTCCTTCATGAACTAACAAATTTTTCGCAGAAGTCTCAGTATATACGATGCAGCGATAACGGAACCGTTATTTTACATCTGTTTCAGGGTTTGGGAGTAATATTTTCGCATATAATTGATTGCCTTCTGTAATTTGACATTTTATAAATAAAATCACTTGGTCATTGAAGTTGTTTTTATAAATATTGATCCAACTGTGAACTTATTGACTGCCAATAAATGAATGGAATCGTGAACAAATAACTTCAAGTCAAACCTTCAGTAATGAGCGACAGCGAAAAACAAACTCATTACTGACCTTTTCATGGAATTTCTAGTAATGTGCTGCGCTTCGTGTCCGTGGTTCGGTCTATTGCATGGCAACACAATGGGCTCACTGTGAAGGTTCTCCCATTGCTCGTGTCTTGACTTAGAGGCCGACCACAATTTTCATGGAGTGGATGGAACATCATGCAAAAGGTTGTGACGCTGTGGGAATCATTTCCGGGGAAAGCGTTCCTCCCTATTGTTCCTCTTAGGCGACTTGCTTTTAGCGGATATATGAGGAATCTAACTTTTTTCTAGGTCTTTATCCAACCGGTAGGCGGTTACCGTTTACATCCCGATGGGATGCATATTCGACCATACACTATAGCGGGGATTTTATAACTCAGCTCCTCAAGGCCCTACTTCACGGTGGCATTATGTTAGTGTTATCCGAGTGTTTCTCGGTCGTGCCGCTAGATGTTACATGATCACGACCGTATAGCAGTGCTTGATAACATAATGCCACCGTGAATTAGACACACTTGCAGACTCCTCTGATCTGGTGTCAGCAGAGTACGAGGCCCTCTGGGACAGCACATACAAGATCCACCCATGAATTCCAAAAATATTCTAAAATATCTGAAAATCTGTGTTTCCTATCATGTATTGGTTCTATTTTCTACATGTAACAATGCCCAAATAGTACTCTTTTCATATTGGAAAGAATTGAAGACGTCATTGTCTACAAATTTCTTATCGGTTACCAGAAGATTGCCTTCATCACAAATCTGTTAAAACTAAACGTAATAATAATAATAATAATAATAATAATAATAATAATAATAATAATAATCACAACATGCACCAAAAGAACAGTAAGCTGCTGTCGATGCTTCTTATGTCCTCCCCACAAGCTGATGTTGTACATAGGATTTATGTGTCAGACAGAGGAGGGAGAGCACTGAGACAAATTGAAGCCTCTTTGCACGCAGCATTATTAGGTTGGGAAGCTCTCACTCTTAAAAATGGCCTTTTTATTAAGCTAGTCAATACAAATGACCGAAAGAAACAAAATAAAGGAATTTTAAAGTAGAAGCATTGGGAATACAACTATATACGATACACAGGCACTGAACTGCTGTTCTACTTGACATGAAAAGTGACACACAAAATATTTTAAATAAATAATGGAAAACAAGCCATTCCACGGACAATATCCCAAATGAATGGACAAGATACAGATCAACGAATGGTTTGCGTGTCTGGCATAGTTTCATCGCAATGCATTGTGAGCAGTAATCTGTTTTTTCCTTTCATGCTTCGACTTTCTTATTCAGTCAGTTTCACCTGACCAAATATGTACTCAGCTATAGACACTGCCAAGCTATCGATTGGGGAAAATGTTTCCTTTGAGCTCAGAGCAGACTGCAAGTGGAGTTTGGTTTTCTATTAAATCCCATGTTCTTTCATCATGTTGCTCGAGAAGCTGTTAGAACATTGTTCAATTCCTAGGTGTTTTTAAGTCATAGTTATAATAATAATAACAATTTTATTTAATTATAATAATCATAATTCATCATAATTTTATTTTTTCTCAAAGAATTACATCGACAGTGTACAGGTGTTACTATTTACGTATAAACATTGAAAAAAACAAAAACCATCACCATGAAAACAACAAAATTAGTATATACCATACACTCCAAACCCTCCTTAAGTACTCTCTGTACTTGTCAAATAGGGGTGTGATACATTGAACGTTTGTTTGTTTGTTTGTTTGTTTGTTTCTATTTCGTATTACCGTTGTTGACTACTGTTCACTCATCATCTCTACTGTTTGCCAGTTACTGTATAATGCATGAACCATTTCTATTGAAATTTAGATTTTTTCCAAGGAAACTCAACAGGCAAAAATAAATCAAAATAATAATAATAATAATAATAATAATAATAATAATAATAATAATAATAATAATAGTCTGATAGAGAAACCTCGACTATCGCTAAATAAACGTTCAACCTTGAAGCCTAGAACACTTCATCGCATTTTCCAGCATCATTGTGTCAACGTATTGTCACTAGCACATGTTATTACCGCACGTATTCGTATATCTTTCGTGTTGAGTATTTTACATTTGCATTCTTCTTTTCCCTCACCGCTCTTGTGTGTCCAGTAAACACTATGATTACGCACTTCCTACACGGGAACAATGGACACGCGCGTGAGTAGTGAACACGGCGCGGCCGGGCGCCGAGGAGTGCGTAATCCCGCTGCGGTCTCTGCCAGTAGAATGTACCGCCCGCACCAGGTGCGTTGTCGCCCCGCCTATTATGTCACCGGGTAATGGTCCATGCCAAGTAATGGAGGGGGTCGCGGCCGCCCTCGACCGGCCGCCGCTCCATGTGTTATGCTCGAAGCAGCTGCTGGAAGTGAATCAGCGGACGGCGCGGCGCCCGTAGGCGCGCACTCGCTCGCTCGCACACTCGCAGACTCGCACACTCGCAGACTCGCTCCCTCGCACACTCGCTCTCTCGCACACACGCACACTCGCTCTCTCGCACACTCGCACACTCGCTCTCTCGCACACTCGCACACTCGCCCACTCGCCCACTCGCACACTCGCACACTCGCGCACTCGCACACTCGCGCACTCGCGCACTCGCACAATCGCACACTCCCACACTCGCATACTCGCTCGCAAGTGCGTGTCAAAGCGGCGGCAGGCAGCCAAAACGCGTTCTTAGGCCCGGGCTACACGCTCGTTTTTTCTTCATTTTTGTGTACCGGAAGTGGATGGAAAAGGGGCGTTCGTTTCTGTGCGGTACAGTTTCGGTATCGAAAGTGGGTGATTGATTCATTTAGTGATTCCGGGTGCATCAACTGTCGAGGTCATTAGTCTCGAAAGTAAGTTTTATTGTGGGAGATGGCGATGATCTATCCTCGCTGAATGGCGATATCCGGTTCTGACCTACACGTCGGCTTGCAAGGTTTTACCAACCAGGGTTCTCCCTCCAAGGGGACACCGCAACCGGCACAATATCTCAACAAATAACCCGACAAACACACAAAATGCCACATTTTGTGACTTATGCGAATCTACATAAACGTATAAATGGTGGACACCATTCGATTCGATTTCCATGTTTTTTCACAAGATAAGATTCATCCTTGAAGATCTAAGTTCTAAGTATATCATTTATTTCTGGCTTACGTGGTATCCAATAATAAACATTTGTTTCCCACATGCCCTCTCGACATTGTTTTCTTACCGAGCAGTCACTTGCCAACGCGTGACTTTCCGTCAGGTAGGCTTGTAAGAAACTAGGCACTCCAACGAGTAAGACTTTCCATTTTGTGTTTGTTTTTGCGAAGCCCTTCTTCCCTTAGACCCCTAATGCCTAGAACATCAGGACGTAGTAACTGAAACGTAGCCTTTGACTCGTCATCACCTCGACGGACGAAACCATACGTACGGCTGCCGCAGGAACGATAGCCTACCATTACGCCGACCATCGTGAAGGAATTTGATGGGAGACTTGTGCCCTTGCTGGGAGGCCAAATTTCCCACATTTCTCGACGGTTCGCCTTCACTTCAATAACCTTCTCAAGACATTGTGGCTCATTGTAGCCCATGGAAGAGTCACGTGTGAATTGCAGAGAGAGCGCGCGCGCAATTTTAGGGCGTAGGGGTCCATTCGTGCCCTCGGCGGCTCATTGGTTAGCGTGCTCGCTTTCCACGGCGCAACCCCGGGTTTTGATTCGCTGCTGGGGTGAAATTATAACTGTGCGCTTTCCCTACAAATGTACCAATATCTGTTGATGTGTGACGATGAGAAAGCCCACTCTAAGGTTAAGACGATAGAGCGGGGCTTCGTGATACCCACTCGAACCTCTTATGCCATGGTGGAGAGGCTGGGCTACCGCAGGGTCGATCAAGGCCCATATCAGGCTGTCGAGCCAAAGGGCAAGACAAGGATCCATTCTCTGCGCGCGCTTCCACAATGGACTACTTTATTTGCGTTGGCCACACTGTGAAATCATGATCAGTTACGTAAGGGGAGATAGTCAAAAGAGACTAAACATGTTTATTACTGAAACTATCGTTTTGAAGCTAGTTTAGGAAAACAAATCCAGATATTCCCCCTGCCGGTTCGGCATATTTTGCAGAACGGATGCTGAAAGAATACATGCGTGTTGTTCATCGTGTGCTTGCGACGTGAATGTCTTTTCATCCTTCTTGTATCCTATTCGAAAAATCGTCTCATCTATAATCGTCCATCTTTTACGACTATTCACCTTTCGTATTCACCCATTCAACGTTCATTCAGTGAAACGCATTAGGCACCAAGCCACCTGCCCAGAGAATATAAGGTAAGCCTCCTGTCTCGCCCACGTCATTCATCGCAACGCATTTTCTCGCCTACCGTGCCTTGCTTTCGCTTGACTACCTTGGGAACGCCTCGCAGCGGCGGGGTGAGGCGGGGCGCGTGGGGGCGGATGGGGCGGGGAGGGGCTCCGCCCCCCCCCGGGTGCGGCTCCTGCCAGTCGGCGACGTCTGGTGACGCGCGTTTACACGCGAGCACGCCCCCGCCACCCCGCCACCCTCGCCACCCTCGCCGCCTCGTCGCCCCCGCCGCCCTCAAAGTCCCCGCCTCCCCCGCCGCCCTCACCGCCCCCCGCTGCCCCGCCACCCTCGCCGCCTCCACCACTCGCCGCTTCGTGGCCCTCGCCGCCCTGACAGTCCCCGCCTCCCCCGCCACCCTCACCGCCCACGCCGCCGCGCCCTCTCGCACTTTCTGATAAATTGCTGTTTGTCGCGCGGGCGTCGAGCGTCGGGGGCGGCGTGGCTGGTGACAGGTGCACGCCTCGCCGCCGCCTGACAGCCGCCCCCGGGAGGCCCCCGACGCCGCCTCCACCTCCGCCGCCTCCGCCGCCTCCGCCTCCGCTCGACGCGCGCTTTGTATTTGCGGCCCGGCCGTCGTTTGGCGTCGTCACGATGCGCATTACGGGCAGTCATTTGTCACCCGTGATTCTACGGCCTCGCGCGCCGCCCATTTGTTACCCGGGGGATGTTACTTCGGGGGCGCGCGAGTGGCGGCGGGGAACGCGGGTCGCGTCGCCACCGGCACTCCATTCGTTTTGTCGCTGGCGCGGGCGGGGCGGGCGGGGCGGAGCGTGCGAGGTGGGGCGGCCGGAGCGGGCGGGGCGGGAGGTCCGGGCGGAGCGGGACGGGGCGGGAGGGGTGGGACGAGCGTTGTGGGGCGGGCGGGGCGGGCAGGGAGGCGAGGCGGGGGCGGCGGCGCTGGCTGGTGCAGGGGGCGGGGCGAGCGATGAAGACGGCGGGTGGGCGGGGCTGACAGCCAAAGGGTCGGCGGAGCACAGCCGCCGGGGTGCGGGAAGAGGGGAAGTGATAGAAAAGCGGAAATAAACGGGAGTGGTAAAGAGTGAGGTAGTCATTCCTCAACTTCAGTTGAAGCATGACGGGGCTGAAAGAGAAGGAAAGGGGCAGAACTGCAAACGGAACGGATTTGATAGGAGGCACAACAAAGAGATAGAACATGTGCAGCAGTTGCTTCCTAGCTTGGTAATGGATGAATATGAATATCTGCGACCAACTAGTATGAAAGGTGTACCATGGGAACAGATTTTGTAATACTTGACCCGCGATTATACCGTAAGTCTAATAAAACAACCATTTTGCTTCATAACTGAAACTGTATTTGCGAGGCTAGACTGACATTTTTGTTTAGATTCCGCGATAGAGTTGGAACAGTACGAATTATAAGAACCGATACTTGGAATACAGAAAGAAAATGTACTCCAGGTTCAGCAACATTGCGCTGTTTCGTAACTGCGAAACATGTACCATTAATAGACGCTTTAATGTGAAGGGCAATCTTACACCGGTCACAGAGCCATCAAATTATTTAGAAAAATGTGCTAAGTTTCCAAAAGGATTTACGAGAACAATTAAGAGAACAAGAATCGATTTGTTTAACTCGTACAGGAACTTGTACTAGGGGGGAATGAGGGTTCCTTTGCAGCCCCGGAGGCACTCAATTGTATTCAATATTGTGTGACGAGACTCAAGCTATGAGGCCTGACCATGCACATTTCAGTACGCTCCTTCCATCAACTAGTGGAGAGAAAAGATATCACTCGAACGACGAAACATGCGATTTTAATTTAGATCAGAGACAAAGTAAATCTACAACATGGGACAGCGGACTTTACTTCACTTTACGAAGCAAGCCGTATGACGCATTTTTTCTCCTTTAAAAATCCACGGCTTGGATCTTAGATTTAACAGTCCGATACGCTAAGTGTTATACCACGGAAACCTCAATGGGGGCGTGGAGACGGATGGTGCACGGGAGAGGGCGCGCGCTCGAAGGGGCGAACGGGCGCTAATTAATCGCCGCCCGTCAGCGATCGCCCCCCGTCGCTCCCGTCGGCCGCGTCGCCGCGCCGTGCCATCAGTCTCCGGTTCCCGGCGGCTCTGCGACCGCCGCGCCGCGCCACGACGCCCTCGACGCTTTTAGCGCCGGCGCCGCAGTCTGCCAGGCGTCCTGTCACCCTCGCTCCCTCCCCCCCGGTCCCGCCACCTCCCAGCCAGCTCCACGCTTCCTCGCTCTCCGCCCTTACCACTGCCTCTCTACTCTCGTCCCACCCCCGCTCCGCCCCGGCCCGCTCCCGCCACCCGCCCCGTCTCGAGCCCCGCCCCATCTCACTCCCTACCCCGTGTCGCTCCCCGCCGCGCGCCCTTCCCCGCTCCTTATCCCGCGCTCTCCACGCACCACGCCCCGTCTCACGACCCACCCGTGCCCAGCTTTCGCCCTATATCTCTCTGCCCCCATCACTGTCTCTCCACTCTCGCCCCGCCCCGCCCTATCCCGCTCTCCTAACCGCTCCCCGCCCTGCTCCTCTTCCCACTCCCCGCACCGCTCCCCGCCTCGCTCCCCCGCCCCGCTCCCCGCCCCGCTCCCCGCCCCTCTCCTCGCCCCGCTCCCCGCCCCGCTCCCCTCCCCGCTCCCCTCTCCGCTCCCCTCCCCGCTCCCCTCTCCCCTCCCCGCTCCCTTCCCCGCTCCCTTCCCCGCTCCCCGCCCCCGCGCCCCGCCCCGCTCCCCGCCCCGCTCCCCGCCTCGCTCCCCGCCCGCTCCCCGCCCGCTCCCCGCCCCGCTCCCCGCCCCGCTCCCCGCCCCGCTCCCCGCCTCGCTTCCCGTCTCGCTCCCCGTCTCGCTCCCCGCCCGCTCCCTCTCTCCACCACGCTCCCCGCCCCGCGCCATTTCCCGGCCCGCGCACCATTCCTCGCCACTTCCCGGCCCTCGCCGCGCCTCGCGTCCCGCTTCCGCCCTCTGTCCCTCCGCCCCCACCGCTGCCATTCCACTCTCGTCCCGCCCCCGCCCGCGCCCTGGCCGTCGCCTCCGCGGCGCGGCTATTTCAAGCGGCAGGCGCGCCGAGCCCCACGCGACCGACACCGCGAAAAAATGAATGTTTCTCTGCGCCTCGACGCCACTCCCCTCCTCCACCTACAGAGGATTTTAGAAAGCGCCATTTTTCGGGGTGCCTGAGGAAAAGCCGTTTTGGTGCGTCATTTAACAACAGATTTGGCGTAACTGGTGTTTTCATGGATTAATTGAGATTGGTGAGATGTTTGTACGCGTTATTGTACGTACGAAAAATATGAAGACGTTTATTCAAAACGTTGGGTAACTGCGCTCACTGAAGGCTAATCAATATAACCCGTTTTTATCTGTTCGGAGGTCCACTATTGCTTTCATTACATGAAAGTATTTTTCTTACTATCCTTGAAATATCATATGAGAAATGCAGTGATTTTGAGGTGGGGAAGCCGTAGTTCGGTTAATTATTAATAATATTAAGTATATCTAAAAAAAAACTTCTGGTTGATGTGTCTTAGATCCTTAATCATTGTGGATTACCATAACACCATTGCTTCCACTTCGAAATTTAATACTTCCCTTCCAAATAATATTTCGGCCTTTTAAACTCTATCACTTTGGTTTTATCCTTATTTAGTTCGAATTCTCTATTTTTTTTCTAAACTTCCCTCATCTGATTTAAGTCCTTAGCAATGCCAATAATATCCACTTCATCCCACATATGATTATGACAAATTTTTTATTTTACGAATCAGTATCCCACCATCCTAGCCCTTTATATCTCTTCTAAACTTACTACAAATAAATTAAAAAGAAGGGAATTCAATGGGCACCTTTGAAATAGATATTATGTTCTAAAAGCAATTACTGAAAACGTTCTGAAATTCATTCTCAAACAAAGGAAAGATTCGAAATGTGAAAGAAATCTACTTTGAGGTAATAGACTGGTTACATTTAGTCTTGCACTTTTTGTACTTGCATGTACACGCTTAGTGTTGCGGAAATAGTTGTTTCGCAATGACACGCATATGGTAAACAATTACTTGATCCTTACAGATTTGACAAGAATAAACCCATCGTGATTATTTTGTTAAGCCTGATTTCCCATTACTATATGAAATTTGCGTGTAAATTGTAATAAAACGAGTGTTGGGTTGTAATAAAGATGAACGAAAAGAATCAGTTGCACGCTTGACAAGCATCGGCTTCACCATCGCATTCGGAGGAGTATCTCTCAAACTTCGATTTCGGCTAATTATTTGGTTAGCCGAGAGTCAATAAACGGTCAGCACGTGAGTGTATCTGAGTAGCGACAGAAAATATTTGACAATGCATTTGTTGGGACGGCGTCCTTTGCGGCGCCGCTGCTCCTGAGAGCCCGAGATCTGGTTGCGCGGCGCTCCGTCTGGCGAGTGTCAGCCGTCATCTTTCACGGCTAGTTGTTAGGCGGCGGGGGCTGCGCAGGGGCGGCGGCGGCGGCGGGAGCGTGGGCGGCGCGACGACGGAGGCGAAGCCGCCCAGCGGGGGGGGGGGAGGGGGGAGGGGGCGCTACGAGCCCATCCGCGCGACGTGCGCACACAAACAGTGCGAGATATGAAGTGGCGCCGCCCAGCGGATTCTCCCGGGGGCGGGGCGGGGCCGGGGGGGCAGGGCCAGAGGAGCGGGGCAGGGCTGGGCGGAACAGAGCGGAGCGGGACCGTGCGGTGCGGGGCGAGGCGAGACCAGGGTGACGGTGGAGGGGAGGGGAGGGGCTCATAGACGGAGCGACGTGGCAGGCGTGAGAGAGCAGCGGACAGGGCCTTGCAGCATGTGACGACGGAGGCGGCGCTGGTGACGGAGACAGCAAATAAATGCTGGCGGTTGGTTTGGAGGACGGAAAGTTCTCACATATTTTCTTCTTTTGAACTTCATTACCAAACAAAATATTTGCATTGATATTTGAGGGGATATCTACAATTTTGAGTTGATAGCTACGAAGAAAAATGTGTCAAGTGTCATCTCCTCTTGAGAAGATGCGGTTTTTAAGCGATGAGAAAACAATGAAAATATCCTTCAGGAGGAACTCTCAGCATTTCATCCTTTTGTGTAGTAATCGTCTGTACAGTGTTCTAGGGGCCAGAAGAGAAAATGTATTAATCGTAATACTGTAATTACTGAAAATCGTACAGCTGGGAAGAAGAAGTTCCTCTCTTAAACTAACATCCGGAGATATCTTGTTCAAATTCATCAACGCATTGCTAGACGTGTGTCTTTGCACAGACGTGAGTCACGACGCCCTCCGGCAAGGCGCAAGAGCTAGGGAAGTGTGCTGACGAAGAGGCAAACCGAACCGATATGTGTTTCTCCTTCCCTCTCTCTCCTCTCCCCTCTCTCTTCTCTCTCTCTCTCTCTCTCTCTCTCTCTCTAATCCTATGGCAAGTCGAGACTCGTGAGATAATTTGTGTACATTTAATTGAAATAGTTTATTCCGATTGACATCTTTCTTTATCAGAACAAACGTGTCCAAGTCCCATCCGCCATTGTTCAGTTAAAAGCGAATGAGCTCTTCAAGTGACGAATGAGTGCATGGAAATGCCTGCATAATCAACTGAAGTGAAAGTAAAAGCGGCATAGGAATTTACAAGGAAGCAGTTTGGGGAAGCGAGGAAATGGCAGACAACAAACTAATAGTTCTAATAGTTCTAATAGTGGCACTAAAGCAGCAATATGTGGAGATGGGAAGATTGTTTTTGGGGGATGTTGACTGAAACCATGATGCCAGTAGAGGAACATTCAAAGGGGGAAACCCAAAGATACAAGGGAAGTTGTGGTAAGGACATAGAAAAATGAGGGGGCACGATGAAAGCAGTAGGCGTATCTCAGCAGCATCGGGCGCGGGGCGGAGAATGACTGCGTGGGGAGCGGGAGGCAGGGGGAAGCGAGAGGGCGAACGGGGCCTGGGGACCATGGCGCGAGTTCCTGGACGGGATGGGTTTGTTGTAGCGACATGGCTGGAGAAGATGGGGTTGTGCAAAAACCAGGAATCGAAAGGGACGAGGAGGGAACGGTGGGGACAGGTCAAGCGTAGCAGGGTAGGTGTGGACGTGACGGGATGGGTTGGGTTGGAGCGTCTGACGCGTCATGGGATGGGGTTAGGCGTAAACGCAGGTGCGGGAGTCGACAGCAGGGCAGGGTGGGGGCGTAATGGGGCCTGGTGCAGACGCGGGAGTAGTTGGTAGGGAGGGGCGGGGAGGAACTGACAGGGTCAGAACGGCACTGGCCAGGGGCTGGGATTGAGAATGACGGGGCGTGATGGGGGAGGAGTGGGAGTGGTGGTCAAAACGTGCGGGCAAGTGGGGGAGGGACGAGTGTGGGGAAGGGATGAGGCAAATGGGGTATGTCGGGTGAGCGTGGATGCAGACATGGGAATCGCGAACAGAGCGTGGCGGGGTATGGTGGGACGGGGAATGGGACCGGGTGCGGGCGCCAGTCATTGGTAGGGTGGCGCGAGGAGCTGGGACTGCGAGAAGCTGGAGTTTGGCAGATGTTGGGATAGTATATGACAGTGCACGATGGGACAGGCGAGGGATTGGTTGACAGAACGGGTGGGGAAGTGTGAGGAGGGAGGATGCTGGGATGGGGCAGATAGGGCTGGCGCGGTCACAGACACGGAAGTCGCGGGCAAAGCGTAGCGGGATCGGGCCGGGAGGGGCGAGGAAGGATGGGGTGGGATGCCAGGATCCTTGGTAAGGAGGTGGGAAGGGCAGGGCGGGGCTGGGCACTGGATCTGATGGAGTGTAACGGGGCGCGGTAGGGCAGGCGTGGGAGTGGCGGTGTGAAGAGGCGGGGAGGAGTGTGGCATGTGAGTCGCGGGCAGAGCGAGGCGGGGTGCGGCGGGGCGCGGCGGGGCGCGGCGGGAAGGATTAGATGGTTCGCGATAGGGCCAACGTGGAAGTGGCGGAGTATAGAGGCGGGGAGGAGTGGGGCGAGACGAGTCCGGGGAACGGATGGGGCAGATCGGCCGGGCGCGGTCGCAGACATGTGAGTCGCGGGCAGAGCGCAGCGGGGTGAGGCGGGGCGCGGCGGGGCGGGGAGGGCCTCCCGCGGAGCGTGTTTGTGTGTGTGTGTGCGTGCGCGGCGCGACAGCAGGCAGCTGCGAGCGCTCGGCGGGCGGGCGAGCGTTTGTTTTCGTGGGGCGGGCGGCGCGGCGGCGTTTGATCTGGCGCGGCGTCGCCGCCGCGGGCGTCCGCCCGACGGGATGCAGCCCGCCCCAGCGGCAGGGGGGGCGGGGCGGGCGGGCGGGCGCCTTGGCATGGCGGCGTTGATGGAAGACAGGCGCGCGCCCGACGCGCCGCAGCCGCCACGCCCCCGCCGCTCTGACAGTGCGTGTCCGCGCACCCCGCCGCCCGCCCGCCGGGGCGATCGCGGTGACGGTGGCGGCGGCGGAGGCAAGCAGAGCGATGGCTCTCGGGATTGGAGGGTACGACGCATCAGCGGCGGCTGCAGAGGAGGAGGCGGCGATGGTTAGAGTGCTGCAATGCGGTGGATACTGAAAGAGTGGCGATGGTTGTAGTGATGTCAGTGGTGACGCTAACGACTCTGTTACTTGATTAATTGATTTAGTGATTAAGGGCGCGTCAACTGTTAAAGTAGCTGCTCCCGTAAGCATAGTGCATGATTTTTACCGCGGAAAGCGGCGGGAAGAAAGTGGTGGTGATCTTTCCTCGCTGAATTGTGACATTCGGCGTCGACCTACACGTTGGGTCACGGGGCTTTCCTCAACCAGGCATCTAGCCCCAGCGCCCTCCTCCCCCCATCCCGGGCAATGCTCTAAGCTCCCGTCTGGTCTCCGAATACGCAGAGTAGTAAAGTGCGTGCAAATGAAAGTGTGCATAAGTAAGGGTGAGGAAACGTCAAGAAAGTGGATGGCATTCGGCTGGTGCAGATAAGAGAAACCACGGAAAACTACCGATCAGAGCAGCCAGTCGCTAGAATTCTCCTCCAGAAAGCGACTGGAGCGGCCTCGCTATGTAGAGAGTGTTGAAATTCCTGTCGCCGTCTGAACTGGAACCCTATGATCTCCTGGTCAGAGGCGCTCCAGTGACATCAGTTAATGCCCTGAGCCACCTAAGAAGAAGGTGCGGGTCTTATGGCGGAGGGGGGGAGCAAAGAGGGCCGTGGATGTGGCGAGTGATAGGGTGGCGCCGGCTCTGATGGAGGCGGAGACGTCGGTTACAGTAGGCAGCGGGGGTGGGGGGACGGGGCGTGGCGGTTGCGCGGGGGTGCGGAGGCGGCGCCGGGCGGCGGCGCCAAGAAAAGACGCCGTCTCTTGGGAGGCGCCTGCTCGCACACATGCAGACCTCGTGGTGAAAGGCCGCGCCGCTGCGAGGAAAATGAGGTTAAATTGAGGGCTCCAGACGCTGACAGACGATCTCCATGCACTTGCCATCATGGAGGAGCATTTTCAACGGTTCTTTGGGAAGTGCAAGAGGCGAAAGATTCCTTACAGACGTACCAGACTGCGGGCTGACAAATTTATAATCACTCTTGTGTCAGATAATATTCTCTTCTTTATAAAATGTTCTGTAGAAGTCAAGATAATAGTGCTCGAGCCAGATTTATACGTTTCTAACTTCAAACTCAGTATACTACCCGAATATTATTAAGTCTATTTCAGTTTACTTTACTATATTTCAGTTCACTTTACAAATCTTTACCGTGCTTTACTAACTTGAAGAAATACAAATATTTATAGTTTCTAACTGCAAATTCAGTATACTACCTGAATATTATTAAATCTCTTTCAGTTCACTTTACAAATCTTTACCGACTTTATCAGCTTGGAGAAATTCAAAATAACTTCTAAACAACTTTCGGTGCAAGGATTAGTAACAAATCCTGATTTAATTGAATGATCCGGGTAGGGGGTGAAAGTATTACTTCTTAAACGCCTAATAAGGAGTAAATTTATGTGAAAGTGCGTTGGTGCGAACGGTCCGCTTGGGTGCGTATGGCCATGCCAGCGAGCGCTTGGGAGGCGCCGTCGGGGCGTCGTGCACACGTGCTTGCCATTATGGACTCGCCGGCCTGGAGGCCTGAGGGGGGGGCGGTTTTTAGGCGGCGAGTGGATGGGATCGGCGCTGATCCTGGAAGCCGCGCGGGGCGGCAGAGGCGCCGCAGCTGCCGGCGCTTCGGTAAACATCCGTCCTGCTCCGCCCCCCCCCTCTTCCTTCTTCGTCTTATTTTTCTTCCACTTCGCTGTCTATTGTGAAGCGGTGCGCAATTAGAGTGTTAACTAGAGAAATATCGTCCACTTCGCTTCCTTTTGTGGAGCGGTGGCGTCGCCAGCTGGAGAAACATCTTCCACTTCGCTCTTATTTTGTGAAGCGGTGGCGCAGTTAGTGTGCTAACTGGAGAAATATATTCCACTTCGTTTTCTTTTGTGAAGCGGTGGCGCAATTAGAGTGTTAACTAGAGAAATATCGTCCACTTCGCTTCCTTTTATGGAGCGGTAGCGTAACGTGTTGGCCAGCTTGAGAAATATCTTCCATTTCGTTTTTATTTTGTGAAGCGGTGGCGCAGCTAGTGTGCCAACTAGAGAAATATCTTCCACTTCGCTTTCTTTTGTGAAGCGGTGACGCAATTAGTGTTAACTAGAGAAATATCGTCCACTTCGCTTCCTTTTGTGGAGCGGTAGCGTAACGTGTTGGCCAGCTTGAGAAATATCTTCCATTTCGTTTTTATTTTGTGAAGCGGTGGCGCAGCTAGTGTGCCAACTAGAGAAATATCTTCCACTTCGCTTTCTTTTGTGAAGCGGTGACGCAATTAGAGTGTTAGCCAGAGAAATTACTTCCACATCCCTCTTCGCTTCCTGTTCTGAAGCGGTAGCATAACTTGTTTGCTAGCTACAGAAATGTCCTTCATTTTGCTTTCTTTTGTGAAGCGGTGGGGCAACTCGTATGCTAGCCTGAGAAATGTATTCTCTTCAACTTTTTCTTTTCATATTCTTCATCTCCTCGTTTACCTTCGCCACCGCCTTTACTTTCTTCAATCTCCTTCATGTTTCTTCTTCTCCTTCTGCGCAAGTTTGTCCTTCACCTGTTTCTCTAGCTTCGTCTCATCCACATTCTCCTTCTTCCCCTAGTCAATGGAATATAGACGAGGTGGGGTTGTTATTTCACATTAGCTGTAAAGATGGGTAAAAAGAGTCTTACGAAGGATACCTGTAGAAAAGAAAAGACCAAGATGTTACGAACGTCAAAAGTTTTCTGTGAAATTGATCTTAAAGTTGACCATTTTAAGAAAGGCTCAAACGATATCTTCTGTAAAACAGCTGTAGAGCTTATAATAAATAGCTATATACAGGACCAGATTTTACTCTTGTGAAATATTGATAAAATAGTATTTGAATTCACCATTAAGGGACCGAAAACTCATGAAAATATAGAAAAAAGTTTTTTTCCGGTGCAAATAGATGGCAGCTAGGAAGAAGGTGAAACATCTTCGAAAAGCTAACCCTGACTAAAGAGATAAAGAAACGAATTAAGAGGATGAAGTCTGTACTATTCTGTAGCACCACTAGTTTTTATTTTCTCCATTTCCTTCGTAAGAAGAGAAAGTATTGTAATCATGCGTTGCAAAACACTATTTTTCGACAGAAAAGTCTTTAATTGCTTGGCCCTGGTATTTAAAAGGGGATAAATTATGTTTCTGTATCAAGTCAATTATTTCCTCACAGATGATGTGTAGTCAGAATCCATGTTTTATGTGTCATTGAAAAATTGATTGGCGGCAAAAGGCTGTCTACGGTCATTGTTAATGCCTAGATGTTAGGCCTAGATGTTAGCCGAGAGTTAGGAAGGATAGGGATGAGACTAATTCTAGGAGTGGGACCGCCAATGAGAATGCGCAATTCAAACTGCAGCGCGTAAATTGAAAGAGCAATCGGCGTGAACATGACGGTCTCATATAGTTCAAGTAATATTCCTTTTTGTATTATACTGTAAATGCTTTTTCCTGATAGATGACAATGTGAAATATGAATCTAAAATGAAATAGACATACATATTTAATTAGAACCCCCATAATTAATTAGTATTTCAATTGCTTGCAGGGATGATAATTCTTTTCAGTTTGCTACAGTGTAATCAAAAGTTCATTGTGGTGATAGACACAAAATTGTAATATTGAATGACTTTTGTTTGATGATGACATTAATAAACTATTGTTTCATTATTATGAATGAGACAGTTCTATCATAGCTAAAAATCTTATTCTTTAAAATCATTATTACTGTCTTCTCTAAGATCTGACATGAGTACATTATATATTTCTAATATGAAATTAATAAATATTATTTATTCTTATCATTTATGACATACAAAATATTAATTTTTGCATTCTTTTTAACGATGCTCATAATAATCTCATGATTACCCTGACATACCAGCAGAGGGCTTTGCTCGTTGACATCTCTTATTCAGATTCATAATATAGGAAAATGATTAAAAGTATGTGTGCTGTTATGTTCGTAGTACGTTAATTTATAATAATGACGTAATAAAATCTTTACAAATATTCCTTATATTCGAGTTGAATGATATCAAGTGCATTAGACGTTTTCGTTAGATGTATGTAGATGTTCTTTGACACTACAGCTCTTTATGACAGCTCTTTACACTGACACAACAGCTCTTTATGGGCTACTAGCAGCGTTCCTTGGATTAAGGGGAACGTGTGATTAGCGCGTGGCCATCCCTAGGCTGTACTCTGGGCCTCTCAACCTGAGAAGTGATCTTTCTCATCGTCAGCCAGCAACACATACTGGTATAGAATAAGGAAAGTGCACAATTAATTTTTTCCACGACCGAGAATCGAACCCAGGGATGCGTTGCGGAAAGCGAGTACTAACGAGCCACCTAGGGCTACTTTCATTAGATATTCTCTCACAAGTTCATTCGTTTTGCAATCATTTGAATATTATAATATTCCTGTTGTAAAATGAATTATTAATTTCTAATTTTTTGTTAGTTAGGATTAAATAATATCTTTAAAAAGACCATTCCATTAAAATATTGTTGAAGGGTCACTGTGAGCATAAAATAAAAAGAGAAAATATGTCGTTTAATAGCGGTGCACAGAAGAACTTAAATAGTGAACTATGGCCCTTGTAGCTAGAAATAAGAGACATTATCAATTTAAAGAAGTGAGCAAGTAATTTCACAGCGTGGATCATTGCACTAGATATCCAAGCATTTAAACTACGTGAGGCGTCGTCCTCACAGTGCGATGTCAGTCTTCTCCCCTTCCCGCCAAACTTCCACCCCTTTCCCCACTTCCACTTTCAGAGCTCTCGCAGGCAGAATCCCGGCTCTGGAGTGCAGTTGCCCGCGGAATCACGCTTACGCAGGCCTGGTTTAGCCACTAGTGTTGTTCATAGACAGTCAAGTGGACGGACATGCGCTTTGCCGAAACCCACTTTTTTGGAATCGAAGATCCACTAAACATTTATTCGGAATACACTTCTTATTCTACAAAGTAGTTTACTAAAGGAGCAAGAAAATCCAATATTTATGGATTGAGGATCAACAAAACTGTTTCACTTTTTGCTTTAGCAAAAACCTCAGCTACACAACTCTCAAAACCCAGTAGGGCAGAAGAAATTAAAAGGATTGGTGATTTAAAAGTCCCTTCTGGATCCGCTTTCTGTTCAGAAATTTGAAAGTCCTGAACTCAACCAGTTTTTCATAAAGTGTCGGATCAAATACTTGGATGGAAAATTGATTTTACAAAAGGAGCTTGTTTATGGATTCAAAGAATAAGTATTTGTCTCTGGTGTACAATTAGTTGCATTATCTAAAATAATTTTAGATGTAAGTCGAGTAAGAATGGAGGGCAAGCAAGCCAGCGTTGCGTGAAGCGTGTTTCTAGCAAAACATTAAAAAACATTCGTGTAATGTGAAAAATCGTTCAATAACTAAAGACATTAATCTTTTTACCACCTTCCGTGTTCAGAAATACTTATTTGAAGTCAGCGTTACTTCCTTATCATTTTCCTGTCATGGCAGAACGTGTTTTGCAGAAAAAAGTTTTCTAACGCAATATACAAATTGCAAATCAAAAGTCAGTTCCAATAAATATATCAAACGTAAGTAGTTATATCAGATTCAGCCACAGAAGCTCACCTCTACAAACACATCAGACATTTATACATATGCATGTAGCTGTCTCTCTTCATATCACATCACAACTCGTTAAGCGTTTGGTACCACTTGGGGTTGCAAGGAAACATTTCTAACTTGATGGCATCTATATGTTCCTCGATAAGGAATTAGAAACGTTTGCTGTCAACTCACGATATTTAAATGAATGTCCTATGCGCTCGGTCTATAAGCATCTACTCGACCGAACGTGAATTTTTATGAAGATCGCATGGCCCGTCTAAATAAGCGTTCTACCGGTCAATAAACAACACCTTTTTAGTGTATCCGTTTCGCGTCGGGTAACCGCCCTGAACAATCTCCTTGCCTCGTTCAGCGCATTCAGTTTGGAGAGGGGCATGCATAAATGTTGCATCGACATGGAGCGGCATGGCTAGTTCTTAACTTAACGGCTGGCGACCTGTGTAAGAAGTGTTGCAACGCGTAAAGGGTTTCAGCGTAATGTATGCGCTATAAAGAGCTGCGAAGTGCAAAACAGCTGCTGCGGAGCTGGGAAAGAAACCGGCCGCCCGGCTCCGCTCGCAGCGCCGCACAGTGGGTGTAGTGGGAACTAATGAGGTAAAGATTTTGCGCTCTTTCCGCCTCATCGAAGTAAGAATTTGAACAACAAAGATATTCAGAGTCATTGGGTATAGAACGAAATAATATAAGCCGATGTGAGGATCTGACATTGATTAGAAGGTAGATCGATTACCGATGAACTCAGGAATCTAAGTTTCCTAGAGTGGAAGGTAGTACTTTTGAATTCTAAAGATGGCGCATGATCTACATTTTATATAGCGGGGCTGCGTGACATCACTACCCAAATAAGAGTGCTAATGTCTAAAGAGCGGTTGTACACACTGGACTTTTCCGCTCATTCCTCCGATGAATTTCAAGCGAAAATAGGACAACTTAACGGGCCATAGATTCCAAATATTCTCACTTCCCCATCCGTGGTTTGGCTTGTCTATTCCTAGGGGTGGGAGGTGACTTGACTTTCCAATCCTATTTCGACCAATCTCCATTGTCAAGAAAGACTGCGACAACACAAAAGTTTCCAGGGTTCCACAATTACAATGACCAATATTTTCTTCTCTTAAGCACAATTAGGTATATTCATCTCCTTGTATTTCAATATCTCTTTACAGACTTTCTTTAAGTTATTTTATAGAGAAATTCAAAGATAATATCGCTGCAATACCAGAGCAGCCAAGGCAAACAGGTATTTCTTAAAGAATATTTGAATATTTAAAAATTCACGTAGCACTTGCAAACTATCCTACACTTTGCCTCTGAGGATCTCGTTCCATAGGATCGTTTCAGTTGTTTCGACCCACTGTGCACGCTCCTGCGCCTCGGCAGCCGTGCGACCTTCGTCACAGCAGCGATCGCGCTGCGCAGGCGGAAAACCAGGGATTATTGCCAGGGACACATGTTTATTCGCGAGGAAACCGTGGACGCTTAAGTTGTCGGATTTATAACGGTAAATATTCGATAATATTCAATACTTAAATAGTAAATTTAATCGTGAGCGAGGATAATTTTTGTGGTTATGTTGCATTTAAAAAATGAACCCTAGGATGTCGCATTTTACCCCTTGGGGTACGCCATCAATGCGGGAACCTTTTTACTTGATCCTGTGACATATATTCTTTGATTATTTAAAGACTCATTTCATCAATTAATGGAAGATGGCGAAATAATGTTGAAGTTTAGATACGTACGGAGTGTAATGGCGCATATGATGTATGGCTTGCAAGTGTTCACCGATGCAGTCAAGGGTTCTGCACTCATTAATGCTCACTCTAATCTCAGGATTAAGAGACAATAACCAACATAAGGTATAAAACACTCCAGCAGAATCTAATCTAAAGAGTGGGCGCCATTAGGACCTCGCAAACTCACCTCACCTCACCTCACCTCACCTCGCCTCTCAGCAGCCCGTCCTCTTCGCCTCCTGTCCTCTCCACGGGGCCTCTGTCGAGCCGTCCTCTACACCTCGTTAAATGACTCGACGGCCGAAAAATTGCTGCGGCTATTAAGAGTTTAACAGCTATGACTGGCGCAGCTGATACGGACTCGTTGGAGGTCTGCCGGAATGTCTGGAAGTGCAATTTTTCTACCAAATGGCCAGGTTTCTCAATTTCGTCTTGTTTGCGTAGTTTGTGCTGCAGATACAAGGTAGATATTGTATAATCTATGTAAAGAAGTGACATTTCGACTATGAATTCGAACATTTGGGTGCTTTTGAATTCGTTAATGTTTTCTTGAAATATGTTCGTCAAGAAGTTAAGTTTTTTAACTCTTTGTCGGATCAAAGTGTATTTTTGTTTGTAGGAAAGTAATTTATGGCGGTCCTCAGAATTTTTAAAAGTGTAACTTTAACATAATTTCCAAATACTCTTCTGTGTTTATGACTTTCTTATTACTACAATAATTTCCGAAAATTGGGCAAAAAACAGTTTTGTTATTTATATCAACAATCACGGGCTATTTATTAGTCTATTTAGTGCTCTCCCACAGCAAGCATATAAGTGTATTCTATTGATGAAAGGAAAATTCAAAATTCAAATCTGTCTTTATAGTTGAAAACTGAAATAGGAATGTAAAACAAAATGAGTTCAGAAAGTCAAGAAGAAAGGCAGTAGCAGAGAACTAATCCTGAAAACGCCGCGAAGTCTACTAAATAATTTAACATTACGTTGCACATGACCATGACATGTACCAAAAAACTTGAGACTGCAAACATTTTCTCTGATGCAGAGAGTAAAATGAAATTTTTCAAATTGCTACTGGACGGTATATTAGTACACATCCGTTGCAAAATTTCTGCCCACGATTTTTTACATCAATGATATTTGGACAGAAAATGGTATACCTCCCGTCACCAATGCAATCAGAACTTGCTTGTAGTAGTGTATAACTCAGTAGAAATTAGTATAAATCTCACAGCCTGTTTTTGGAGCACAATTCTCGTTACCAACTTTGAAAATATAAAACACTGGTAACAGTATTTTTTCGCTTTCGCAAACACATTGCACCCTCCCTTAAAAAAAAACAACCTTCAACTGACGCATTCAATCTTTGGTTTCTGGACAACAGCTTGAGTTCTTTGCTTGTTGGGTCCTTCTGGAAGACAAAGGATAATATCCGAAAGGAGAGGTAATTGGAGAAAGAATGGGAACGCCCACACCTTCCTCCCACGTCCCCCCTCTCTCTCCCCCTCTTTCTTTCTTTCTCTCTCTCTCTCTCTCTCTCTCTCTCTCTCTCTCTCTCTCTCTCTCTTCGCGTGTGGTGTTGGTTGCGCGGCGCGCGGAGTGGCGACGGAGGTCGAGGGGGGGTCGAGGGGGGAGGGGGGCCGGCCGCGCGGTGCAGACGTCGGCGGCCGACAGCGGGCCTGTTTACAGCGGCCTTCGCTGTCAGGTGCCACACAAATTTAAATAATAACCAATTAAGTTGTCGCGGCGGCCGCAAATGTATTTGCTTCGTCGAGCCGCGCTATCTTCGTCATCAGCAGCAGTCTTAATCCCGGGAAGGACACCCGCCGGCCGCGCGGCCTACATCGGAATTGCCTGTCGGCTGTCGCCCATAAATAAACCGGTACCGCCGCGCCGCGCCGCCCCGGTACAGTCGCTGCAGCGAGCGGTGGGGCTCGCGGATGCTGGGCGCTGGACATCTTGCGCGCGAGCACGTACCACTAGAACCCTAGCAATATCGGGATCTAAAATCCGCGTGTTTCCAGAGGGGGTATTCAGAGCCCCCAGTTTCAATTTTGATTTCATAGACGGTTTTGATTGCTTGATTTATTAGTGATTCCGGGTACGTCGTATAATAATATCATTATTCCCGTAAGTGTAGTGTATGTTTTTATCGCGAGATGTGGCGGTTCCTCGCTGGATGGCGAGATTCGATCTACGTCAAATCTCCCACCAACGAGGTACCTCAAATATAGATTCGCATTTTACTTTATCTTCCAACACTCACGCCTTTTTAATAAATTATACTAGTTTGTATGCCATAGGTGAATTGCTGCGAAGTTATGGACAATAAATATATTTGTTTTCAAGATACATTGTTGATTTTCTGACTTCAATACAGGATACGTAGTGGTTTATACTATGACACTAATTCATAGAAAGATGAAGAGCTACAAAGGCAACAAAAGTCACGTTCGGAATATTATTACTGTTAACAATAATCTGACCTTTTTAAATTGTATTGTTGGAATCGGTATTATGATTCAAAATTATCGATACTCACATTGGCAACATCGAAAATAGTATCGATTTATATTGAAAGTGTCGCTAGGACTGAGTAGAAATGATGTTTCCGTGCAGAAATTTTCTTTCAATTGACTTGTGCAATTTTAATACTAGAGAATAATGAATTACCAATTATGCAATCTGAGATAATCATCCATTCGCACTATTACATTCTCTTTAATCTAGTCCATTAGATGCCGTTGGGTAATTCTACGAATCAGAATGATTACATGATGCCATTCTAACTTCACACTTCACTTTTTTATCATTTTTCATCAGTTTTGGAATTATGATTTCCATCAGGCCGTTTATTTCCAGTATAAAGTTCTCAGGGTTCTTCCAGTAAGCTGAAGTTATTTTTATGAAGGCGCACCTGTGAGTTGTTGTGCGTCACTGAATACGTAGTGATGGCCATACATAGCTCAATAATTGTTTGAGCATCGTTCTCGCGTTTTATTGAAGAAAACCTAATGTAGACCATGTTGTTTAATGACATGTAGACCTTGCGTGGACTATAGCCTTACAATTTTTAAAAGGTTTTTATTGCTGACGTGTTTGAAATGCTGTCTTTCTCGATAATTACATTTCTTGTATTTCTGTTTTTCTCTAATGCGACTTGCGTTTCGACAGACGGTCTTTTTTTCACGCAGACTCGTCTTGATTCTCCATCCTACGTTTTAATAGAGTAATACTTAGTAATTTACTGGTGGCAGCGAGCAGACTTCACTTCACCTGACGGGACAACGTAGCTGGTAACAGTTTCCCGTGTAACAGACGTTGGCCAATCACGCAGATTAGGTCTCGCAGCAGGAAACTGCAGAGAAACATTCGTGACGGGCTGGAACCGCTCGTGTCAAGTGAATGCGCATATCAAACGAGCAATCGCCTTGGCAGGCAATAAAAACGGGAGAATATCATGTCGCCGGCCGGCCGGCCGGCCGGCCGGCCGGCCGTCGCGTCCATGCGACGCCTAAGTGAGCTCCCACTTGGGGCCGCCGCCGCCGCCGCTGTCAAGTGAGTCGTGCACCTGAACTTCGCTTCCTCCCCTCAAGAGCACCAGCGATGCACTTCTTGCGCTGCACCTCGCATCGCAGTGACACATTTGACGTGCTCTAAAACATCGAGACAAAAATCATTGGCAACGCAATGCTGCTAATGTGTTTTGAGAGCATGTTCATGTGCAACTGTAAAAGGTTACCTACTCTCGCCTAGATATGCTGCGTATTCCTTTCATCATTATCATCATCATCATCATCATCATTCTCTCCCTCTGTCTGACTCTGTCTGTCTGTCTGTCTGTCTGTCTGTCTGTCTCTCTCTCTCTCTCTCTCTCTCTCTCTCTCTCTCTCACCATCGTCAAAACATTAAATATATTTGAGGTATAGAGGTTTCTACCAATCTATGAAATTAATTTAATTTTTTAAATATTCTATTGAGAATTTAGCAAAATAAGTTTCATTATACAAAGTACGCTGGGTTGACTTAGGAATGCTTAGCCACAGCATTCAATGCGTAAAATAGGACAGAAAAAATGAGAGATGAATATGTATAGTTGAGAAACCACAATCTTCGATCAGAATTTATGACAATTACAATATCATTCCCGAACAAAAGTACAAACCCATTTTTATCATAAAAGTTCTAAGGTTTCAAATATAATTACTAGCTCCATCAGTATCCACGTCTTGCACTTCGTGTTAATACAAACATTCATTTGCCTCTACAAGTATACTTGCAGGTGATTACCATGACATTCGATGTAACTCGTTTCTCTTGCCAGTGGGTGATTGCAATTATCGTAAATTCTGATCAAAGAAAGAGGTGTTTCAACTGAGCATAAATTCTCTCCGCACGTTTTTCCATCCTCTTCAATACAAGTCCACTTAATTATTTTTCATGAAGACGTGTGTGTAAATGCCATTAATATCGCTTTGATCACGAAAGAACCCTATTACAAACTCCTTTCTGCGATGGAGTATATATGATACCTCCTTCGAGTAATTTTCTATCTTTTCAGTAAATTGAAATTCAAGTTAGTCGGCTGTTAAACGCTTCTACATCTCAACCAAGAAGCATGCGTCACTACGAAACGTCATAAATTCCTAGTTGAATAAATTTGGAAAGAGGCTCTAACGATACGGTCTTCGTGCAACGCGCTCCTAATTGGTACAAAAAAGAGACACCCCAATAATTTAGAGGTACGGGAAATGCCGTGTTCCAAGGATTGTACGCGTTGAAACGAGGCTAAGAAGGTTTCTGTCTGCTTGCGAAATCGATTCGGAACCGGTTTGGGAATCGACATGCAAAACCGCAGGTCGGCACGGCCCGAGATAATTTACGCCGCGGAGGATGATTTAGAGAAATCGGAGGCGGACGAGCAGGTGGGAGGACGGGCGAGGGGCGGACAGGTCGACAGGCGGGCGAGCGCGCTGGGCAGTGCGGCAACGTCGGAGCTGGTGCCTTGGGTGAGTGGGCGACGAGGAAACGACAGCAGCCCCGGCGCACGCACGAAGAGGTGATGAGGGCGTTGGTATGCCGGGCCTCCGATGATGGACGGGCCGAAACCAACTAAGAAACAACCGGTCGCGAGGGGAGGTGGCTCAGGGCATCAATGGCACTGCAGTGCCACTGACCGGGAGGTCCTAGGGTTCCACTACCGACGAAGTGGCAGGATTTTCGACGAGCACGATTGCTAGGTCGAATTTAGTTGCTGTGTGGAGGAGAATTCTAGCGCGCCGCTGCTCCGATCTGTAGTTTTTCCGTGGTTTCTCCGATCAACATCAGGCGAATGCTGGAGCATTTCCTAATGAACGGCCCACGGACCGCGCGCGATCTTTCCTTTCTCTTACTTTTCCTCTTTCCTTGCATACATTCACTTACACTAATATGCACTTCACAACCACACATCTCGAGAGACCGGTCGAAAGCTTTAGAGCTTGTCCCGGCTGGAGCGGTGTGTATGGGAGATACCTGGGTGGGAAGAACCCCCCCACCCGACGGTACGTCGTATGATGTCGTACGGAACCATCCAGCAGGAGATCACTGCCTCTTCCCGAGACAAAATGCACTTCTCTTCGGGACTAATAACCCTAGCCGTTGACGTGCCTGGAAACATTAATCAATCAATTAAACGATAACCGCCAAGTTGCAGTGGCCAAGTGTTCCAGATACGTGTAATCTTCGATATTCTCGTACCCGAAACCTTAAATTTTTTTGAACGCGGTTCAAGTACGGGTTTGCCTGAAATATCATTGAATTGAATTTGAATTGAATTAATGCCTTATTTTACGTGGCGAAACTTTGACTGCCCGTTGTCTACCTCAATTTTAATGTTAACATAATAACATATAATGTACATGTTAAATTTTGTAATTACATGATATCAAGTGTTATGCATTTATACTGTTATAAACTGTGAATCGATATCACCATGTGAGAAGAATGAGTTATTGGTAATATTCACTGCGTTTCTCAACACATGTATGCAAATTCATGACTAAGACTGACAAGAAAGATAGTTTAAATTATTCGGTTGTCTTATTTATTTTTCACTTATAAAGCGAGTTCTGAATAAATTTATTCAATGCATATGCAAATAAGAAAGATTAGATATGCATATCAGCTTAGTTGGTGACTTCTTTATATACACTCCCACTCCATCTGGTTATTTCCTTGTCTCTTGTTACTAACTTGCAGACTTTTGAAAACACGCTTGCAATGACAGGGCGAGGTACTCATGTGTAGATTTTACACATGTTGCTAAGATATAAATTGATATCAACTGGCGTCACATACATTTTCGTTCTCTGTTATTTCCTGTAGACTTACTTCTGAAATGTGAATTTTGAATTTGTATAAGTAATTGATTTAGTTTAATCTCTTCTTGCACTCCATCGCAAATGGGATATGTTGAAGCTGGAGCCTAATGTGGATTGGCGCTTGTAGCAGTAAGTTACGTTTGCTGTAAAATCCCTTCCCGTAATATTTTATTCACAAGCTAAAAAAGGAGAAAAATGGAAACCTTTACTTTATGCAATATGTTACTGTTTACATGTCTATGCGTATCGTCTATTTCTACATGAAATAATAATAATAATAAAATTAATATAATAATAATAATTATTATTATTATTATTATTGTTATATTTATTTCTGAGTGAGAAAATAATATTCTAGCATTAAATAAGACTTAAGAAGGATACTGTATATAAAGACAAAGACAACTTGTGTAAAGTATTTCTTACAAGCTTCACTTCACAGAAATATTTTCCCTATCATATTCATTACTAAGTACGGACAAGATCATTCTCATCATCATCGTCAGTATCTTCTTCTTCTGCATCTTTATCTTCTAAGTTTATAGTCTTCCTAATCTGCCGTGAATATCAACCAAATACTTTTTTGGGTGCCCTAGGCTTCTTTGGGATTGGTGGAAAATGTTGGTTTCAATTTTTGCCGCTCATTGTCTTACCGATTAAATATTTAATATTTTCTTATTTCAGATAATCTTATTCTATCCTTCCTTTAAATTTTATTAATAATTTTTCGCAAAATGACCATTTCATGTGATTCCAAATTCAGTTTGTTTTGGAAGAGTTTCTTCTCGTTTCTGCTGCATTATTAAGAAGAGGGTGGATAAATTCGGATATTCTGACACAGCATACTCAAGGTGTTTATATTTAGATTATTAAGGCTTCAAATAATATAATTTAGGGTCGTATTCAAAACTTAGACTTTGAAGCTTGTAAGTAGCTATTTACATTCCAAAGTCATTACTTTGAGGAAATAACTTAAAAAGCGACTTTAGTTCCAAGTCACAGATTTTCTGTAATTAGACTTTGGAAATTAAACTTAGAGGTCAGAAAATTTCCAGAATGGCTGATATTATGGATATGCCAGTTCATTTTGTAGAGGATATTGTGGATATCGAGGAAATTATTGAGTATGCTGTGTCAAAATCTCGGCGTATTTTGCGATACAAAAAATCCTGTTGCATTTTACTCGGAAAGTGAGTTCAAGAAACCCTTCAGGTTTGACAAACGCATGGTATTCGTATTAGGTATCCTCGATCAAATAAATGACTGCCAGAGGACAAAAAAAAAAAGGACTCCCTATTCCTCCCATAATTTAATTTTTAATTTTTGTAAGATTTTCAGAAACATGTAAAATAACAATTTTACAAAAACAATTAACATTAGGTTTGAATATTTTGTTAGGGATATGTTCAATTGTTCATTTATATTAATTATTATTTTTCAAAGGCAATAGTTGATTTTGTTTTGGTGTTTCAAATTAATTTTGGAAATTTGTGAGGAGTAAGTCAGCCAACCGTATGCCGAATAATCAATAATGTGAATAATAATGTTTTAATAAATATTATTTCTCTATTTTTCATATTTCATTACTATAAAATTTTATCAAACTTTCATTTTAAGTCATCAGATATTTCACATTATTTTCTATGAATGTCAAGATTTTTCTCCTCAAGAGCAAATATATTGCAGTAAGAAGAGAAAATCGAAAAAAAAATCTTACTGTACATTGACTTACTTTTCAGGTGCTAACATTTTGAATGTATGTTGAAATACAGGATCATTCCATGTGAAATCAACCACACACTCAACCTGGGGACATCTATTCCATTTTTTAATTATTTTTGGGAAGCGTATTATTTGAGTAATTGATCTTGAAGTGGGAAAAGACTCATTCATATTTCCCTATTTCCCAGAAAATTCCAGACAGAGAAAAAAATGGCATATTACAATGTAACTTGGAAGAAAAGGTCGAATGACCCCAGAGTAAGTGTTTAATTACTAATTGAATTAGTAAAAATCATGGATTTATTAAGTTTATATAAATAATTACACTTCAATCAATAGGACATGATGCTGCAGTCGTAAAATCTCACGTACTTCTGTCTTCTTTCTGCTCATGAAACAACCGAGAATATGAAAAACAATGAAAAGTTGGCTCACAAAATTATGCCACCTGTGAAATACATGGTTTCAATTGTAACTTATCTAAGTCTACTTACGCCAGAACTTACTTTGTGGAAGTTTTGACTAGAAATCCGACTTGTTCGGAAGTCAACTTCAGCTCTCAAAGTAAACTTACGTAGGCTTCGAATGTTCATGAATCGACCCTCAGGTGTTTTGACACTCTTGAGCATTATCGGCCTGACGTTTTTACCTCAGAGTTCAAATTGCAATAGCTAGTTTGTTCTTATACAATAAATTCAATTAGGTTTCTTCTGTATTTTCTTGGAGTTTCAATTTACAACGCTTATTTTTTTCTTGTTGTTTTTTTTTTGCGATGAAAGTTTGAAAAAAATCATTATCTAGCCATTTTCATCAACAAATGATAGAAGACCATACAAACTTAGATTAAAGAGGTTTTTCTGAGAGACTTTAATTTTAATTAGAAGAATGCCGAATTTTCTCGAATATGAATCGTAATAGATTAGCAAAACACTCTGCTGTAGAAAAATAACAACAACACATTTTAAAGACCCATTGCCAGGAAAGAAACAATATAATTGCTAAAAATAACTTCATCCTGCAGCTAAGAGAAAACGGGTAGCGCAGCCTGAGGAGTCACATACCACATCCTTGGACTTGTATTTCTCTGCTGCAGAGAAACACCCAGTCTGGAGAAATTTACCTCATGCGAATCGAGTAAATACTGCACTCAACGAGGCATCTCACATGTAACAGGATACATAACCACAAAGACTGAATCACAGGAGTAACATCACCAGGTGTCAGGGGAACACTGGCCCCAGAAACAGAGAAGAAGAAGCAAAAAACCACTCACGGCACCGTATGTTTTAACACAAAGCCCTAGACATCTCCGTTCAAGAATGAGCTTTTCCGAGCACCGTGTGAACATCTTTCACAAACCAAGATTTAGAACACTGCAACATATTTGCTTCTAATACTGAACTTAAAGAAGGAAGATCTCGCAACCGGACATCAGTTACCAAATGAACTAGATATGCTACAGAATGGCACAAACTTTCTCCCAGTAGTTTTCTAATCTATTTGGCCAATGCTAGATTTTCTGTATTTCCCCACCATCTTCCCAGCTGCTATTTAAAGTCCCCTAAAAGACATTTTTTCACATTTTCTCAGTTGTTTTAATTTTCTCAGCAATAGAATTGGAATACAAATTTAAGATTAGTACAAAAAATTGGAACATGATCCTAAGTGGAAACGTGTATTGAAAAATTTGGAGCAATTTTTGAGAAAATTCCATTAATCGTTTCTCAAATGCGCAATTTTTAGAACATTTTTACAAAAAACTTTCGAGTTTCTGAGAAATTTAGTTATGAATCAATTGATGCACTTGTCCTCACAGATGCAATGATTTATAAAACCGACCTCAATGTAAGTATTACAAGCGTGAGTGATATATAAAACCATTACATTTATGTAATTAAAAAAAGATCACTTCAAAATGTCGTTGATGTTAATCAATGCATTTAGAATCATCTGTACAAAAAGTGTAAAGAAAAAAATTGTTCCCGTTTTTAAGAAAATCATGTTTCAAATTTGCCTTTGTTTCACACCAAATTACGTGTAAATTGCATCCATTTTGAAAAAATGTATATGATCTCATTGAAAGATCTTATTTTGAAGGTAAGATTTCATTGAGGAAAAAATAACTATATTACTTTCTCTCCCTCACGAAGGTATATCGTAAGAATGCTATGTAATAGTGCGCCGGAAAACTGTGCATTTCCGCCAGAAAATCTCTTATTACCAGGTTCTAATAACGAACAAGTGCATAAATCCAATTGCTAAATATAGAAAAAATTATAACAATTGGTATAACCAGAACTAATTTTTTGTGGGTCCTTAACCGAAAAATCGATTGACGGCAATACGTCTGACTCTGACTGACGCCTGTGTGTGGTCAACGCTCACGCCCAAATCTTTCAGGCGATTTTAGCGGATCGATATGAACGAACTCGAGGATTCGGGAGTTTCAAAGTGATATTTTGATTTTTGAGGGAACTTTACAAGAACCTTAAAAAATATTTTCAATATTTTCTCAAAAATGCCTCCAAACATTTTCATTAAACTGTGTCCTTGGATAGAGTAAAAGACGCTTAAGAGAATAGTGCGAGTATGATGTGCGTTGAAAATCCACATCTTTTGAAAATGCAAAAGAGCAATTTTTTTGTTGCACATTCCCATAACTATAATATTGAAGATGGAGATTTTTTTTCTTAATGAAATATGTTCCTTCACGTGAGATCTTTAAAGAAGTTCATGTTCAATTATTCGAAAATATGAATAGTTTTCGTGTAATTTTGCGCGAAATATAGGCAAGGTAAACTCTGTTTAACAATTTTTTTTATAAATAGTGCTCCAAATTTTTTCTTTACATTTTCTCCTCACATGTAATAACGGATGATAAAACTATGTTGCAAATCCCATTTTCGGATATCTCTCCGTTTTTTCAATAATTACAAAAAGTTAACTTTTCAAAACTACAAAATTAAAGATAGAGATTTTTTGAATTCCGGCAAAGTTTGTTGTAAAATATCAGCTCTTTAAAAAGGTAATTTAAAAATTTTTTGAAGAAATGAATAATGTTTGTGTAAATTCCGCTTGAAATTCAATTAAAAAAAAGATTTTCTCAAACATTAAAAAAAAAACTTCATGTGTATAAAGTGACAGTAAAATAAGGTGCCTCCTACTTTCGCCTAACTCTCCGTTTTTTAAAAAACTGCAAACAATTACAAAAAGTTACCATTTTAAAACTAGAAAATTGAATGTGGAGAATTTTGCCTTAGACAAAGTCTGTTGTAAAAAATAAGCCCTTAAAAAAAGGTCATGTACATTTTTTAACAAAACACGAACATTTCTCGTAATTTGTGTCTAAAATATAGGAAATTTCTAATTTTTTTCTCAAAAACCGCTTCTAATTTTATTGTTAAAATTTCTTCTTGTATGTAACAATGGACGGCAAAAAGTGGGGTGCTAGTCCCATTTTCCGCAAACTCACTGTTTTTTTAAAAATCGCAAAAACTTAACATTTCAAAACAGCAAAATCGGAGATAGCGATTTTTGCTTTAAATAACGTAAAAAATCAACTATTTAAAAAAATCATGTACAATTTTTTGAAAAACGAGTTGATTTCGCGTAATTTGTGTCTGCAATGAATGCAATTTCTAAAAACAAATTCTTAAAACTCGCAACAATTTTTTTTCCTTGAAATATTCTCTCATACGCAACAACTAGTGGTGCTACAACACCACATACTTTATCGCATTGTTTCTGTTTCGCTTTATTAGACTACTACAAAAAAATTGCAAAAGTGTTATCAACAAGCAATAATTTCCTCAGAACTATAACACACTCCTCTTTTCGGTTCATGTGGAGCCCAAGTTTCACTCAAAAATATAAATATTAATTCAAATCTGTCGTGTGAACGGAATAACTTATCACTTTAATTGTGATGTATTTTAGCACCTAAAACGCACCTCGCTTCTTTTCACTTTCTCCAACTGGAACAAAGCGATTTGCTTGCGCTTCGTTGTAGAAATGGTGGGCAGCCCGAAGTGCCACCCCCCCCCCCCCTCCGCGCGAAGTGTCTGCCGCCAGCAACATCCGCCGGCCTGTCCGCCCCGCCATGCACGGCCGCGTCTGCTGCGATTGGCTGCCTCGTCACATCGCATCGCGCCCTGCATGCGTTTTCCGGCCTGTCATTGCGCACGCGAAGGCGTAGTCGCACGGACTGTCACGGCGTGTACCGACCGAGCCAATGATGAATGCCCCGATTGCTTCAGAAAGTACACTGTCGCGCCGTGCTGCAGCTTCATTACGATGATGTATTATTGCAGGGGAATTTACTAGCGGGAGGGGGAGTTGGTGGGGAAATATTTATGGACAGAATTGCCTCGTGTTTAGGGTGTGTACGGCACACGCCCCACTACATTCTATGCAACGTGACGCACGCGCTAGTTAACAAGAGACGTTTTAATTGACATTTTAATAGACATTACAACGTGAATTAACATCTCTAGTAAATGGTGATCGGGATGTAGAGAGGCATTGCATTAATCATTCCTTCTGCATAAACATTATGGAAATTGGAGCTGCGCAATTATATTTTTGTGCAAAAAATTAAGAGAAACGTCTTGTAAGGAATGAAAAACTGAATTGTTAATTTTTCAGTACTCAATGGAGATAGAATTCTCGATATTTTGGAACTGGCAGGTACTCTTGCGTGAATTCATTCTTTAGATTATCCTACATTTGTTTCCTATGTTACTATGTTACCTATGAACAACAGAAATATTCCTTAGATATTTTTTTGGAGGAAAAGGATTCCGGGAGCGCCAGCGGCCAAGTAATTAGTCCCCTATGTTTAGTGCAAGATTTTTCCTCGGGTGGGGGCGATGATTTTCCTCCACTGGATGGCGATATCCGGCGCCCACCTACCGTCAGCTAGCGATTTTTTTCTCTACCACGAATCTCCCACCAGCGGGGCAAAGCCCCAGTTGGACAAGCTCGAAGCTTCTGACTGATCTCCCGACAGGTGTGTTAGTGTAGTACATGCTAGTGTAAGTGTGAGTAAGTAAGGGGTGAGGATTGGACAATGAATAGGAAGGAAATATTGTGCGCGGTCGGTGGCCCGTTTGTTACGGTAACGCTTCATCTTTCGCCTGGTGTTGATCGGAGAAACCTCGGAAAACTACCGATCAGGGTAGCCGATCGGTAGAATTCTCCTTCAGACAGCGACTGAATTGGACCTAGCTAGTGGCGAAAACTGCTTCTTGCTTCGGGACTCGAACCTGGGATCTTACGGTGAGAGACACTACATTGACATCAATTGATGCCCTGAGCCACTTTTGCCGGTCCACTTCTGCGAGGACTCTGAGAGCGTGGCCGAGCACTAGCAGGGGCCGCGGGGCAGAGCCGCGCGAGGCGAGGCGAGGCGAGGCGCGGCGTGGCGGGGCGGGGTGAGGCGGGACCGGCCTGGACGGCAATGGGGGCGGTGGCCACCGCGCCGGCGTAGACCGGTACATAAATAATTTCCCCGACCGATCGGGTTGCGTATAAAACAAATGTATGTTCCTCAATTAAACCAGTCATTAACATGGTAGGTAGGATGTATATATTTTGACGTGAGACAAGGCAACGCGATTCATGAGCTTGTTTATTTTCGCGAGGCTAATTATGCCGCCTGGGTGAATTAATGCGGCGGTGGCGGCGGCCCCGCTTCTTTTTTGTCAGCGTTGCTCTCGGGCGGCGCGGCGCGGCGCGGGTCGCGCGCGGCAGGCGCGGCGCGTCGAGGGCAGCGCGTCTTATCGCGTCGGCGACGGGGAGGCAGCGAAGGTGGCGGCGGTGGCGGTCGCAGTGACACACACGCACCTCGTTGATTGATTAGTGATTGCGGATGCGTTGACTGCGAAGGTAATTAGTCCCGTAAGGGTAGTGCTTATTGTCGCGGGAGGTGGAGGTGAGCTGGATGGTGAGATTCGGCGCCGAACTACCCATCGGCTAATGGGGTTTTCCCTGACCAGGTGTCTCCCAACATTGAGGCACCGCCTCAGCCAGAAGCTCCAAGCTCCAAGGTCTAAGCTCCCGACCGATATTCTGGCATGTGTGGTAGTGTAGTACATGAAAGTGTAAGTAAGGTTAGGGCAAGGAAGAGGAAGGAATGATCGCGCGTAGTTCGTGACCCGTTTGTTAGAGAACTGCTCCGGCTTTCACCTAGTATTGATCGGAAAACTACGGAAAATTACCGATCAGAGCCGCCAGCCGCTTCAATTCCGCTCCAGACAGCTATGAAGTAGACCGAGTTAATGTTGAAAATCCTGCCACCATTGGGAGTCGAACCTAGAACTTCCCGGTCACAGGCACTGCAGTGACATCAGGTGAAGCCCTAAGCTCGTCTCTCGGTGTATTGATTGGAGGAATCAAGGAAAACTGCCAATGAGGAGAGCCGGCACCGGCACGACCAGACAGCGAGTGAATTCGACCTTGATGGGTCGCCAGTGTCGAAAATGCGCCACCGTTGGAACAGAAACCCTAGGACCTCCCAGAGTCGATGCAGTGGCGGCTGCAATGCTGGCTCGGAACTCAGCGGAGGCTGGTGGTGGCAGTGATGAAGTTGATGGTGGCGGGGGGCGGCGACGGGATGGCGGCGACGCAGTGGTAACGGAGGGGAGATGAGGGCCAGTCGCCAGCAGGGAGCCTTCCGGGCTGACAGGCGACCGTCGCCTCCGCCTGCCACGAAAGCGCCTCGGAAGACAGTGCTACAAAACATGCACCGAGCAGGTAACTCCTCACACAAAAATGCTGTAAATTTGGACGCGATCGCACTCCAAGATAAAGTTTCACGTGCGCAGGCCACTGTACAGTATTAACATGAAGTCTGACGTCCTTTTGCTGGGAAGACTTCGAGCACAAAAATGCCACAAACTTCATCTTTACTTTATCTTTACTTTATCTTTACTTTATCTTTACTTTATCTTTACTTTATCTTTACTTCATCTTTACTTCATCTTTACTTCATCTTTACTTCATCTTTACTTCATCTTTACTTCATCTTTACTTCATCTTTACTTCATCTTTACTTCATCTTTACTTCATCTTTACTTCATCTTTACTTCATCTTTACTTCATCTTTACTTCATCTTTACTTCATCTTTACTTCATCTTTACTTCATCTTTACTTCATCTTTACTTCATCTTTACTTCATCTTTACTTCATCTTTACTTCATCTTTACTTCATCTTTACTTCATCTTTACTTCATCTTTACTTCATCTTTACTTCATCTTTACTTCATCTTTACTTCATCTTTACTTCATCTTTACTTCATCTTTACTTCATCTTTACTTCATCTTTACTTCATCTTTACGTCATCTTTACGTCATCTTTACGTCATCTTTACTTCATCTTTACTTCATCTTTACTTCATCTTTACTTCATCTTTACTTCATCTTTACTTCATCTTTACTTCATCTTTACTTCATCTTTACTTCATCTTTACTTCATCTTTACTTCATCTTTACTTCATCTTTACTTCATCTTTACTTCATCTTTACTTCATCTTTACTTCATATTTACATTACTATCACTTACGTCATTAATAAGCCATTAGTTCATTACTGGGTGGTTCACATTGAAATTTTTGAACTGCAGTCTTCTATTCGCGTCATTTTTCGTCCGTGGAAAAATAATTTTCTTAAGACCGTTAGTATCAGAAATTCAAATTCTATATCACACATTTCCCAGTTGATTAGTGGTGAATAAACATGTTTGATTCAAACTGAATACGATAAATCACAGTAAATCTATTTACAACTGTGGGAAAACAAATTACAAAAGTTAACAAAGAAATTTGGATTCAGCGAGGGTTTTTCTTCTCCGTTATTCGTTGCCAATAGAGTCTTTAAATAAACTTCCTCCCCGCCACCTCAACCGGAAATGATTTTTAAAAAATCGCTAATAAAATTTTATGCATAGTATTGTAATTAACCCGAACAGCGACTGAAAAAAGAAAAAAAGGAAAAACAAATCTAACTGACTAGTTTTGTTCGCTGGAAGTTGTCACAAAAATCGCGACTCTTCCCCGTTGAGTCCACGTCCTTGCAACTGATTGATTGATTGATGGAAATTTCCGAGCTCATTAATTTCTATGGCCGTTAGCCACTATAGAGTATTTTTTTATTCCAGTAGGTGGTGATGTTCCTTCCACACTGAATGGTAAAATTTGGTCCAGCCATGAAGGTCGTTGCGCAATATTTCCTCCTCCAGATATCTCCCCATCAGTGCATGCCCCCAAACCGGGACAAGCTCTAATCTCCCATAAGTCTCCAGATATGTGTGGTAGTGTAATGTATGTACCATGTGTGAGGGGAGAGGATAGGATAGGACAAGGAAGGGAAAGGAAAGTTCAAGGGCGGTTCGTGGCATTCGCTTGATATTGATCGGAGATACCACGGAAAATAACCAATCAGAACAGCCGGCTTCTAGAATTCTTCTCCAGACGCTGAATTCGACCTAGCTACGTGGCTGGTGCGGCAAATCCGTCAGAATTCGAATCTTAGCCCCATCCGGTCAGAGTGACTTAGGAGTCAGCTGGCTCCTAGCTTAACTCAGTCGCTGTCTCCCTCTGAAGGCAGCAACAGCATCGCTGAGAAGGTGCCATCTGCTGCAGCCTCACGCGTCGCCGAGAAGTGCACGCGGTGTCTCGCAGGCGGCGCGGCAGGCGCGGCAGGCGCGGCGGGCCCTCTGGGGGGGATTAAGCGGATTGGCAGGTCGTTTGTTGCGCGCGAGCAGCTGCCGGCGCGGGCGCGGGCGTGCGCGGGCGTGGGAGGCCGGCGCGACGCGTCCGCGACGCGTCCGCGACGCGACCGGGCCTCAGCGGCAGCGCCGCCGCCGCCGTCGCCGCAGCTGCTCGCGTGTTTTGACACCGCTTCGGAGGAAGTCATTTGATGCTTTTGTCTTTGTTTTTGCGCTGCACCCGGGCCGACGCCTTTTGACGGGCCCTCTCCATAATCCCCCGGCGGACAAACGGCCCAACTGCCGCTGAGGCTCCCAAATTAACTTCCGCTTCGGGGGAATGACAATGGCCCGCCCGTGACGACCAGCCCTCGCGTAGTGTCAACAACTGGGCTGGACTAGGAAGGGCGATGACAGCTACGGGGATGTGAATGTGAGGAAAAGTGTGTTTGGATAGCAGTGGCAGACTCGGTGAAGTGTGGGTTCAATTAGACTAGAAAAGCGTACTGGGTAGCATGTGGCCTTCATTAAAACATTAAGAAAATCGAAATATTAAGAAATTGTAGGTTTAGAATATGTACACCATGACCAGGACACAATAATGCTTTTGGTAACTGTGCGCCTTGTTATTGTTTTCTTCTTTCTTTCTTTCTTTCTTTCTTTCTTTCTTTCTTTCTTTCTTTCTTTCTTTCTTTCTTTTTTCTTTCTTTTTTCTTTCTTTTTTCTTTCTTTTTTCTTTCTTTTTTCTTTCTTTTTTCTTTCTTTTTTCTTTCTTTTTTCTTTCTTTTTTCTTTCTTTTTTCTTTCTTTTTTCTTTCTTTTTTCTTTCTTTTTTCTTTCTTTTTTCTTTCTTTTTTCTTTCTTTTTTCTTTCTTTTTTCTTTCTTTTTTCTTTCTTTTTTCTTTCTTTTTTCTTTCTTTTTTCTTTCTTTTTTCTTTCTTTTTTCTTTCTTTTTTCTTTCTTTTTTCTTTCTTTTTTCTTTCTTTTCTTTCTTTTTTCTTTCTTTCTTTCTTTCTTTCTTTCTTCTTTCTTTCTTCCTTTCTTTCTTTCTTTCTTTCTTTCTTTCTTTCTTTCTTTCTTTCTTTCTTTCTTTCTTTCTTTCTTTCTTCACCATAAACAAATTCATCATACGTTTCACGGTGTTACATTTGATTACAGGATAAGACTTCAACCTCCTAGCCATTCCTATGCATAACTGCCTGCCCTCCAGGATGCGGCAATAGAGACTAGCACAAGTTCGCCCATCCCCCAGACGATATTGTAAGTAATTCCATTCTTGTAATTGTAGTAAACTTCCAATGAAAGTATCCCCGCGCAGTTACGAAATGTCGTGATGTAAGAAACGGAACATTTCACACAGGTCTCAACATTCTAACCATAAAATAACCGATCCATGCCTTCCTGGATATATCCTGGATATATCTACACCAACATAATAATAAACAAAACGACTTTACAATAAAGTGGTTTGTTGATAGTCAGGGAATCATTAGGTTGAAATATTAAAGACTTAAAATTAAGTAAATAAGTACATTTAAAGTATGTTGTAACAATTGTATTGGATGCGTACAACTTGCCACGGAGGTGTATCATTGAATGATGTCCACTCTTATTCTTGTAACAAAATTGTTGAAAATGTTCCTACTGTTCTGCACATTGAACATTAGTAAACAAATAATAAACAAATTACCTCTGAAGGTGAGATTTTCATCTGTCTGTCTGAAAGACCAATCTAGTTTCCACTGCGGGTTGAAGGCAGCTCCGCCTGGCACGCCAGCCTCAATGATGGTGATAGCCCGTGCAGTTCGTGGCGAATTGAGTTACTGACTATTTGGCTTCCGGACACGTCAACTACCATGGTCATTGGTTTCGTAATTGTAGTGCACGTTAAATCCCGTGCTACGGTAGTCTCTTTTGCGAGAATGTGAGTACCAAAAGGGCCGACTTATTAGTTAGCTACAGATGTTTACCACTTCCAGGTATCTCCGCCAGCGGGATAAACTCGAAACTCCCGACTGTTCACGTCTTTCGTGGTAGAGGGATTACTGTAAGAAAGGTTCGCTTTGAGAGCTACTGCTTGGCTACTCGGCAGCGTTGGCCACATAACTGCACCATACGCCAATGCGCTCGTTTAGAATTAGCTCATATGTAAATGATTTCGTTAGTATCTCTTGCAATATTGTGCCCTACAGGACGTTTATTTGTTTCCAGACCTCTCAAACGGGTCCCACCTTAGAGTAACTCGTCTATACTTTAATGCATGTAAATGTGTGTGTGTGTAAGTGAAGAGGATAAGACAAAAAAGAGGAAGGAAATATCGCGCGTGGTCCGTGTCCCGTTTGTAAGGCCACTCTGGAATCCGCGTGATACTGATCGGTGAAACCACGAAACAAAAAACACCGAGCTGCCGGTCGTCAGATTTCTTCCGCAGATAGCGGCTGAATTCGACCCAGCTATAAAGGTAGTGCCTGAACCCCGCCGCGTCGCCGCGCCTCGAACCGTCGCGCCTTCCGGCCAGGGCCGCCGCGGTGGGAAGAGTCGCTGCCCTGCGCCATCTCTGGCGGGGGGGGGGGGTCGTCGCGGGGCGCGCTCTCCCGGGGGTCGAGTTCGTGCGCGGCGGCAGGGCGCGGGGCCTGTGGGGCGGGGAGGGGGCGGGGCGGGATTTACGGTGGCTGGCGCGTGGGAACGCGCGGCGGGGCCCGGGGGCGACGCGGGGGCGGCGCGGGGGCGGGGTCCCGCTCGTAACTCAGCAGCGGCGGTTCGGCCCTTTGTCGGCGGCGCCGCGGCGGCTGTTTACGCCGTTAATTACGGAGGTGATAACGCCCACGGCGGCCCGGCCCCGCCCCGCCCCCGCCCTGCGCCGCCGCCGCCTTCGCGGAAAGTAAACACGCGCAGCTGCCGCTGGTCCACTGGGCGCGCCGGCGGAGGCGGAGGTGGGGGGAGGGGTTGTGATGGTGAGGGTGGTGGGAGTGGTGGCGGTAACGACCATGGCGATACCGGGAGACGGGGTCGCTCTGAGTGAGGGGGAGATGGAGGCTGAGGTTGAGGTTAGGAGTGAGGATGAAGCTGAGGTTGAGTGAGGTCTGAGGTCGAGGCTGAGGTTAAAAGTGAGGGTGAGGCTGACGTTCAGTCTAGGTCTGAGGTTCAAGATGAGGCTGAGGCAGACGTTGCTTCTAGATCTGAGGTTGAAATTAAGAGCGAGCATGAGGCTGAGGTTGAGCCTAGGTCTGTGGCAGAAGCTGAGATTGAGGTTAAGAGAGAATCTATTTCTGATTCTGAGTCTGTACCTGAATCTGAGTATCAGACAGAGGCTGCAGGTAAGACTGAGGTCAAGGGTGAGACTCAACTTGAGACTAGATCTGAGTCAGATCCCAGCCTGAGCCTGAGTCTGTATCTGAAACTTAGTTTCAGACAGAGACTCAGGGTGTGGCGTAAGCTGAGGTCAATGATGAAACTTAATCTGAGGATGGAATATGAGTTAGAGCTCCATTTTGAGTCGATGAGTTGATGGCGTTAAAACAGCAGTTACGCACCACGAGAGATTCCTTCCGCTCCCCTCTCCTCTATTAACCTTTCAAACAGCCCTACATCATTACAGCTCTGAAGACCACGAAACGGAAACGATGTCGCACTCACCATGGCGGTCTCGGAGAGAAATCGATAAATCTGCTCGTAATTGCGTAAGGATTCAATTATTAATTATTCCTAAGAGAGTCGTCTTTTGGTTCTTTTCTCAAGAACCAGGAGTACAATCGTACTGTAAAATCGTACTGTACGTTCTTTACTCAAGAACCAGGTGTGTAATCGTACTGTAAAATATTACTTAAGAACGAAAGAGGTCATTATAGTACTAAGTATAGTACGGTACACAAAATGATGTTATTCAGAGTTGAAGAGTGCTCCCCTAAATTGTATAATTTCTGGAAAAGTAATTTTGTAATGCATTGCGGTTACAATATTGTCGTATGAAGTCAAATATATTTTCGAATTTCCCGCCACTGGCCGCTTTTGTTGGTACGTGTACATCCCTTTCTGGATTTGGAGGGGAAATGTGAGTGGAGTCAGGGGAAGTTGATCGTTATCGCAGGAGCGCCAGGATTCTCAGGAGGGCAAACCATTATCTCTAAGCGAAACCCTTGGTGATATAAATTGCCAAAATATAAACATTTTCTCAATTTATTATGTCGGATTTTTTAATGAATATGGGAACTAAACCATACATATAAGTGCTCATTCTTGTATTAGGGAAAACAGAATCAGCCATTTTCGAGAAAAGTTTGAAAATATCGTAGGGGCTTCATGTAAAATAAAATATCTTAATGATATACGGCAAGATACAACTGCATCTTGATACTGACGTGTTTACCAAGTTTCAGTTCCAAGGCATCTAATCTTAATGTTATGCATGACACATCCGTCCATCCTTCCCTTAGCACATCCCTCCCACAGACAACCCTATCTTCGGGTACAATATTGCGTGTATCTTATTTCCACCTGCACCAACCTTAATCAACTGTGGAATACCGCCAATAGACCTTAATAATGACGTGTGTGCCGAGCTACAGCTAAAAAGAACCATAAACCTTGATTTTACGACCGAAAATTTTAAATCGTGTTGTTGAATAATTCCATTACTTTTCCTCCCCATATTATAGAATAGTGAAGAAAAAGAATAACACTGACCAGTAAGTAAGTACCAATAATACCAGTAGTGCGAAAATCACCTAAATTAAGTTGGAGTGACTTGTAAACAAATTTGGCTATTTGGGCTAGTTTGTTCCTTCAACAAACCATGCATTCGGGAGCATTTGAAGACCGCCTGGAACTCTCCCTCTACTTAACAGGCCGGTTGGTATATACCCCATCACTGGTAACATTGAGTTGGTTTTTATACCATTTGAACGTCTGAAAAACTATTGAAATTTGTGCTTATTGGATTTTATCTAAACGTACTTTTACAATCAACGTTTGAACGTATTATGTCGAATATTTTAAAATGCCTTTGTAATGGTTGGCCTTATTATGCCTTTGTAAAATGTCAACGTGCTTGCTCGGGCCAATTCTCAATTCACTCATCTTTGCTTTTTCAATCTTTCATTTCCAGGGCGCCAAAAAGCTATCAAAGATTATTAAGCGGAATATAAACCAAGAATATACATGTATAATATTTTGTCGTTTCGAATGCACCAGCGGAATTACGCTCCGTCACTCAGTCTTCTTGCTCCGCCAGCGCTGCTACGACCTGGAGTTCTCGTGCCGCAATGGCCCCCTCGCTGTCGTCTCCCAGCTCAGCATTAAGACCCATTCATAATGCAAACGTAAACATAAGCATAACGCATAGACGTAAACATTAACATAAGTGATAGACTAAAGTATTCACAATGTCTAACATAAACGTAATCAAAATAAAGAGTTTCTATAGGCTGTGAAACATCCTACTTTACTATTGGTAGGATGTGAAAAGCGATTTCAAGGTATCGACTGTATCCATGGCCAATTGGCCTTAGTTCGTTTATCGACTTTGCTTATATTTCGATTCTTAATTTTGAGATAACGTACTTTGATTGGTTCATTTCTTATGTAGAAGATTCAAGCTTGCAAGCTTTTAAGTTAACGTCTTACGTGTTATGCTTATGCGAATGCATTGTGAATGAGTCCGCTTATGAACGTAGTCCTTACTTTTATGTTAACGCCCGCTTATGTTTGTGTTTGCATTGTAAATCGCCCGTTAATGTCGTCCCGTCTACAGGCCGCGCCGTCATGACCTACTTGACCCAGCCCCGTTTCACACGAAAACGCCCGGTAACAATTAAACGCAGGTAGATTGACAAATACATTTAACTGAAGCGCCATCTTATGTTGAAGCTCCATCTAGTGGAGTTACAACAAAATGAACTACATAAAATTCGCCGTGAAAAAACATGCAAATGTGCTAACTTCCATGGAGATCGAACAAACAGTGTCGGAATGTAACGATCTCAAACAAACCGAATACGGAATGTCCAAGGTGGAAACGTCGACTCTTCGCAATTAAGTTCTCAAGACAATTTTAAGCATATTTTGTCTAATTAACTGCTGGGATATTCCGAATGGTTGAGAGGCAATAAGCACTCAAACATTAGTTTGAAAAAATGCTTTTTAGGTAAAACTTTGCATTGCAGAAGCATAAAAAGACTCCAGAGACATGAAATGAAAATATTTGTTCAGGAAGAAAAATTAAGCGAAAAATAAAAAAGCAGTCGAAATATGTAAATTGGGTGCTTTTTATTTCTGTGTTAATTTTTCTTTCTGAACAAATATATTCATTTATTTTGTAAATAATAAATAATTTACCTGTTTTTGGAGTGTTCCTATGCTTTTGCACACAAATGTTTGCCTAGAAAGCATTTTTTTCAAACTAACTTTGGACTGCTTATTGCGGCTCAACCATTTGCAATATCCACGTAGTTTATTAGACAAAATATTTAATTTATAGATTTATTTAATTTATTATTTGTAATTTATTCTTTAATTATAAAGTTATTTGTCGTTTTTGAGCATATCTCATTTATTTATTACATTCTCAAGTTTCTTAAATTTAATAAATCGAATTCATATAAATGGAACGCTATTTGTTGTGTTGATAACGGAGCGAGAACAAAACATTCAAAAGGCAAAATTGTCTTCTATCACTAATTCTAGTACCACATTTTTTACGTTATTTAATACGTCAATGAAGTGCATTATTAATGTTTGAAAAAATATTTTATCAAGTGTTTTTACTGACTGTGTAGCTCAATGTCAGCATTGTTATTGCATTTGCAGGTTCTAGTGTTCGCATCTCGACGGTGGTAGATTTTTGACACTAACTGCATAGCTGGATCGATTCCAAACGCTCTCTTGAGGAGAATTCAAGTGGCAGAATGCTCTGATCGATTTTTTTGTGGATTATATCACCAATACCAAGGGAATCTTAACTAGTAATACCTTAAAAAAAGGCCATGGGCGGCGTACGATCTTTTTACCTCAACCTTGCCCTCTCCTTACTTCACACACATTTACAAGACATTACAAAATCGCACATGTCAGAAGAGCAGTTGGGAGCTTAGAACCATTCCCGGTTGGTGCGGTGCCCAGCTGGGAAGAAGCAATATATAACACGAATTGTAAATTCATCACATAACATTCAATGTCAGGGGATTTTAAATTTGAAATGCAAATATATTATAAATACATCAACGGAGGGAGAAATAAGTTACGTGTGCGTAAATGGTAGATACGTTAATTGATTATTCATTGCATTATTTGGACTACATCGTAGCCTTGTTGAAAAAATTGATTGAAATGTTTACATAAGTATTCACAGTAATTCAGTTTGCGGTTTCCAAGTCAAAGCATTAAAACGAATGAAGAAATCAATTTCCATTTAGTATTAAGGTCGTAAATTGAAAGAATGAGAGTGCGATGCGTGTGGCTTTCTGAAGTGTCTGCAGCGCAGATATTCTCACGGGAGAAGTATCGTGGTCGTCATGAACAATATGTGGAATGTTATAATCCATCACATTGTTCGCTAGCTGCCGTGAAACATTCGAAATGAACCTTCATTTTACAGCAAACTGGAAACAGACGATATCATAATTTATCATTTCGATTTCTTATTCCATCACTCGGATTATGAATGGCGCGTTTAGGCGCTGGGGAATGTAATAGGAAAGTGGGAATAAATCGTCCTTGAGCAGCTGAGACGTTCCCATCGCCTTGCTTTCCTTCTCTCAGCCCTCGCCCTTGCACTGCCGCCATTGGTCGCGTCCGTCGCCGCGCCGCCCTTTCCAATACCCTCGCCCTCGCCCGTCGTCCTCCGTCCGCCCCCGCCCGCCCATGCCCCTCACGTCCCCACGTCCGCCCCCGCCCCCACGCCCGCCCGTCCGCCCCCACTCGCCCGCTCTCGCACGCCCACGCCCGCCCGTCCGCCCCCACCCGCCCGCTCTCGCACGCCCACGCCCGCCCACGCCTGTTCACGCCTGTTCACGCCCGCCCACGCCTGCCCACGCCCGCCCGCGCCCGCCCCTCGCCCGCCCCTCGCCCGCCCCTCACCCGCCCCTCGCCCGCCCCTCGCCCGCCCCTCGCCCGCCCCTCGCCCGCCCCTCGCCCGCCCCTCGCCCGCCCCTCGCCCGCCCCTCGCCCGCCCCTCGCCCGCCCCTCGCCCGCCCCTCGCCCGCCCCTCGCCCGCCCCTCGCCCGCCCCTCGCCCGCCCCTCGCCCGCCCCTCGCCCGCCCCTCGCCCGCCCCTCGCCCGCCCCTCGCCAACCCCTCGCCCGCCCCTCACCTGCCCACGCCCGCCCACGCCCAGCCCACGCCCGCCCCTCGCCCTCCCCTCGCCCTCCCATCGCCCGCCCCTCGCCTGCCCACGACCGCCCACGCTCGCCCACGCCAGCCCCCGCCCGCCCCCGCCCACGCCCACCCCGCCCGCTCCAAAACATCCTTAGTATGTCCTCACCCTACCCGCCCCTTCCGCCCTCGCCGGACCACACCCAGTAGCGTTTGCCCGCCTGCCCTCATCCTCCCCCCGCCCCTGTCAGCCTTCCCCAGCCTCATCCTCCTTTGCCCGCCCTCCTCCGTCGGCCATCCGCCCTTCGTTCGCCCGCCCTTCGCCCCCGCCCCGCGCCACAGCGGCCGTCCGTCGTCCGGCGTCGCCGCCCCCGCAAATGGCGGCCATTTTTCGCGGCCGAGACCTCTGCGCGTGGCGGCGGAAGGCGCGGGGCGGGGCGGGGCGGGGCGGGGGCGGGTGGACAATGAATGCGGATGAGCGATCGGGTGCGTTCTGGATCGAGGACGCGCGATATTTCAGCGCTGCTCGCGCCGCGCGCGACCCGCCCCGACCCCTCGCCCCGCCCATAACTCACGCGCCCGCCCCCGTCGCCCGCCCCCGCCGCGCGCGCCAGCGACAAATCGCTGGTGTAGGCGTCTACTCCGAGCGGTCAGCCGGAGCATCTCCCCCGCATACGTCTTCTGCCTTTCACCACTTTGTCTTATATTCAATTAGCCCGATCGCTCTGAACATATCATTCTGCTCGGGCCGCGGGGCGGGAGTTTAACAAATGAGCACAGTTTGGAATATAATTGTGATGATGAGCTGTTCAACTCGTGGTGTGGATGGAACATTGCTGTGAGAACAAGACAACCTTCATGCCTGGGACATTTTACCAAGGCCACTCTCGTTTGATGATAGCAGATGTTGAATTTACAATTCGCATTGCAGGTGACTGATTATCTTGGGAATTGTTAGTACAATAAGAGTGATAGATAATGGCAAATACTTATTGTCACAATGAACAATTAGGAAAAGATAGATGCCAATTAATTCAATTTACTCGTAAATAACAAAAAGTTTCTCCTTGTCTTTGAGGTAGATGTCCGGTGTTCCTTTGGTCGAGTTGGTGTTCCAATGGTCGAGTACCATTTAATCAGTACAAAAATGAACCTTGCGTAATGTAATTTTGCATCCTACAATCTTGTAAATCTAGAAGTTCTTTAATTCCCTGAGTTTCTTATTACTACTAATACACATAGAAACTGCCAAAAATATAAATATTCGAATATTGTGTCAAAAGAAATATTTTCTAAAACACTCTAATGGTTGTGAAAAAAATGCCCTCTCAACATGTGTTCAGAAAGATTCAGGACCGTTTTCCAACTTTCCAAATTTTTCGATCATAGGGAAGAAGCAGTGTAGTGTAGTACAAGATTACGCACTCACACGTATCCAGGACGAGCGCAAGCTCCGTTAGGTGAGGAAGTTGTTCTAGTTTCTTGTGGATTCTTCTACACACCGCTGCAGCAACTACTGCCCCAGGGTGGGGGCCTTGCGGGCAATCGCAGCGGCGTATCCTGAACAAGGCGCCTTTGATACAAGCCTCGCTGTATTTGACCCCCCATTAAGCCCTTAATGACCCTTGCATTAGTTCGCACGCTCCCCGCCAGGGCGCAGCACTCCCAGTCGGCCATCGCGCGATCACTAATGAACTCTGTGAGAATCAGCGGTATCCGCATTGAGTTTAATTTGTTCGAGTTAGTACAAGAACGCATCGTAGGCGTATGCAGCCTAAAAATCAAAAGGGGGAGCAACCACATTTCTGGACTCCTGTGGGCTCAAATATTTTTTTTTTACTCAAAATTATGTTCCTATTGAATCGATGCCTCATGGGATGTGTGGTAAAAATACAATTAATTTAAAATTAACATAAATTTATTCAAAATTCAGTGTCCTTTTTCTGCAAAATTTAAAAAATATTGATGTCACGATGTTTTATAAATAAATCGAAGTCTTTATTGGCGACGAGGTTCAGATAATAAAGCCTGATCTTTCCCCTGACCACATTCAAATGTTTAATACAATAGTACTTAATAAAAAGGAGGTTGTTCAAAGAAAATACGTGACAGTTTGAATGTAATTATACGACGATAAAAAAGAAAAGAAAAGAAAAAAGAGAAGAGAAAAATGTAAGAATAAACGATAGAAAAAAGAAAGAAAGAAAAAAAGAGAAAAAAATAAAGTGATAGGAGATTCAAAGAAAATATGTGATGGTTTAAAAGTAATTGTACGTCGATAAAAAATAAAAGAAAGAAAGAGAAGAGAAAAAAGAAAGAAAAAAGAAAGAAAGAAGAAAGAAAGAAAAAGAAAGGGAAATGATAGGACATAAAACTCCGCACCATCGCAGTTCTGAACGTACCCACGGTGCAGGGGGTGCGAGAACTGTGGGCGAGGAGTTCGAGGGCGTCGTTGGCCCCGCGCGATTGTGCAACGCCCGTGGAGCACCTGCACGTGGAGGGTGTCAACAGCACTTAGCGGCGAACACGCGCGTCTCCTAGGCGGCGATAGCGCACGCGTGCGTGCCACGCTCACCACGCCGCAGCACTCGCGTGACCGCCACAACCCCCCCCCCGCTCTCACCCGTTTGCCCCACCACTGCGGTGTCCTGCGGTCTGCCTGCACCCCGCCTCTCCGTACATCGCCTGGGTGAGGCGTTACTTGAGTTACACTCTCGTTAATAAGATAAATACGTCATAATATGGTAAAGGATTACTTTACCATATTATGGATTACCACAAGATATCTGCTACACCATGGAATTTATAAATACGTCAGATGTCCAAATACACGTCTACTGAAAACGTCTCTTAAATCTTCTAGGTGATTTAAATGGAATTACCGAAAGGGTAATAGTAGTAATAGTGGAATAGACGCCCCACATTTTATTTGTCAATGTAATCCCGATTTAATTTGATTGTTAAAATCGCACTGCATAATTCTCATAATTGCATAATTTATGCAATACACTGCTAGCAACTCAACGATGGAAAATGTTCAATTTCTATTAACTAGTGCGCAAGAAAACAGATGAACATTGTCGCGTCGCATACTGTGTACAGGCACAATGGAAAATAAAATAATAAAAGAATGTCTTCATAACTGAAATTTCTTTGACAAAGAGGTTCTGCGTTCTATTCCCGATGTTGGAAGAATATCCGACAATAGATGAATATCTGGTTCGAAAGCACCTCTGCCTTGACGGAAATTCCAGAGGCAACTACTCTGATTGGTTGTTTCCGTCGTGTCCAGCGATCCGTTGAAGAACGTTGGAGCATCATCTCAGTCAATGGGTCACGAACTTTCCACCTCCTCCCCTTTCTTGCTATCAATCTTTAGCATCGAGCAATGCATCAATACCTCATCCTCTTGAGACCTGACTCCCATTGACTCAGGAAAATATCCAGCCGCCGTCTCTAGGAGAATTCTAGCGGTCTGCTACTCTGATCGGTAACATTCTGCTATTTCTCCGGTCAATAGCAGAGCAGTACATCCCAACAAACGGGTCCCGGACTGCATGCTACTTTACCTTTATCTTACACACACACACACACACACACACACACACACACAAGAGCGCGCGCGCTCTATACTAACCATAGGCCAGGAGACTCATCGGGAGCTTAGAACTTGCCCCCGCTGAGATGGTGCCAGCTGGGGTCAGCTGATGGGGCAAGCGCTGCAAATCCATAAACAGATCGAATCTGACATTCTGGACAGGAGGTACACCATCACCACCACCCGGGATATAAAATGAACTACTCTTACTCGACCAATGACCGTAGCAGCTGGCGCATCCGGAAACCCAAAATAATCAATCAATCAATCAATCATGAAAATCTCTGAGAAACGTCGGAGATCCGAGAAGCAATCACCTTTGATCTTTCCACGTGGCTCTGTATGTGATTTGATCTGGGGTAACGAGAACAATAGTCCGATTATTCCAGAGTTTATGTAGATTTGAAAATTCGTGTGATATGTGAAAGGGGAAGAAATGTGGGCACATGTATAGAAATGTGCAGCATGGAATTGCAGGTGCAGCATAGATTGGAAGAAGGAATTAGTGAAAGAGTAATATATGAACTGCAAGATGTTGGGGAAAATGAGGCAAATTTGAAATAGAATGAAGAAGAGAAAAGAGAAGAAATAAAAAGGAAGATGGAAGAAGGTAGAAGGAATGACATAGTCTGTTAAAATATTTAATAAGGGGTAGAATAATCAATATTTAAAAGACAAAAGACAGTGATGGATGTATTAGATCATCAGGAAGAAAGGAAATGTATTTCTCCAAAATAATGCAGAGCTGCTGGAGGGGGGGGGAGCAAGAAGGATGGAAGACGGGTGCAGGAAAGAGAAGGTAATGAAGGCTGTTCTATCGTCCTCCCCGCAGTGGCCCACGTTGAGGGTGGGTCATGCCCTTGAGGGGGGAGGTGAACTGTCCGGATGTGTTAAGGGATGCAATTTTTTGAAGCGAGCGGAATGGGGATGCGATGTAGGGAGTTGGAGAGTGAGACGAGGCAGCGAACTGAGGGGGAGAATGAAGAATCTGTTCATGGATGAAGTTGTAAACAAGGACATTCTTCTCCTGCTGTTGCAAATGTGACCAATGTAATTTTTTTGTCAATAGTGAGAAAAATAATAATTGGAAAATGTGATTACCTTATTTGACAAGAAGCATGTCATGGCCTGGGTCAGAAAGGAGGAAGTATTGGAAGAAGGCTATGAATCTGCTACCCAATGGTAAGAAAGTGTAAATAGAGAGATTGATTTATTTGAAAAAAAAATATTTTGTTGTCATGTGATTTGGAAAGTTGCAGTGTATAGAAATATGATGTTATGTGGGAGAGATGCGCTAATCCTCAATGTACGTCCAAAAGAAGCATTATTATCATTAACATAAACTGATTAGAAAGTGTTATGTTCATGTGTTCAAACTCAATCAAAAATCCGTAATTTTGGAATCATGCAGCATTGTCCGAATAATTCTTCTGACACAGAAGATGGAAGAACAGAAAAAATGAAGTCATACAACCTTGAACTGAACAGGTTCGGAGTAAGATAGATTTACCTCCATTGAGAAAAAAAACGCTGTTAAAAATACGATATTTTCACATGGCGCACTTATTTAAAAATTTGTTGCAATTTCTGAGATGAGCTCAACTTGACGTATTGGCTTCATTGCAAAACTTTTCCATAACATACGTACGTAGAGGCTTTTCAACGTGAAAACCAGTGACAAGTCCGCATGTGTCATCGTTCGTGACAGCAAAACGCTTACAATTGCACCAAGAGCCCATACAATAGCGAATATTTTTAGAAATGATGCGATTACATGCGATGGAATACGAGGAGAGAAATGTGTACGTTTAGAAGTTAATATAAATAATTGCACAATACATAAATACACTCATGTACAATAAAAGTCTATGTTATAAAACAGAATTCAGTACAATAGAGGTATAAATCACATAGTAGACAATGTACGTGCCGTCTATAGAGCTGAAAAAGTTAAAGGGTGGACGAATCAAAGCGTAGAAATGCCCCCGTTTCCCTCCATTAAAGCCACCATGGCGCTGGCAGCTTCGCAACCTCTTCTACGACCAACGGTCAACTCGAGCGAGCATTGCTCGATCATCAATTCCGCCACCGCCGTCACCTTCAAATCACCATTTTCGCTCTTGACATCGCGCCATTTGCACAGAGCATCCATCACAGGCCTACATCACCCCTGGCGGGGGCGGTCACGCCCGGTCTTACGGCGTCGTCTCCGCTGCCGTCGCCACCGCCGGAACATTGACGTCGCCCGCCGCCGCCACCGCCGCCGCCTCGCCCGACAAAAAGGGCAATTTGTCTCATTCTAAAAGGCAGCCAACCGGCCGGCCGCGGCGTTGCCGCCAGTCAACATGGCGGCGGGGCGTTGCTAATTCGCGTCGGATTGATCGCGAGGATGGGCGGGCGTGCGGGCGTGGGCGGTGGGCGCGGGTGGCCGCCCGGCCCCCGCGCACACGCGATCCGGCGATCAGGACTTCGTTACGGCCGCTGCCGCGCCGCCGCCGCCGCCGCCGCCCCGCCTCCGCTCCCGTCACACATGAAAAATGCATCGTGAATGCATTACACGAATAAAATATATAGATGTCAAATCAACACATGTTAATAAATTGTTTTATTTAGCGGGGCACAAAAAGTTGAAATATGAATATGAAACCGGCGCGGCAGGGCGGCGGGCGGGCGAGAGCGGACGGCGGGCGGGTGGGCGGCGGCGGCGGCGGGCGGGCGGTGGCTGCCGTGCGCCGGCCCCATATTTTACATGACAACGGCGGGCGGCGGACAGGCCGCCGACTCGGGGCCGAGCGGCGCCATCAATCATCCCGCCAGGGTTGCCAACCGCCGCCCGATGAAGACGTGCCCTGGTGGCCCGGGCGCGGCGCGGCGCGGCGCTGTGCGGCCCACGATCCACGCCCCTCGCCCGTCGCCCTTCACACACGCCCGTGCCGCCCCCGCCACGCCCCTCGTCCCTTATTCTTCACCCGTCGCCTCACGCCCCTCGCGTCTTGCCACGATCCTAACGACCTCACCCCTCGCCTCCCGACACGCTCCCAACGCCCCGCGACCCCCCGCCCGCTCCACTCTCACAACGCCCCTCGCCCCACTCTCCTCGCACTTCGTCTCTTCCCACACTCCCAACTCCCTACCCTTCCCCTTGCCACACTTCCAACGCCTCACTCTCCCACTCGCCACACTCCCAACGCACCAGCCCCTCGTCTCTCGCTACACACTCACAACCTCCCACGCCCCGCCATCATCCGTTACCTGTCCGCGCCGCGCCTAGTCCCTGCACGTCCCGTCCATCTCCACCTTTTGCCTTCCTCTCGCGTCCCCGCCCTCCTCCGCCCCGCCACCGCCCGCTGCGTCGCCGCCGCCCACCGCCCCGCCGCCCGCTGCGCGCCCGCGGCCGGTTCCTTCCTTCTGATTAATTCGGCTGCTGCCAGGGACCACCCAGGAGGGCCCCGCCGCTGCCCCGGCCGCCCCGCCCCGCGCCGCGCCGCCGCCACTCGCGGCCGTGACCGCCTCTGGCGCGCGCGCCGGCCCTTGGCCACCCCTGCGCCCGCAGGCCAGGGGTGCCCACGCGCTCCGCGCCCGCCGCGCCGAGCCCAGCCGTGCCGCGGCGCGGCGCGGCGGAAAAGTAAATTATGCCCGAGCCGGTAGTAACACGAGGAAAGTTGCCCCGTATAAATAATTCAACACGTAAATCGTATCTCGCGCAGATGAATAGGAAATAAGTTTCATGTTTACGGCGAGCGGCGGGTATAGAAACGTCACATACGGAGAAAACGAGCAGGAAAGCGACGGGTGGGCGAGCGGGCGGCCGGGCGGGCGATGGCTCTCGGCAGCGAGCTCGCTGCCCGGCGGCCAATCAGCTCGCGCGGCCGGGCGAAGATTTAGTTCCACACACCATCTCATCCGCAGACGCAGTTCACTGTCTTCCGTTCTTCGATAGGTTCTAGCAAGAAAAATTGCTGACACATTTTACAATAAATGTTTCTCTGTTCATGGGTATTATAATTTGTAATTATTATCTTTCATTGCACAGTAATAGCCTGTTTTTGTCAGGTATTTACTTCGTTGTCCGGGTGACGCCGCGTTCATGGCGAAGGTGCCGACGAAGGGCGTAATGCCTGAGGAAGGTCGCAGACTTGCGACCGAAACGTCGGCACCTTCACCATGGACGCGGCGTCACCCGGACAGCCAAGTAAATACTGACTCCGGCCGCGGAAGTCTACGCTCTCACTGTTTTAGTCAGGTTTTATATCGGCATATTGATAAATTCTTCGAGAAATGTAGGTGTCACTTCTTTACATCGCTGCAAGTCTTGCTAAAATTATCTAATTTTTTATAGCATATCAACACGAAATATATATTACCCTTCATTTATAGCAGATTACTCCTAACGTGACAACGGGGTCTAAACGTCTTTCACAAACTTGTTTGACGAGCGTAAAGTGGTCTAGTGAGAAGTTTGTCGATCGATTGAGGGAGCAAAATTGCAGGAAAGAAGAAAACTAAAAGTTTTTATGATATTACTTGACTCTTCGCGAATTGATGGTAGAAGAAGTGAACATTCTCAGTGGATTGAAATACTAAATCAACTTACATTCTCAACGATATATTATTCGTTGTAATATTAAGGTATTTAATTACATTTGCGAAGCTCGGAGTGTGAATTTCCTTCTATGACACAGGTCAAGCTAAAGCAATTCATTGACGAAAATGTATTGAGATGTTCTTCTTCCTCTCATGAAGTTCTTTGAGTGGGCTTACTTGAGTGGTCCTCGAATCTAGAACGGTACCGTTCGCTTGTGTTGAGAGAACAATGGTATTCTTATAGTTATAATTGCATTGTTTGACGCGTCCTTCTCATGCATGAGACGTGAAAGGAAAGTATACGCACCCATCACTTAAGGAAGATACATCGACACGTGACATGAGTAATGTTCGATGGACAGTTGTACAAATGACGATCCATGTCAAAGAAGTTTCCTTTCTTTTTAAAGTGTCCGATGAAGATGACAGAGATGTATATCACAAGGAATGGCTGACAACAAAGCACACTACTGTTAGTTTGGTTGAGAAAGAATGACTAGAGGAAGATAACATAGGATTTGAATAATTCTTTGTTGTTTCTGCGGAAATAGTAGATAAGAATATTCCTTTAATTTTGAGGGACAAAAATGAGGGAGTTAAATATGCACTACTTATTTGACGTCCTGTTGGCCATTGGAATTGTAAAAGGGTTCGTTCAAGGAGCAATCTTTTAATGACTTGATATTTTGAACTCCAATCCCAGTGAAATGTGGGCGTGTCTTGCTCTGGTCGCGATCAAGTTGGAACTGTCTTTCATACCACTGTAGGTGGCATTACTTTGAAGTTTCACTCACGTTCACGTCAGAAATATCACGCATTTAATGTAGATAGTATCTAAGAACCGATGAAAAATAAAGATTTAGCTCGCTAGCATTACGCAGAGGCTCGCAATTACATACAAGTAGAATTGCAGTTATGTATGTTGATTGCGCTAGGAAGGAACTTGCGAATGAAACTTCTCGTGCTTAGCAAACAAATAACCATAAATAAGTTTTTCTGTGTTCTTTGTGTTGGCGACAAGAAACATGAAGGATCCATTTGTTGACAACAGTTGGAAGTTTTACAAAATGGGCCACAAGTAATTGCAAGACTTTGTACACCTCGACGTTATACTCTTCCAAGCGAGTTGTATGCTTCCCCCAAGGGTGCGAGCTTGACTGCATTGTTTAGAGGCAGCATTGAATGAGGCGGCCTAGGGATTATTAGTGTGTGTGTTGTATGTACGAGGGTGTGTTCTATCGCTCCTTCCATCAGACACCATCACGTAGCGGAAGTATGCGTCTCCCAGAGTGACGCCTGTGTTGTTTCCGACACTGCTCCACCCTTTGGTTGAGAAAGAATGACTAGAGGAAGATAACATAGGATTTGAATAATTCTTTGTTGTTTCTGCGGAAATAGTAGATAAGAATATTCCTTTAATTTTGAGGGACAAAAATGAGGGAGTTAAATATGCACTACTTATTTGACGTCCTGTTGGCCTATACGTCCTCCGGCCTGCCGTGGCCTCCCGCTGGCTCCGACACCGTCCCACGCTCCTCAACAGCCTCGCCATTACTTCATCCCCACCAATTCTCCCATAAGCCTTCCAGAGACCTATTCCGCTCTCGAGAATCGAGGTCTTGTGGCACGTGAGCAAAAGTCGGCCACGTGACTAAGAGAGGGGGAGAGATTTCAAAAAATATGATTATACTCTGTCAATGCATAATGAATCCAGTGAATGAATTTAAAAATATATTACAGTATTTTAAAATGATTTTGCCTTTACCTTATTAGAGCAATCAGTAAGTACTTAAGCTGAGGAATAGCAAGCAAAATTGCTATTTGTCGAGAATTTACATTTTATTTATTTATTTATTTATTTATTTATTTATTTATTTATTTATTTATTTATTTATTTATTTATTTATTTATTTATTTATTTATTTATTTATTTATTTATTTATTTATTTATTTATTTATTTATTTATTTATTTAATCACCGGGTGAGTATCTTCACTGGAAGGGAATTATTGTCATAAGGATCTTCGTCGAGGCTACGGTGTATATTTTAACTGGCCTTAACTGATCGTGTTATTTTCTAAGATCTGTAAAAGACAGTCTCAAGGTCTCACACTGAGCGACAGGATTTGAAATAACTTAGCAAAATGGAGTTAGTTTGGTTGCAGTATACAACATTTATTGCATTCAAAAGACATTTAGTTACATACAATATAATTTGGATTCTATATCCAAATTAAATGGTTACAATAACTTGACGTGACAAAGATAATAATACTGCAACTTTTATAATTTTCAGTGGTATCTTAGAGGAGGTAAATTTAGAAAATTGCTTTTAAGAGGCTGGCCAGTGGTCGGGGAGAAGGCTGGTCCGTTAACACGGGTATAATTTGCATATGATATGAGGGTTTCAATGTCTGTTCCACTAAAGTCGGTATTTGAGGGAGGTGGTCATTTAATAGGGGGATTTCAGAGAAGTTTCATTGTATTGTGTTTGGAAGTACGTATGAAATATTGTTCTTTTTGGGTGTCGTGTTGCGAGTTGTGTTAGTGTGGTTACGTTGTTACTATGTTCAACAATTATTAATAAAGATATTGCTTTTAGTAATAAGGAGCGTATCATCGATATTTATCGACAATCATTAATTTAAGACAAACATTTACAACGTTTCGCAACTATGTTCGATACTTCACCTGTTTTACTAAAATAGAAATATAAAACAATACCATATTTTCATATGCCAACGTTAACGTTCAGTAAAACTCTGGATACGACGTTTAAAATGCCGAAAGGTGCAAGTATATACGTCAAAATTAAAACAAGTTAAAATATTTCTAATGAAAAACGATAAAATATATAAAAATAACAGGTTAAAAAATGTGGAAATAGGAAATAAAAGACTGAAAGATACAGAAAGGTGAGTGGGAATGTGATTTAGGATTAGTGATATTATTAATATAAAATCATACAGTATAAGAAAGAATCGTATTCGTTCTTTAATCTGAAAGACTGTCCTCCGCGACTGATACTCGCTTCCTTCCTTGACGGCGAACGAGTACATCAGGAACGTCTGTATGTCCTGCTGCAAAGTTCCCGAACCATTGACCAACTCTGCGGTCACTCGTGAATGTTTTACCGTACCCGTTTTACATTCATTAATGCATTTATACATCAAAGCATCCCTCAGCATGAAGAAATCGAATGACTGCCCGCACTTGGCGGGAAACTCTATTGTGCTAGGCGTGTTTACTTATTCATTGCGCGCTCGGAACTAACAACTACGACTTCACGCGATCGATGTGCATTCGAGAGACACTGTGCAACATCTACGCTAAGCGTCGTCGTATACGATACGTATGTCGGGTACGTATATATTTTCACCGTGGTTTTCATTTCGCGACCGATCGGACCTTGAAAACAAAGAACCTTCGAACGATCTAAAAATTCGTATTTGGGTAATACATCTTAGTAGTTCTTTCAGTGCAATATCCAAATCTTTACACAGTACATCGGAAGTATTAATTTGTATTCAGATCCGAAATATTTGCACGTAACAAAAATTAGAATTAGTGAAGTAGAATTCATTCACTCCGGATGCAGTACACGAAGCTTTATATAGTACATCAAAGTGTTAACTACTTACTTTGGATGCAGTATTCAAATGGCTTTTGTAATACTTCAAAACAATTAATATTTAATCATGGTTCTGTCAATGAAATTGATTAACTACCGAAACATCATTACGTGCTTTAAGGTTTAGATGTTACATCCGAAGGTTTGGACGGGATGTATAACCATACGTTTTGGATATGTATTCCAAACCTTTGAATAAAACATTCAAGTCTTCCTTTCAACATGCAATTTCGCAATCAAATTATACTGGGAACATATTGACAAATGAAATGCGAGTAGCATTTAACATTTCTAATTTTATTGTACAAGAAACTAGACTATTTCGGCTATTTCGGTACCGGGAGAGATGGCTCAGGGCATTAACTGATGTCACTACAGTCCCTCTGATTGGAAGGTTATAGATTGGAGTCCCGACGGTGGCAGGAATTTCGACACTAGCTTGCTAGCTAGGTCGAATTCAGGCGCTGTCTGGAGGAGAATTCAAGCGGCCGGCTGCTCTAATCGGTAATTTTCCGTGGTTTCTCCGATCAACACCAGGCGAACGCTAGAGCAATGCCTTAACAAACGGGCCACGGACCGCGTACGATCTCACCTTCCTCATCCTGGTGCTATCCACACCCCTTACACACACACACACACACACACATAATGAACACATATATATATATATATATATATATATATATATATATATATATATATATATATATATATATATACACTTACACTTCTACGCACTACACCACCACACGTGCCATGATATCCGCCAGAAGCTGATAGCTTGTCCCGGCTGGGGCGGTGCTCCACTGGTGCGATATACCAGGTTGAGGAAAACATCGCCAGCCGACGGTGAGTCGGCGCCGGATCTTGCCATACATCGGGGGAAAGATCACCGCCACCTCCAGAGCAAAAAACATGCAGTACACTTACGGGACTAGTGATCCTGGTAGTTGACGCGTCCGGAATCACTAAGCAATCAATCAATCGGTAATTACATTGGCACCAAGAAAATTTGGGTTATAATATTTAAATAGATATTGAATAGTATACATGAGATTGTTGTGCACAAATGAAACGATAGCACTTGATCTACGATGAGAAAGCAACCTCCACGCCTTTCGCGGGAGCGGCACCTGCGCCCTTCAGCTCCGCGCTCTCCCCCGCTGCTCCCAGCTCCTGCGGCAGGTCGTCGGCAATCCGTGTCCAGCGCGTTGCAAATGTTTCTGCCCCGTCACCCTCCCCTCCCCTCCCCCCCGCCGCCATTGTAGGCTGCGTCACCTCCTTTTGTGCGTGTACTCCCGCGGGGGAACAAGCAGGATCCATGCATTAGCCGCTGCGGGCGGCGCCCGACCGCCCACCGACTGGGCGGCGGCGCTGTGAGTGGCGGGGAGTGCGGGCGGGACAAGGCTTGGCGGGGCGTGGAGGCGCGTAGTGTGGCAGGGAAGTGTGGGAGGCGGGGCGGGGCGGGGCGAGGTCGAGCGAGACGAGACGCGACGGGGCGTGGTGGAGCGTGGCGCAGTAGGGCGAGTGGGGAGAGCTGGGTGGGACGGGGCGGAGCGGGACAGAGCAGGGCGAGGTGTGGTGCAGCGTTGTAGCGGAGCTAGTGGGGTGGGTGAGGCGGGGATAGTAGGGAGGGCGGCGTGGTGGAGCGTGGCGCAGTAGTGCCAGTGGGGAGAGCTGGGCGGGGCGGGGCGGGACAGAGCAGGCCGAGGTGTGGTACAGCGTTGTAGCGGAGCTAGTGGGGCGGGTGAGGCGGGGACAGTGGGGAGGGCGTGGCGGGGAAGAGCGAGACGAGGCGCGAAGGGGCGTGGTGGAGCATGGCGGAGCACTACCACGGACAACTACCGACCAGAACAGCCGGCCTCTAGAATTCTCCTCCAGACAGCGGTTGAATTCGACCTAGCTATCTAGCTCATGTCGAAAATCCTGGACAGGACGCGAACTCTATAACCGTCCGGTGGGAGGCTCTGCAGTGACATCAGTTGACGCTCTGAGCCCCCTTTCCCGGTGGGCGTGGTGGTGCGTGGCTTAGCGTGGCGTGGCGAGTGGGGAAAGCAATGGGGAGGCAAACGGGCGTGCAAGACTGGGACGAAGCGTGACGAGGCGTGGTGGAGCGTGGCCTGGCGTGGCGATTGTTAAGGACGGGGTGAGGCGTTCGGGCGGGGCAGAGCGGGACGATGTGCGATAGGGAGTGATGAAACGGGTATTGCGAGTGGGGTAAAGCAAGTGGCTGGCGAGTGGGCGTGTCAGTTGGTATGTCACAGGTGAGCATGTTGACCAGCGAAAATGGGGTGGAGTCGGGCGAAGCGTGGCATGGTGGAGGGCGCCCAGGCGGGGTAGCCGAGGCGTAGCATAGATGACGGGGAAGGCGGGTGAGCGAGGCGGACGTGGGACGCGGCGGTGCTTACGGGAGGGGAAGAGCGGTACGTGGTGGAGTGCGGTGTGGCAGGACGTGTGGGAAGAGTGGAGTGTGGCCAGGTTGGGCGGGAGGAGCGGGCCGGGGGTGGAGTGAGAACACGTGCGATGCGCGGCCGTCTGTCAGGCGTCCTCAGGTGGCGCTGCGGTCGCGCAAGGTAGTCCACAGCCGCTGTGTACCTCCCGGTCCGACATCAATAAAACATCACTTGGTAATTCAATGCCGTTTTTGAGAACGCGTTCACAAATTCAATAATGTATTGTAAGCATGAACAACGAATTCCCCTCGTCCGGATTTTCACATAAAAATTATAAATAGGACCAAAAATGTTTTCAGCACAAATCAATTTTACTTTCATATAAACATGTTTGTCCCGTTAATTAATAAAATTAGTTTTTATTGGGTATTTTAGTCGGTATATGGTATTGCAGTTGGTATTGTAGTAGTTGGGTATAATTTTTACGTATGATGAGAGGAAGAGTGAGGTTCTATTTATATTTAAGGCCCAACCCGTCTCCTACAATATGGCTGTACTGTTTTTGGTCTTGATATTTTATCCAAATACCCGATTTACACAATATAGCAATTGCAATAATTCATTTATCGTTTCATTATCTTATGATCACTGTACCTTTCACTAAAAGAGCAACATATAATTTTTATTTTTATTTCTATGGACATCATGACAACGCAACCCTTTCCGTCGCTTCAGCTCGGATATGTGTACAGCACTTACATTAAGTTGCAGGAACAATAAACGTTGACGTGGCCCGATCGGGAACCTTCCTCATTGGTCTGATATGAGTCGAGAATTGTTGTCTTTTCAGTATTTGGCACCTCACGAAATTTACCTCACCAGTATTTGGTCAACATCACGAAATCTTTTTACTGCCATGTTCGCTACGGGGACGATCCACGAACGACCTCATACCCATTACTTGCGTAGATGCCTGTCTGAGAAACTGTTAACTGATTTGGGTGGAGATTATCGTGATTTGGATGGGGATTATCAGAACATTCGGTTCTACGAGCATTTAATCAGAGTTCCATTCTAAGAGCACAAACATGACATGGCACACACGTATATGTACTCTCCATCTGTCGAATATATACCGCCCCCAGCCGAATTTGCACTCTCGCAATTGGGTTTGGAAAGTCACTTTGAATCCCATATTCCACTGGCACACGTTCTATTTCCTAGGGCTTTCTCCAGCATCATGGGATGCCGATTTCGACTACCCGCGCCGGGTAACCACTATGTCCCTCATGGGGACACATATTGGGTGGTATGAATAAAAATGAGCAATTACTCTTTGCTCAGAGTTTCGGAGATCCTTCTCAATTTCGTATGAATAAAGTGGGTGAGCAATTGCTCAGTCTCTGAGCGCTTGCTCCGTCTCTGAGCGTACTCTCAACTGGCGAGCAAATGCTCGGAATTGGTATGAATAAAGTTTAGCGTTTACTCTCTAGAGTGAGCATTTGCTCCAAAATTTCGGAGGGACATCTGTAGCAGACTCACGTTTGAGAAGTAAGGTTAAAATGGCCGTGCATATACCGTGTGCTCACATGCAAATGCAGCGGAATAAAAAAAATTACAAGATTCGGCGAAATTCTTGTGACATGAATTATAAGAAACTTTACCGATTCGAAAAATACAATGTTGTATGGTTGACACAACATTTTCTCGGCGTTCGAGAAGAAACAAGAGGCGGAGCTCTAACCAATGAGCAAAAAATGAAAATTTTTCTTCGCTACGTGGCCGATCCTGGTTTTCAGGTAGGAGTGGCAGAAGATGTTGGCGTGGATCAGTCCACAGTGAGCAAGACTTTTAGTTTTGTCATGGAGAAAATAAAAGAAAAAAAACAGTATTGGATACAGTTCCCAAGAACTGAAATAGATCTCCAGCATGCAAGAGATCTGTGGCAGGAAAGTACACTTTCCCTAATGCAATTGGTGCTCTTGACTGTACACATATTCTGATTAAGAAGCCACTTACTCATGCTGATGAATACATAAATAGGAAAGGCCTTCATTCTATAAATATTCAAGCAACATGCAATGCTAAAGAAGAATTTACTAGCATGGATGCTTCTTGGCCTGGATCAGTGCACGATTCTCGCATTTGGAAGAATTCACATCCACACAGATTGTTATCAGGCCAAAGCGACGTATTGCTACTTGGCGATTCAGGCTATGGAATTGCCCCATGGCTCATGGTGCCGTATAAAAACCCTGTAATGCCAGAGCATTTCTCTTTCAATAGATGTTTGAAAAAGGAGCGTGTTACCATTGAACGATGTTTTGGGCAACTTAAACAACGCTTTCCAATTTTACATAGCAAAGTGAGACTTGCTACAGAAAAGGTACCATCTGTTGTTTTGTGCTGTTTTATTTTGCACAATGTAGCAAAATACTTACATGATGAGGATTTTGCAACGGACATCATTGAACCTGAGGAAGAATTACAACCCCCAGAAGAAGGAACAGCTGCTGACAGATTGAGAGGACAACGTAGGAGGGATGAACTGTCAAGAATAATACACAGATTTTAATTTGTAAGTATAATTTTCTTTATTCATTTTCGAAAACAACATATTCACTTTCCCTTATCCTTTTTTCCCACATGTACTTTTCCTTTTTTAGTCTTAGTACTTGCAATTCCTCTAATAAAACAAGTCTTGTTCATTCAAGATTTGACATAGACTTCGTTTCATTGCTTTCTAAATCCACTAGTTTTCTTTTTCTTTCAGGGCGAGATAGCACCCTTGCAGGAGTCCCGCTGCTGCTCTCCGCCCGTATTTATTCATCTGAAACGCATCCTGCTGTTGCTTCATTGCTGGTTCCCGCTGAAGATACTGCTCCTGAAATTGATATAAAATATAATGTAAATGCTTGTGAATATATTCATTTAACATAATGAAATAAAATGAACACATGTCCACTTACACAAATTATAATGTACATGCTTGTGAATATATTCATTTAACATAATGAAATAAAATGAACACATGTTCTCTTACACAAATTATAATGTACATGCTTGTGAATATATTCAGTTAACATTTAATTAGGTTAACTGAATACGTTCACAATCATTCACATAATAATTTATGTAAGAATACGTGTGAATGATTAAAATGAACATAGGTTTTCTTACATAAATTATAATGTAAATGATTGTGAGTATAATCATATTGTGAGTTCATCATCAAATAAAAATAATACAATAGTTTTCTTACCTTTTATTTGGGTCACTGTTGGATTACTGTCCCCGTTCATCAATTCATAAATTGTTCTTTCCCAGGCCTTCAATTTGATTTTTTTGTTGCCAGTACGATTTTTATCTGTTTTTGCTTTCAATCGTGATTTTATATTGCATACTTTTTTGGTCAATTGTTCATCAGTTATAAGAACTCCGAATTTTTCGGAGTATTGAGTTTTTAAATTTTGAAGAGCTTCTTTCCGGCGTCTTCGCATCTCCGGAAGCTGGCTCTTCTCAAACACTACTCGATTTTCGCTGAACATCTCAGCGAAAATTTGTTGCGACTCCGGTGCCTTCTGCTCCTCGTCACTGCTGCTACTCATTTCGTATTGGATATATCAACGATATTCTGGAAACACGAGCACAACCTCACTACGCTCACAACTTCCTACTACTGCACGTGTTCCAACACAACCAAACTCGAACTTCCTCACAAATTAACCACGGAAAAAACAAATGATGTGCGCCGCGCGCGTTAAGTATGTAATCTCTTTGTTACTCAGGAATCCCATTTTTAAAACTCTTTGCCCATACTATCGCTTGTTCACAGCGAGCAAATGCTCGCGAGACTTGAGCAAGTTCTCCGAAGACATACGAAGTTTTTATTCATACGAAATGGAGCTTTTGCTCAGTGCCGCGGAGTAGACTCACTTTGCTCCGGAGCAACTACTCCTGAGCAAGTGCTCATTTTTATTCATACCACCCATTGACCTTTATACTAGACACTGACAGGCATGCGGGCTCCTCGCTCTGTGGTCAGCAGACTCACAAGGCTTTCTGCGCAACACACGTACATGAGGGACAAACAGCCATGCCCACTTCCATCCTCCACTTCCCCCGCCCCACACATCACCCCTCTACCACAGTTACGCCTCCCCCCTCCCCCCCAGGCGCATAAGTCCCTTTCCTGCCTTCCCCGTCCAGCGCGGCGCCACCCTTCCCCCCTGCGTCCCCGCCCCGTTCACCCCACACAACCCTACCTTCTCCGCCCAATATTACGCCGCACAACCTCATCCCGCCCACCTGCGCACAAGAAGGCCGAACTTCTCAGCACTTCCCCGTCCCGCGCCTCCCTTCCCTCTCCATCCACCCCTTACCACCCCGCCCCGCCTTCTTTCTCCCCGGCTCCGCACAACCCCGACTTCCTCCTCTAGTGTTACTCTGAACAACCCTCCCTACCCCGCTTCCCGCCGGGCCCCGCGCCTCCCTTCCCCCTCCATCCTCCTCTCCCCGCCCCACCTCCCCCGCCCCGCCTCCCCCGCCCCTTATAACCCCGTCTTCCTCCTCTAGTGTTACTCTGAACAACCCTCCCTACCCCGCTTCGCGCCGTGCAGCGCCGCGCCGCGTTCTGTCATTTCGCGGTCGTAAAGCGGCGCCGTGGGTTTTGCGCGCTGATTGCGCTTAACGAGCTGCAGCTTGCGGCCGCCGCCGCCGCCGCCGCCTCACGGCGCATGCGGCGCCGCGACGCCCTCCCACCCTTCTTGCGCTGACGCCCTGCGCAGCCAGCTTCTTCTTTGTGCGCGGCCTCTGCGGAATCGCGCTTCATAAGGCAGCGCGGCGATTGTAATGAGCCACGTGCTCATGCGGCCCCCGCGGACAATTAAACGTGTGTGCAACCTTTCGGTGGGGTTTTTGTGAGTGGTAAAGACGCTGAATGGATGTTGCATGATTTTTTTTGCTTTATTTAGAGTTTATTATTCATTATTTTTATTATTCTTTTGACATTAAACATTCGACTTGGGCTATCCAACGAATAGTCCTTTTGTGTCATATCTCAGGTTCATTCGTCTTTTGCGAAAATAAATATCCTTCAATTTCCTTTGATGGCTTTTCAATGAGGAGCGTTATTAAAACACTTTTTGTACACAAATAATTCAAATGTATTGTAATGAGAATATTGCGCTCTGTATGACTTGGCAGAGAGACATTTTAATCCTTCAAGTTACTTTTTCTACAAGTGCTTTTAGTCAACAAAGGGTCCCGATCTCACTCACTCCGATTTTATCGTTTCCCGAAGGAAACGAAGAAGTCTTCATCACTCACAATGTGAAAAGCTCTTCGTTCATTTTAGCTCTGATGAACGAACGACAATCGCTGGAGTCTTCAGTCTCACAAAGGTAGTCCTTATGCAACTGCATGCGTCAATCAAAGTGAAGTTCTTAATATTAAATGCATGCAATAGTTGGCACGTGTGTGATTCAGGCAACTCCCTCGCTTAGAGAAAACACTCAATCACTTACGAGTACATCCCGATTATAAAATGGGCGTTTTTTGTTATTTAAGGTCGCAACTGGGTCACTAGCGATCACTATTGCATTTAACGATATGGTAACTGTAAAGATGACATGATATGATGATGGTAGGGGGTGAAAGAACGAACACAAATACATCATGCACGTGGCGGGAGACGAACCACGATCCTTCAGCCCGCTGTGGCATTACTGCCTTAATGATTCGGCCATCCAGACCGGCAAAAAGGGTGTTGTATCATTTATCATTTGTTTTCACTCTCTGTCAAATTTGTTTCCTTTGCAGTGTGATCCATAAGTTTATGGGCTCAGTGACTTCTATTTGTGATACAAATTATGTCACTATCGGCTTTTACTACATACCACCTTCCACATCTGTGTATTCACAATTTCTATGTCTTTGAAGAATTCTCTGAAAGGTAAAAAAAATATTTCTTTCACCACACTGTTATATTAAAATTTCCTACCTCGAAGGTCTTTCTTCAGTTCCGATGAGAGGAGTAGTCGCTAGGTCCCAAATCTGGACTGTAGGGCGGATGGATCTACTCCTTGAGTCCTTCACAACATCCTTCAGCAATCTGAGCAGTGTGAACAGGTGCATTGTCATGAAGAAACCAATCACTACGAAATTCCAACACTGCTTTCAAGTGAAGTACCTTTCTTGACTACGTTCAGTGAGATGGCGGTTGTAAACCCATAACATTTCAACAATGAAAGATCAACCTACCCCTCAGAAGGTTTCTCCATTGATGTCCCTTATCTTAGGCCGGAAACTTATGAAACCGCCTCTCTATCTTCTTCACAGAAGTACGTAAAATCGAGAGTTAAAAGTAAAAGAAACATATAGAAGTTCATTAGAAATATTACAGGGAAAACGAAACATCTTTATGGCGAACATTTCATATTCGCAATCATCTTCCCCCCAAGGTGCCATAAAGTTGAGCTGGCGTCGCGAATACAAGTCGCATCATTTTGTGTTACGGCCATAAACGTTTTCATGGCTTTCATTTCAAGTATAATATCCCTAACTATTATAGTTGACTGATCACAAGATACGTTATATTTTCTTTAAGACACAAAGAAGAAATTGTAGTCAGTGGTGGTGAAGAGTTTACGATGTTCTCATCAATAGAACGTTCAGGCCGGACCGGATTTATATGCACTAAAAAGAAATACTTATACAATTGTGACTAAAAAGTTCAAAACTATTCTACAAAATGTTTTATAAAGAATATAACCCCAACATAACACTGTTTCTGAAAACTTTTTCAGTGCAGTATATTCATTCGGCACATTACTCTTACAAAAATCTATGAAATTTCAAAGAGAAGTATCCATTAGTTTTTATATTGAATTGTCTGCCACTAAATATATTTAACAATTAGCAATAGAGCAATGTTCCGATTCAATTCCGATTTTAATTTACAAGAAACCTTTAGCAGCCACTTTCACAATGTGTCAGGGTCGGTATTCTCTCCGCATTCCGTTTCGCTCACATTTGTAGATTGATTGATTAGGAATTCAGGGTGCATCAACAACTGATGTCATTAGTCCTGAAAGTGTAGTACACGTTTTATCGCAGGAGGTGGCGGTGATATTTCCCCGCTCGATGGCGCCAACGTTCTCTTCTACTTGCAGATTTTCCCTCCACCAGGTATCTCCCACCAGCGGGCACCGCGCCAGCCACCATAGGCTCTAAGTTCCCCACTGGTCTCTCGGCATGTGTAGTGTATGTAGTACGTGTGTGTTCAAGTAAGGGGTGAGGATACGTTGAAGAAAAGCGCGCGGTTGTTAGGGTACTGGTGTTGATAGGAGAAACCATGGAAAACTACCGACCAGAGTAGCCGGCCGCTAGAATTGTCCTTCAGACAGCTGCTGAATTCGACCTAGTTATGTGGCTAGTGTCGAAAATTCTGCCACCGTATGGACTCCAGTACTAGGACCTCCCGATCAGAGTCAGTGCAGTAATATTAACCTGAACCGCCTGAGCCGGTCACAATTGTAGGAAAAGCCACCTCTTTGGCATGTTGGACTATAACTTACGTGTATTAGTACATTAGCTTTACCGATTTTCAATACAGTCTCGACGGCCCGTAAATCTAGAAACGGTCCTGATTTTCCTGTTAAAAATTACTTAAAGAAAATTAAGAGTACCGCCAATAAAACATGTTTACAGAATCAATCAATATAAAAATAACAAGCAATGCTACAAAATGCCAAAGACTTTCTTGTACTAGTTAGTTTCTGTTTATATTGTGTCGGGGATTCCTTCCTAGGACAAAAATAGAGCCATATTTGAGAAAATGTAGTACTTATCTCTTTTTCCAATACCGTGAGTTCACGTGTACTTCTTTTTAGTGAGCAACTGATCAGATATCAACATTTGAAAAAAACGTTTGCTGTCAGTGTCTATAAATAATTCACATTTTATTGTCTGTTCGATGACGTAAATAAACATGAAAACATAAGTATGATCTGACTGAGAAAGAAGTCCTGTCAAAGAAACGGGATAATTGAAGAGCGGAATGAGATCTCTCCAAACTTTCAGCCTCTGTTGTTGCCCTGTCAGTCGAAAACTCCAGCGGCCGTTTGGGTGTTAACTCAAGGACGTGGCATCTCCACCGGCTGGCGCGGAGGACTGAAGTTCCCTCAAGGAGGAGAAAAATAGGGTGGAGGCAAAGGGTGAAGAAGGGCGCGCTGCCTGTTTCTTCAAAACACGCGGCCCGCCCGGCCTCCTCGCCACCTTTGTCCTGAGGTTTGGGACTCACTCCGCCGATCCTCTCACTTAGTGGCGGCCGAGAGGCGGGGCGAGGCAGCGGGGCGGACAGCCTCCATTAGCACAACAAAAAAGAAGGCTTCATCACCTCCGCTTCGCCGGCCGAGGACGAGCAGCCGGCGGCTTCAAGTCCTCGCGGTGCTGACGGCGGCTGTGTCAGTGGCTGTTGTGCGGCTGACGGCAGAATAAGCTCTCCAACTCACGCATGCGCCGAGAATCTGCGCTGCCGGCGGCGACTGCCGCTACAGGCGACCACCCACAGGCGCCCACCTGTCGATTGGGGGAGTTACACGCGCGGTTGTTGCGAACGGCGTGAGCAACGAGTGATGATGTTATTAACTACTAGCGCACCCGGCAATGCTGCGATAATCCCTGGCAGTATATTAAATAAATACAATTCAAGTTCAAAATCAATTTGTTCAATGAAGATTAATTAGGTATTGTAACGAATCAAAATTAGAGGTTACATTTCGCTCATATTTGGCATCAAGGTAATATGTGTACTAGGGTGTCCCTTATATTGCCAAAAAAAGTGTTGTTTTTTTTGTAATTTTTTTGGGCTCACTAATTAAATATTTTCCATTGGGTCAAATTTACTCAAAACATTTCATATGAGTAGGTCGAAATTAACCCGTGCCGACTTTAGGGCGAAATTTGAATGTTAGGGATAATTATTTTTGTTGTGTTCAGTCAGTGGGACTTTACTGATACATGTTTAATAAATAATTTTATATTATAATTTAATTTATTTTCACTCTTTAGACTGTGTTATGGTTTTAACTTTTCTTGTGGGTACATTTTTAGTGTTTCTATCTTGCAATATGAATACAGTGAACGGTGTTCTTGAACAACACAACAGAAATTGCTTTCGCTCCTCATCTACATTCAACTGTCCATGAAAATCTTGCATTCATTCAACAGGCCTTTCAGCGTAGTCATTGACAGCATTCAAGTTTATAAATAACCTTTGAGCTCCTAAATATGAAGTTTTGCGTGTTCAGGTTTAAGGACATTCGTGAATGAAAGTAGTATACTTCAAGTAAGAGAACAGATATCTGCGTTTGCTTGACACAAAGTTGGCTATTGTCTTCATTGAAATTATTAAATATAATTAGAAGATGTATTGTATATTAACGATTTAATAATTAGAACATTCACTGGGATATTCTAACCATATTATTGTCCATCAAATTCTCCACAAAAATGAATCACTTTTCCATTTATAGATGTTCTCAAGCAAATTTGCTACCATTTTGATTTTGATTTGAACGTCTACTTCATCATCAAAGAAAGATACGACAGACAATTCTTCTAGTATATACCACAAACGGTGTCTAAAATTTTTTAAAGCTGCTTTTGCAATTGTGGAATCTATACTTTTACGCCATTTTAGAACCTTTAAGAAGCAGATATCTTGATATCAGAGCTTTTACGGCTGGACTTTTGTAAAGCCACTGTTTGACATAAACAGTTGCAATCAACAAAGAGACATTATTAGGGAATTGTAATTTCACTTAGGTTCTGATCTTAGCAGAAACATTTTAAACATTAAATAGTTCTTGCTATCTATCGAGCGCGATGCATCGCCTCGGGAATGTGTATTTTTAGTTTTTTACTTTCATAAACGTCTAACATTTCTTTAATGTCGGACTCATTAAGGAAAATTTTCACATTTTGTTTGCTACTTTGAAAATGACATTCACTCTTAACCAGCTTTCCTTAAAATGCAAAACATAAGATGTCAGGATTTCTTGCTACATCACGTATTTTACATTCATACACACATTGTAAAATAAGTTCGTATAAATGATGACGGCCCGGAAAGAACAACACTCCTCTGACAAGTTTCTTTAAGAAATATTCACGCTGCTTCAAAACGTCAAGTGTTAGATGTAGCCACCGCAAAGAATTTGAACATTGTCTTCGATGCTCTGTGCTTTAACACATTCCATCCAGCGTTAGTGTGCTCTTTACCGGACGAATTCCGCAATTTTGGAAACTCGATGAGCTTCTTTCTGTTTCCAAATGTAACAAGAATTGGAAGTCTTTATGCTTATGAGTCCCTGATATTTAATGCAGGCAACAGTTTACCATCCCAATGAACAGAAAGAATGTCGGGTATATTACTCATAAAAGCAGATTTAACGGTTTCTTAACGTCTCTTCTCTTTTTGAGTCTGATTCAAAGAATAGAAGATTTATGAATAGAGATTTCATCGGATATTGTGGTCAAGTGCCTCTACTGTTTAAAATTATTATTATTACAAATGTCCTTTATTTTCAAATTGAAAGCATTTTGATTTAATATTTCAGTTCATATTCAAATGTATGGTGTATGTCATAAAGCCATTTTCCCTAAACAAACAATTAAATGGATCTTTTTATCATCCCTCATTAAGTATTAATATATATAATTGATACCATTCCCGTCAGCTTGTTGCAAGCAGTTACGCTCGGAGAATATATTTCGCAGTAGTAAAGAAATCCAAATTATGACCATGTTAATAATAATAATAGTAATGTCTTTATTAATGGCGAGGCTCAGGCCATAGGGCCTGCTCTTCCGCCTAACCACACATGTTACTGGGTGACAATGCATTTTAATAATAAAATTTATTAATATATAATTTATATTATATGTAAATTAATGTATACAAATATATAATTAATATATAATATATAATATATAATATATAATATATAATATATAATATATAATATATAATATATAATATATAATATATAATATATAATAATTAATATATAATATATAATAATTAATGTATACTATATAAAAATTTATTAATATACAATTGTCTCCTTTTTAGCATCATTTTAACATGTATCACGTAGCTAACGTCACCATAAAACGAAATATTCCATGCAAATTTTTGATCAGTAATCTGTGATACGTAAAGTATTACCTCGTATCTTCGAAGATTTGCTTTTTCACACCATTAATTGAGCTTAAAGATCGTCGGCGCAATTCATGCATGATACATGAGTTGTCAACTCGGCGTCATAGATTGGCACTAAGGATATCGAAAATGGTGAGAAATAACTAACGATTGAATGTACAAAATAATAATATTTGTCTCTACCTACGTTACTAAATTAGCAGTAATAAGGTGTTCCTAGTAGTACCAGAATGTCATATGTCAGCTCCAGCTTATTCTAGAGTAATGTATCTACACAACATTTTTATTCGATCGTTATCTGAAATCAAGAAGCTGTGGTAGAAAGCTGAGGCAATAAACACGTCACCACTATATCTCGGCTAATAGCTCAACTTGCATAAGACAATGCGCCACAAAGAGTTTCTCTGGGATGTTTCCTTTCTACGTTGAATGTAAATGCTGTAATGTAGTTTTAAACTTCCACATAAGGTACGGCAACGTTTGCAGTCATAATATAAAACCCTTAATATATGAGGAACGTGATTAGTTGTGTGTTTGTTTCATTGTGTGAGGAATCAAGAAATGAAGCAAATTGTACCCGTACGTGGAAAGGAATTACCCGTAGAAAGGAATTTGTTATTATATTATTATTATTATTATTATTATTATTATTATTATTATTGCTCTAATTAGCATCTAAAAATGCTGTGAATCGACTGAATATAAAATCAACTTCGGGTGCAACCAGCTTCCTAAGGAACAGATCTAGGGACTGTTGGTACTTCTACAATAATTATTGTTAAAATAGCTCAGAATGCACGTACACAAATCCATAACTCGGCAATTCATTTGCGTGCCGGCAGAGATAGTGGTGGCGTCTCGTACAGAAAACGATTAGACCGTGTAAACACGACGTTTGGATGTTATACTTATAGAATGTGATCTTGATGTTTCTGTTCAGTTTTTGTATGAGAACCTGCCCGAAACATGTGGACCTTTACGCACACGCCATGTAAAAGGGGCTTAACGCACCGCATCCGAAGTGCGCACGCGCCCTTCAGCGTGTCCCACGGCAGCTGGCGGGCGAGGTGTGGGCCGCCCGCAGCGCGCGCATTTGCTGCTTCCCAGGAGCCCCCGAGATTCCCTGGGCGAGATGCGCGTCCGCGTGGTCGTCGCTCACCGCCTGCCCGCCCGCCCGCCCGCCCGCCCGCTCGCCCGCCCGCTCGCCCGCTCGCCCGCCCGCTCGCCCGGCCTCTCGTCTGCCCGCCCGCCCGCCCGCCCGCCCGCCCGCCCGCCCGCCCGCCCGCCCGCCCGCCCGCCCGCCCGCCCGCCCGCCCGCCCGCCCGCTCGCTCGCCCGCCCGCCCGCCCGCCCGCCCGCCCGCCCGCTCGCTCGCCCGCCCGCCCGCCCGCTCGCCCGCTCGCTCGCCCGCTCGCCCGGCCTCCCACCCGCCACAATGCAAGCGCGGCGCGACGCGCCGGGGGGCGGAGCGGGGCGGGGCGTCGCGGCGCGGCGCGGCGCGGCACGCCCTATCGCCAGCCCGCATCGCCGCTCTCAGGCAGCCCGTTCGCGTAATTACGAAACAGAAATACGAGTTCAAGACAGATATTAGCGGGAAAGCAACTCGCGGAACGACCGCCCCGGTTTTACGGCACCCATAAAGAGAGTATTTTGTGGCCGCACTTTGGCAAGTCGCGATAGGCGAGTGGTGATGGCGGGCGGCGGCGGTGGTGGCGGCGGGTGAGTCCGCCCTCCCTCGCACCGCCCCCGCCGCCGCCCCCGCCAGGCAGACGCTCGTGCAGTTTATTGGCTTGCGTCCGTGCGGGGACGCGCGCGGCGCCGGTAGCGCTGGTAACTGTGGCGGCTGCGGACGCGAATGTGTGAACTGTTTTAATAGACCGCGGGTATCAGATAAACTCTTTCAATTTTCGCTGCGGACAGCAGGTGCGGGAGGAAGGTAATTAGAGACGGAGGCTCATGTTTTATTCAGAGACCGCGGACCGGCAGGGCTGTGGCGGGCGGGGAAGGCGGGGGCGGCGGGGTCGAGTAATGGGTGGCGGCGGGGGTGGAACGGTGAGAGGGGGCGGAGGCGGGGGCTCGGTGTGCCCCGTAATTAGCAACCGTCGCGGCCGCTGCGGCCGCTGACACCGGGTTGCTGTTCTACTCGCGCGTTGCAGTCTCCGGAGCACAACTGCGCTTGCCGTGTTCATTTTGTTTATTGGTGAGGTCTTCGGGAATCCCGGTATATGAGAGCAATGGAACGAAATATACTTCTATGAACAACTTATGTATCGAAACATGTTTCGGGACTTTTCCTTCATCCTACAGGTCATGTCATTCCAGATATCATGTGATAAGAATCTGTAGTCATTTTATGAAATTATTGTATTTCATTTTTTTTTTTGAAAAAAATAGCGAACTGATATTTTTTCGTAAGATTAAATGGTATTATTCTTCACAAATAATGTTTTTCTACTGATATGCAATGATGTTTTCTACTGATGTGCAATCCATGTATGACAATCCATTCACCTAATAGTGTAAAAGTTTTAAACTTTTTACACGAATTGAATAAAGATTCTAATCCCCTAAAGATTAAATAAGCGAGGCTGTCTCACCGACACTGGAGCAGGCAAGTGATAAACGCTTTAAACGTGTTATGAATCACAATCAATGAGACAAATCCGTAATCGCATGCGCTTCAGTGAATTGCGAGTTTCTGATATAAATTCTCACAAAAAGCAATCAGCCCTCTGGGAGCTGAGACAACATCCAGGCTTTCTAGAAAATAATAAATAAAAATAAAAGTGGAAAATTGACCGCTTTGAAATAGTAGCAAACCGATTAAAATTAAATGTTTGCCGCTGTTCTGATGCATAAGCTACAGGTACTAGAGGTAAGCACAAACTATTCCGTATGACCATACGCAATACGTTGCTAGATTGAACAGAGAAGAACTCGAACCTGATTGTAAATATAAGTTTTGCAACGACTAAACAGATGATACTCAAAGTGCCATATATATATTTTAAGAAAACACTGTTCAGTTCAGACAGCTTCACGCACGAACATGAAGGGACACTTATACTCTGGACCTCTTTCGCGCAAAAACCATCTGGATTTGATCTTCACCAATCTGTATGATCTGAAAAACTTAGGAGTCCAAGTCTCTCATTAGTGATAGATTAACTCGTCAGATTCTGATAGCGAGCCCCCAAATTACCCGGACTATTAAACGGTACGCTTATACTGTGACCTATTCTGAATCTTTTTTTGTGTTCAAGCGACCCGTACACCACCGACCGTGAATCCGTACACCACTGACACCAGTCGTAAACCTGATTTACAACTGATGCAATCCTCACCAGTCTCACTCGCTCATGTATTACTTTTGTTACAACCGTCAGAATTATAGAACATAGAATTCAATTTTCATCAATAAAAACGTAATGTTCATATGCCTTTCCTCACCCAAAAGAGAGTGTGAAGGTCTTTTAAAAAAGTAAATAAATTGACACAGTTCTTTAAAACAATAACACAAATGTTTTGCAGTCGGTTTCCTAGAGACGAGCGCCTTCTGCATGCACGTGGAGCGCAACATTTAACTTATTAATTTCCATCAACACTCACCAACTTTGATCTTAATATAGCGATGCCTAAACTTCTCAGCGAATATACACAATGAAGTATTCTAATAACCTTTCATAAATTATAAATAAAATTTTACGGTACGTTCTGTAAACCTTCATTCATCTCAAAGAATTAAAGACAGGTTCAAGAACAACCTTCAATTATTTTTCTCGCATCTAGTAACCGTGGAACATTTCATGAACATGATGAAAACAAAACACTTTCACATCACCAACAAACACAAAATAAACGTTTTACTATTACTCGTTGCTTACAATCTTACAATCTTCAAGAATTAAACATTTACAACCTTTACACAAAAATGGCTAATACGAGACCGGGGGTCGTAACGATCCCTTTGTACGGCTCTGGCCGCTGGGCGAGGAGCGGCCGTCGCCACAGCACGTGAACGCGAGCCCGGCCGCGTCGCCACCAGCCGGCTGTTCGTTAGGCGGTGGGGAAATGGCCCATTGTATGCGGCCAGAGCCTACCCGCAGCAGCCACACGGCCGGCCCGCGTGCCGGTGATAACGAAACATCTTCCACGAAAGGAGCAGCTTGGGAGAAGCGGGTCGGGTTACGCCAGGATGTTGACGGAAAATCACGGGCGGTTCTCACAAGCGAGGACGCTGCAACCGGCGAGAGCTGACGGCTTTTACGTTAATTTATTATGAATTCAGGAAGTAACTTATAACGTAGTTGATTTGGAGATGATAGCTGGTTTCGTTCTGAGAAAATATGTTACAGCGGTCAGGTTATGCAATACACATCCATACATGTATGGCTCTGTGGGTGGGTGGAGAGACAGTGAGGCTGAGAGACAATGAGAGAGAAACAGCGAGAGTGAGAGTAAGAATGCGAGGGAGACAATAAGAGTGAGAAGCAGAGATAGAACGAATGACAGTGAAAGAGAGAGTGAAAGAGAGAGACAGAGTGAGAGTGAATGAAAGAGCGAGGCAGAGAGAGAGAGAGAGAGAGAGAGAGAGGGAGGGAGAGAGTGACACAGAGAGAAATATTTCTGAATTGCTATATATACTCTGCAAATAGCTTAAACTACTTCTTTGTTAAATTTGTTGAAAACATTTCACTAGATTTTACTGTTTTACCAAAGAAACCATGTCGATTTCTACAATTGCTCTCCCTCACTGATATTCATTGATCAAAGATGAATTTAAATTTGCTATCGAATCGTCGCTCGTTTTTACTCTTCAACGACATTTTTCACAATCCTCTACCATTTATCGTTAGCATTCGTCCACCATTTATCATTCAGTTCGGTTGCAGCGTTCATACGGATAGAGGCCAAATGCAATATAGTGGTAGGATATTAACAAAAACGTCACAAAGGTCCATCACGGCAATATTTATTTTGTGAAACGTTTCTCAAGAAAAGACGAAGGGGTCCTACGCGAGATGCACGCATGTAAAGGACCAGTGAAGACAGCCTAAGACAACCCCCTGCGGAGTCTGTCCCGTCGCCGCTCCGCCACCCTTCGTGAGCCCTCGACATTCCACTCACACACCGCGCGATGTTATCAGAGGCACCGCTCCCCACAGGGCCTCCCTTAAAACAAATACTCGCGAGAGGTACGCAGGTAGCGAGGTGGCTCCCCGGGGATATTTATGAAGGTTTACATGCCCCGATACCGATCGTAAATTAATTTCCAAGCAGCACGGCCACGTTTTCCACGCAGCAAGTTTGACGTTTTATGTAAATTTAATACGATTGGCCGCGATAAACAAACGGGTGAGGGAATGCCCCAGCCGCAGGCGGCCGCAATGGCTGCTCCCGCCGCTCACCTGCCTTCGCGAGTGACGCACACGCGGCTTCGGTTGGATGCTAGCGATTCACGCGCACTTCGACGCCCAAGTCGCACTCTGCAATCGATCACTTTCAGGCGGCTTCGTTGCTTCCGGGTCGGATGCGCACACAGTATGTAAATATCAAGTGAAAAGAGGGAGGAAGAGAGGAAGTGAGGGACAGAGAGACACACAGGAAGAGCGAGAGACAGATCGAGAGAGAAGTAGAGAGAAACAGAGAGACAAAGAGACAGAGACACAAATATATTGAGTCACAGATAGAGACAAAGAGAGAGAAAAAGATAGACACAGAGAAAGACAAAGTGAGAGACAAAGAGAGAGATAAAGAGAGAGACAAAGAGAGACAAAGAGAGACAAAGAGAGAGACAAAGAGAGAGACAAAGAGAGAGACAAAGAGAGAGACAAAGAGAGAGACAAAGAGAGAGACAAAGAGAGAGACAAAGAGAGAGACAAAGAGAGAGACAAAGAGAGAGACAAAGAGGCAGACAAAGAGGCAGACAAAGAGGCAGACAAAGAGGCAGACAAAGAGGCAGACAAAGAGGCAGACAAAGAGGCAGACAAAGAGGCAGACAAAGAGGCAGAGAAAGAGGCAGAGAAAGAGGCAGAGAAAGAGGCAGAGAAAGAGGCAGACAAAGAGGCAGACAAAGAGGCAGACAAAGAGGCAGACAAAGAGGCAGACAAAGAGGCAGACAAAGAGGCAGACAAAGAGGCAGACAAAGAGGCAGACAAAGAGTGACAAAGAGAGTGACAAAGAGAGAGACAAAGAGAGAGACAAAGAGAGAGACAAAGAGAGAGACAAAGAGAGAGACAAAGAGAGAGACAAAGAGAGAGACAAAGAGAGAGACAAAGAGAGAGACAAAGAGAGAGACAAAGAGAGAGACAAAGAGAGAGACAAAGAGAGAGACAAAGAGAGAGACAAAGAGAGAGACAAAGAGAGAGACAAAGAGAGAGACAAAGAGAGAGACAAAGAGAGAGACAAAGAGAGAGACAAAGAGAGAGACAAAGAGAGAGACAAAGAGAGAGACAAAGAGAGAGACAAAGAGAGAGACAAAGAGAGAGACAAAGAGAGAGACAAAGAGAGAGACAAAGAGAGAGACAAAGAGAGAGACAAAGAGAGAGACAAAGAGAGAGACAAAGAGAGAGACAAAGAGAGAGACAAAGAGAGAGACAAAGAGAGAGACAAAGAGAGAGACAAAGAGAGAGACAAAGAGAGAGACAAAGAGAGAGACAAAGAGAGAGACAAAGAGAGAGACAAAGAGAGAGACAAAGAGAGAGACAAAGAGAGAGACAAAGAGAGAGACAAAGAGAGAGACAAAGAGAGAGACAAAGAGAGAGACAAAGAGAGAGACAAAGAGAGAGACAAAGAGAGAGACAAAGAGAGAGACAAAGAGAGAGACAAAGAGAGAGACAAAGAGAGAGACAAAGAGAGAGACAAAGAGAGAGACAAAGAGAGAGACAAAGAGAGAGACAAAGAGAGAGACAAAGAGAGGGACAAAGAGAGAGACAAAGAGAGAGACAAAGAGAGAGACAAAGAGAGGGACAAAGAGAGGGACAGAGTGAGAGAGAAGTAATTGAAACTAAGAGGAAGAGGAAAAAATAATGATGTGGTCAAAAGAAGAAATTATATTTTGATAATAATTCTGAAATTTCTCATTATATTATTTGTTTTACCCGTGATTTCAGAAAGGAAAGTGCTCTGGGGTTTGACAAAGAGGATTAAATTAGGATAGTATTCGAAGTGTGGTGCTAAACCGAATAAACTAGAATCCCATTGCACTACGTCTACCTGTCGTTCGTTCTTCATAAATTCGCTTTATTGGTCAATAAGTCAAAGCCGCAGGAACATTTAGCAATTTATAACTGGTGTTTTCGCCGCGACCCGGTACTTCATCAGCATCTCCTCCACATCGGTCCCCACCTCCGCATTCTCGGCCGGCACTGTTCTTCGCCCCGCTGCCGCTTCCACCGCTAACACCTCATCCACCGCAGACACTTCCACTGCCTCACTAACTCCACTGCCACTGGTCTTTACTTCCTCTGTCACCACTGCGTTCTCAGACACCGCCAACGCCCTCGCCGCCTTCGCCTCTGTCACCGCCCTCCTGCCCCTTCTTCGACTCCGCTTCTTCATCCATAACCACCACCATTACCTCGCCCTTCATCAGTTCTCTCAGCACCGTCTCCACCACCGTCACCACCTCCACTCCGCTTCCGCATTCTCCACCTCCAAACCACATAACCCTCCATGGTTTTCGTCGGCACTCTTTCTGTCGCCTCCCCTACCATCTCCCGCACATCGTCACCACTTACTCCCTGCTTCTGTTGACAGCTCGGCATCAGCTTTCTTCTTCCCTCAGCACTGCCCTTTGCCTCTGACTCGGCCTCCGCCTTCCACCTTCGCCTCTGCTACCAAAGCCCCCGTCTAACATTTTCTCCATGACTACCACCGCCGCTGCCACTTCCTGCTCCGCGTTCTTCCCTCCTCCGCCTCTCTGTTGCCGCTATTTCAGCATCTTCCTCCATCACCGCCTCCACCTCCGCACTGGCCTAGGTGGATCAGTGAGTCACTGATGTCACTGCAGTGTTTCTAATCGGGAGGTCCTTTGGTTCCACTCCGCATGGTGGCATGATTTTCGACACTAGCTGCGCAGCTAGGTCGGATTCAGCCACTGTCTGGAGGAGAATTCTACCGGCTGGTTGCTCCATTCGGTAGTTTCATCAATAATCAACGGGCAAATGCCGGAACAGTACCATAACAGAACCATGGACAGCGCGCGATCTTTTCTTCCTCTGCCTTGCCCTATCTTCACCCCATATTTTCACACACTTATACTTACATGCACTACACTACCACACATGCCGGAAGACTAGTCGACGGCTTGCCATTGCTGGGCGCTGCCCCTCTGGTGGGAGATACCTAGTTGAAGAAAAACAGCAAGCCTACGGGTAGATCTGCGGCGCTGGAACTCGCCATCCAGAGAATGAAAATCACAGGCACCTCAATCAATAACAACATGCACTACACTTACGAGACTAATGACATTAGCAGTTGACAAGCCCGGAATCTTTAATCAATCAATCAATTAATTAATCAAGCAGTAAATCAATCCACCTCCGCCGCCACCATCCCCGCCTCCCTGTTGCCTACACCTCCTCCATTCCCGCCTTCGTCAGCGTAGCCGCCACCGCCTCCACTTCCGCCGCCTCCTCCACCTCCACCTGCGTCTCCTCCACCACCGCCGCCGCCGCCGCCGCTGGCCCACGCGCTCACCTGCCCTGTAACGAGGCGGCGGCGGCGGCGCTGGCGGAGGCGCGCCGCGCTTTCTTCTGCCGGCCATTGTTTGTTTTCCGCGAGCCATAAATTGCAGCGCCGTTTCTTTCCCGCCTCTTCCCGCGCGCACTCGCTAATTAGCGAGGAAGGCGGCGGCGGAGGAGGACACGAGGGCGCGCGCGCGCCCGCCCTCAGGACGAGGACGCTGCGGCAGCAACGCCGCCGGGGCCCAATGGATGCGACATCGCCAAGAAACATCAATGTTCCTAAACATAGATGCTCGAAATTAAAACATCGTTGCGGCATTGCCCCAAACCCATGGGTGTTCTTAAACGTCGAGATTTAGAAAAATGGATTAGTAACCATTAAAGTTCACACAGGAGGGATTTAATTTGAAAGTGATATCGTTTATTAATTGATTAATTGATGATTCCGGGCGCGTCAACTCTTAAGGGCATTAGTCCCGTAAGTTTAGTGCTTTCTTTTCATCGGGAGGTGGCGATGATCTTCCCCCGTTGGATGGTGCGATCCGGCACCGACCTACCTGTCGGCTAGCGGGGTATTTCCCCAACCAGGGAGGAACCGATACAACCGGGACAAACTCTAAGCTCCCAACCGGGCTCCCGGCACGTGTGTTGGTGAAGTGCTTGTAAGTGTAGGTGTGAAGGTCAGTAAGGGTTGTGGATTGGACAAGGAGAGGGAAGAAAAGATCGCGTGCGGTTCGTGACCGGTTTGTTAAGATACTGCCCCGGCATTCGCCTGGTGTTGATCGAAAAAATCACGGAAAACTACAAAGCAGAACAGCCAGCAGCTAGAATTGTCCTTCAGACAGCGTTATCTCACTTTTGTTTATTAAGGGTTAAATGACAAAACAAAATCAAACACTATCAGAACAAGTAACGAAACTTGTATTATTTCATTCGATCATTCAAAAATAATATAGGCTTCTAATATTAACGAAAATTCGATTTTATTTATTTTCACTCTTGGTCACATTGGTCTGAAGAAAATTTTGTTGATGAATATTTGAAAATTATTATAGGATTTTATTCTGATGATTAAAAAGATATTGAGCACGTAGAAACATTGAACATCAAACATTAATGTTAAAAAATCGATGCTATATACGTCGATAATTTTATAAAAACATGCAAGTCTCCTCCCTATGAGACAATATCGCAGAGGCCCAGAAGACGCGGTCGTCTCAGAAAGCGAGAGAGAGGAAGATAAAATGAATATCGCTATACATACTGATAATATCGCACAATAACTCGACCACGCAGTAACATCAAACACACATAATTTCTTGCATTATTTGTAACATTTCGCTTTCCGGTATATCAGAGAGTTCAACGATAAGGAGGTACGAGTATGTGCCATTTTGTGCCTTTGTACTATTCGAGGAAGTTTTAAAGAAAAAAATAGATCCGTTTTGACCCGTTTTTGTAAATTGCCTTTACTTTAAGCACAAATTACGCGAAAACTACTTGATTAAAAAAATTAATTGACCTTTTAAAAAAATTATAATTAGAGACACCTTGAGTTAATAATAATAACTCCACAATAACCCCACAATTCTGTATTCTGTATTTCCTACCTTGGAAATGAGGGTTGTTATAATCTACGTATTGTGGAGACATGTGGTTTGTTATAGAATTAAAAATACAGTGTGCTTCTACCTTTTAGAGTAGTCGTAAACTACATGAACCGGAAGGACTTGTAGAATATATTTGTTTTCTTGAAAAAATTAAAAATCTAATTTGTGTGTTAGCATTGTTTACACCTAGATCTTCAATTTTTTAGAAGATTCAATTGAGGAAAACTCTCCATAATCAGTATTGTACTTTTGAAATGTTACTACTTATAAGAACGAGATTAATTCTTTTTTCTATACCAGGGCCTCATAAAACGAGGTGTTCTGTCGAAAAATCGCCGAGTTTTGCCGCACAGCAATACAATACTCTCTCTTTACTATGTATGTACAAAGTAAGACGAGAAATTAAAAACAGTTGGGATGCGTTTGCGCGAAGTGTGGCAGAGTGGAAGGTTGAAGCGTGACCCTATCCTGGGTTTTCCCAGCGGTGTTCAAGACTACAAAAACATTGTTAACGCTGCGTAGTTGAAACGGCTGCTGAGAAGTGCTGCTGAAAAGCATTTGCTCTCTGAACCACCTGTCAGTTGACAATTGCGAGTACAGTGGAACTGACATCGACGATTCCTTTCACGCTGTCAGTCATCTTCGTGTGAAAGCGAATCAGCTGTCGGAGTCGCGGTCTTTGAGCCGAACCGCCCAGTGGAGATATCAGTTGCCGAGCGCCTCTTGAGCTAGCCTCAGTTCTTCTTTACTGAGCTATAGGAATGAACTAGCCCATGTGAGAACTCTCGCATGTTAAACCCCACCCAAATTTTTCCTAAGGCTATCGAGACATTGAAACATGGGAACATGTGGTCCGTTTCCTTAGAGTTCCCTCCACAATTAAGTACGCAGCACGTTTAGACCTTGGCAAAATGTTAAATGTTAAATGAAACACTGCCGGCTTAAGAAACAATTTTCATCGGTACGAAGCAACTATTAATAGTACTTCTAGTTGTTGCTGTGAGAGCAAATCTTGAAATAATAAGTATACAAATAAACCTCGTCAGTGTGCGCAAATCAAAGTGTACACAGAAAGCGTAGTGTAAGTTAGAGGAATATAAATCTTCTAAGTGTGACGTCACAATGACGGTCACAATCACCAAGAATTGTGACATCGGTAGTATCGATAAGTGCCGAACCGGCAAAAATTTAATAGAATGTCCAAGAATATATTATCCTGTCGATTACGGTATGAGGAAGGTTTCTTTGAGTTCTTTGTCCTAAAAATTTTTAATTTTTAAGGCCCTAGAATACTTCGTTTAGGAGTTATTTAACAATATAGCTGGATGAGCGTTGCGGGTTGCGTCTGACATGGATATTTATTATATTTTAATATATTATAATTATATCTTTTAATCAAATTATTCATATTTTTAAAGTCAAAGTGCATTTTGTCTCGCCTACTTTAAATTCTATTTCTTTAGAGAACTAATTTATACAAATCGGTTGCGCGTGTGAACCGCAAAAGGTATATATACTACTGAAATATTACAGGAGACGATCCGAACGCTCATGCCAGTAGTGAATCATGGCAGCGCTAATAAATTGTATGGGCCTACGTAGACTTGCGAATTCATTTTCTTCGTCTACTGCATTAATAGATGTCGATACAATCTTCTGTAAAGTAAATAATTTCGTGAGAGTGAAGACGTGAACGATATCTTTATTAAACATAATAAGACAAGTTGTTATTTCTGCACGAGCTGTTATCCTTCTACGTCTATTCATACAATGTGACAAGATTCACACAGGTTTATTTTTTAAGTGGTGATTTTCATTTCCCGGAAGCATATGTTTAAAAGTGGTTCAAAGCTGGTTAAAATCATTCCCCTACTCTCACAAATATCACCCACAATCATTTTTTTCATTCTAACCGGAGTGTGTTATACCCTTTAACATGGGCGTTGGTAGAAAACACATTGTAAGTGTATTAGTTTTAACGTACAGTGTGCGATACACGGTTTCTCGTGCCAATTTTCCGAGTGCGGTACATCTAATTTTTTTCATTCTGTTAGTGTGCCAAACATTAGGAAACGTGCGCGTAACAATGCGAAGCGTGCGCGAAATATTTTTTTTATTTGTTAAATGTAACATGCAACGCGTTTGCAAGGTGATTCGTGTGCTCATCTTTCGCGGCGAACTCTTCTCGTTCGCGAATCACCAATGTCGCATTCTTGTTGCGCAATATGGTATTTTCTTTCTCATAATTAATTAATCCAATGATTATTCCGTACGCAGACATTAGATCCGTGCATGTAGTGCATGTTTTTGGCCCGAAAGGTGGGAGTGATCTTCCCACGCTGAATGGTGAAATCCGGCGCCGACCTGTCGTCGGCTACCGGAGTATCCCCGACCAGGTATCTCCCATCAGGGAGTTCTGTCCTAGCCGGGGCAAGCCCTAACCTCCCGACATGTATGCTAGTGTCGTCCATATAAGTATGTGTGCGTAAGAGAGGGGTGGTGATAGGACAAGGACGAGGAAGGAATGATAGCGCGCGGTTCATGCCCCTTTTCTTTGAGTACTACTCCAGCATTCGCCTGATATTGATAGGAGAAACCACGGAAAACTATATCGATCAGAGCAGCCGGCCGCTAGAATTCTCTTCCAGAAAGCGAGAGAATTCGACCTAGCTATCTAACTAGTGTCGAAAACCCTGCCACCGCCGTGACTCGAACTCAGAACCTCCCGATCACAAGCACTGCATAACGTCATTTGATGCCCTGAGCAACATCTCTCGGTTTCTTACTCATAAAACGCATTCTTCATTTTCTCTAAAAACGTTAAGATTTCTCAAAATATTTCAAGCTCCCTTGGCTCCCTCTCACGTGCTCGTTATGCTAATCACTGGTCGCGGCACAATTACTCACGTGATTGGGGGGCTGTTCCCGCGCCCTACAGCCGATGCTCCCCCCATTCATCACCCGCTAATTAGCATTATTATAATACACGCGCACCCACCTCCACATTATAGAGAAATAAATTTTCCAGCAACACATCATTAAATTTTTGAATTCAACGCAATGAATATAGAGATCTGGTTAATTATTTCAAGTTTCTAATATATTCTGGAGCGCGGCGGTGGGGGTTCGGATCCCGCCGAGGCCACGTCTCCATTTGAAACCCAAATACTGCCACTTAGCGCTCATTAAGTCAACACATTAAGCGGTTGGAAGCGGGTGGCGCCGTGACGCTGGGCGGGGAGGGGGAGGGTTGAGGCGGGGGGGAGGGGGGGAGAGGGGAGAGGGGAGGGGCGGGACGGGGTGGGGCAGGCTGGGGAACAGCGGGGTGGAGTGAGGCGGGGTGCAAAAGGCGGGCGCGAGCTGCCAGATGCACGAACATCTGTCCTGAACGTCTCGCCAGATTGGGCGGGCCGCTGCCGAAGGCGGCCGCTGCGCTGCTGCCATCCGGGCTCACGTTACTCTCTCCACGCCCTCCGCGGCTCTCGCCGACCGATCCCGAGCTATTCCGAACCGCCTGACGGACCTTTTCGTGCCGTCCGATCACGCGCCACACAACTTGACCCCTGTACGCTGCTAACTGTCGGCTTCCGATTGGCCAGCTGCTCCAGCCAATCATACTCGGCCCAGACATGCTTATACACCCGAGCGCTGACCATCAGGCGCATACCAGCCCTGAGGAAGGCCACGACAAGATGGTCGAAACGTCGGGAACACAGCCTGCGACGTGGCGTCACCCGGACAGCCAAGATCGCGGAAGCCTATGTACGACTTCATTATCTCCATGCCTGTCTTTCGAGTGGATGTGATAACTCTACGACAACGTCGTTGCTTCTGCAGTGCCGTTAACGCGGGGCGTTCTAGGGTTCGAGTCCGGACGTTGGCGGATTTTGGACTCTTGCTGGGTCGAATTCACACTCTGTCCGCGGGAGAATGTTAGCAGCAGGATGCTTTAATTGCTAGTTTTGAGTAGTTTCTGCGATCAATAACAGGAAAATGCTGGAGCAGGCCATTTACAAAAGGATCAAGAACTCCTAGTCGTCTTTCCTTTTTTCACTCTCGGCGCCTCCTCTCCTTTAAAAAACATACACTTTTATGTATTACTACGCGTGTCAGGAGACCATTCGCGAGCATAGAGCTTATCCCGTCTGGGGGGGGGGTGATTGGTGGTGTTGCTGCGCTATACGCATTCACGGGGGCATCCAGAGGGTAGGACGGTTGGAGCATCCTGCCCCAGCCCCTCCCCCCTGTAGTGAGGCTCTGAAAATTTATACAAAGTGTATTTCATGTAAAACATTATTTTTGAAAACAAACAAAAACACGTTAGTTCAAGTATGGTACACTTTAAAATACATTAATAATTGATGATGATAATGATAAATAAGGGGAGCTTTTGTTGAAAATAAGCGGCCACCGTGGATCTGCTGCTCCAAGCCGCTTATTTTCTGTGGGCGTCCCAGCGCATTCAATTTAATTGGAAGGGAAAGATATTGTTTCGATGAGATAATAAGAGCAAGCTACTAATTTGTTGCTACTAATTTCGTCAAAAGCGCACTATTTGTAGTATTTAAACACTTTTAATGCACATGTTGCCCTTGGTGCTATCACCGACGTGAAAATTTACTTGTGCACGATTCTTTTCTTTTTGCGAAATGGGAGCAATTGCTTTTTCAATGAGGGGAATGTCAGCGTCCCCATGATATCTCTTTGGATTCGTCATTCAGTTTCGCGTCGTGATCTGCATTTGAAATATTTTCTTAGTGATTTGAACATTATTCATATTGGGATTGAAATGGCAGCTTTGATTACACTTTTTTATTTACTCATTAGTTCTGAACTTAATGATACATGCTTTGTGATACTTACTACCTTTAATACAAATCAATTTTGTTAAGTGGTACTTTTCAATACTTTTTATGGTAATAATGAGCTCCTGTCTCTAGAGAGAGCCCCTAGAGAGTCGCATTTCAAATTTTAGTTGTTTAAAATTGAAGGGCTCAGTAGAACAATGGGCTATCGCACATTTTTTGTGAACTTGAGTTATTAACACTGAAGGAAACGACAATTATTATTAGAATGTAATATGTTATTTAAATTCAGTTTGATGTTGTATGCAAATGTGCTGTGTTTAAAAGTTTAAAAATGTATTGATGTATTGAGGGAAGATCAGGTAAAACCCTCATTACTTCAGAACTATATCTATATGAGAGAGCCCCTTGTTCTACTGAGCCCTTCAATTTTCAAAAATACAAAGATTTCGGTGGAAATAAGATCTGCGCCTTATTTATCAGCGTACTTTGCTCTACACGATCAAAAATTTAAAAAAAATTAGACCCGCTTTCGAAAAATTTTGTTTTTAAAATTACTTTAATTTCACGCAAAATTATGTAAAAAATATTCACATTTCCAAAATATTATTTTATTTCATATAATGGATATTTTATTTAATGGATATGTTCAAAGCTTATTAAACTTATGCGTAAACGTAAGCGTATGCGATTTAGACCCCTGCGAGGCCAAAATTTTTCAAAATTGGAAACCCTTTGCGGCTTCAATTAGTATTATAATACTACGTAACTCATACAAATAATGCGAGAAATAACGAGATCTTATAGTGCCTCTATATGATTTGCCGATGAGTTGAACCAGCTGTGCTCCTAATTAATATGAATAGACATTGATTCATTTGAAGTGCTGCAGGTTTCGTATTTCTTCGAAACTTACGAATTTTCTGTGTTATGAATTATGAATTTTATATTGCATTATTTAAATTTATTCATCGGACTGTAGAGATTTGCACAATTAACATTAAACACACACGTTTAATTTTAATTGCGTTTAGATATTTTGTTCTTTTAAATAATTCATGAGCGATACGTGAATAGAAAGCACATATAATTTTTTGTTCATTGAACCGGGAGAGGTTACTCAGGACATCAACTGATGTCACTGCAGTGCCTTTGACAGGGGCGTCCTAAGTTTGAGTCCCACGGCGGTAGAAGTTTAGATACTGTCTTGTCACTTAGGTCGCATTGAGTTGCTGTTTGGAGGTGAATTCTAGCGGTCGGCTGCTCTGATCGATAGTTTTCGCCACTCAACTCCAGGCGAATTCCGGGCCAGTACCCTACCAAACGCGCTACGGACCCATGCGATATTTCCTTCCTCTTCTGTGTCCTATCCTAACCCCTTACACACATTAACTATCACCCCTTACACACACTACACTACCACACATGCCGAGAGTCTGGTAGGAAACTCAGTGCTTGTCCTGGCTGGGGCACTGCCCCGCTGGTGGGAGATACTTGGTTGAGGAAAACCCCGCTATCCGAGGTGAGGTCGACGCCGGATCTCGCCATCCAGCGGGGGAAGATCGCTACCGCCTCACGAGGGGGAAAACATGCGCTACATTCACTGGGCTTACAACCTTAGAAGTTGACGATCTCGGAATCACTAACAATCATTTGTCCACCGACAAAGAGCTAGTATTCCGTATTCTTGGGCGTGGTGATTGTTTTGGTTTCCAGCGAACAGGCACTTTCTTAACACAGCATCTGAGGCGGCCTGGGAGGCAGTGTTGCCTCCTCCTTGGACGCGACCAGCGCGTCCTGTCGGGTCTCGTCAAGATGTAGTGCGGCCCGCCGCGCCGCGCCGGTTAGGGCCCGTAACGTGTTGGAAGGGCGTCCCGGGCGGAGGAACAAGTGTAGCGAGGCGGCGCGGGGGCCCTGCCCGCGCTGGCAGGCGGTGGGCGGGCGGGGGACACAAAGCCCCCGCGCGGCCGCTATCGCCCAATCGATTCGCCCCGCTGCGCACGACGCGTCGTTAACTTTATTTGAATAGGGGGCTCGCGGTGTCCGGCTTTTTATGGCGCTTTCACTCCCCGGCCACTGGCGCGACGCGACACCGCCGCCGCTGCAGGTAGCGCGACTCACCCGAGGAGGCTGGCGGCCGACGCACTTCAAAGGCCCCCGGCCGCGGGCGGGCGGGGTTGGGCGAAGAGGCCCACACGCGTGAGAGACACCACCGGAGTTTTACCCTTTCATTTTTACACAGACAAACTCGAGCGGTTGTTGCTACAACTCTACGAGGGAAACGTCGTTAATTTATGAGGCACGAACGAAATCTGTCGGTTCCTGATCTTTTTCAAGTTCGTAGAACCACAAGATTCGTGTTTCCACAAGGTTTCCACAAGATTTATTCGAGGTATTCACGAGGTATCCACGTTCGGTATCCATAAGGTTTGAGCATGTAATCTTGTGGTGAGTACGATCGTCTTCAGGGCAGGTAAGATTCTCTACGAACCCTTCCTCAGACGAAATTGCTCCCTGGCTAGAACAAAGGGAAGTACGGGGGAGCGGAGAGAGGGGCTCAGAGTTTGGGTGAGATGGCAGGGAGCTGGGAATACACGAGACGCTGTACCCCGGACGGATAAAATTGAGTGTCTTTGGGATCCTTGGAGATACGGTTAATCACAAGCCGAGCAAACAGGAGGCGCAAAACTGTCTTGTACTCTGAGTGTGTCTATAGCTCTTAAGACTGATGACTGGAGATTGTATATTTTAGCAGCTAAAGATACGAGTTGTTAACAAACGCTGAAAAATAGTAATTGTGTGTTTGAAAGTCGGTGCAGTATATTTCTGAAGGTTTTCAATTTGCGATTAAATGCAAAATCGATTGCAAAATGCGAAATCAATACAAAGTTGTGAACAGATCTAAGAACTGTGAATTTCTTGGCAACAGGTAGACAAATGAAACGACTGTTTCTAACGTTCATCTGTAAGGGCTTTATCAAAAATATCAAGTAATATTCGTAATATTCGAGTGTTGTGAAGTGAAAGTGGAAAAGCTAAAGTTGTTAAAGTTCCTTTGACAACTGTTACAAACTAAATGAAAAATGTTTGTTCTGTAAATTGACGTACAATTTATGATCTGATGTGTTTAGGGCAGGTTTTCTTAGGATTAAGAGTATTTGGTGGATTTATGAATTTCCCACCAACTGTATAAATGTAACCCTTTATTACAGTGCATGTCAGAATTCTAGCAGCATCTAGTATAGTACCTGCAGTATCTTTGCTTGTAGCAAGTGAAAAAGAAGCAGAATTGACAAGCAGCAGGGACATATTAGTGACTTGCGATGATACATGCTATCTGCCAGAGGACTTAGTTCACAGTATGGTGTGTGCACTGTAATTGGTGCTAAAAGTGGTAAGCTAACACACATGCCCTTTCATCAAGTTGTAAAGGATGTGAACAACAAGGATAGAATAGAATATTAAGAATGGTGGAAAAATCATGCAGAACGTTGAAAACATAACTCGGGAAGTGCAGGAAATACGGAAATAGAAGGTATGAAATTATCCCCCCTTCATAAAAGTGTACAAAAACGTGGCCTAAAGTGTGAAATGAACTCCATTGGCGATGGTGACACAAAACATTTCAAGGCTGTGTCAGATTGTGAGCCATATGGCCAGAAATGAAAGTAGAAAAGTAAGATTGTATATATCATGAATAAAAAAATAATGGGTACACAACTCAGGAAATTGAAAGAGACCATGGAAGGTGAAATGTTGAGTGATGGTAAACCACTTGGTGGAAAGAAAAGATTAACAGATTTTGTAATAAACACACAGAGAATTTTTTATGGAAATGCAATGAAGGCACACTGTTCATTTGTAAATGAAATAAGAAATGCTATTTGGGCTATTTGGTGTCATAAAAATCATCTGATAAGGAACCAATACTCTATTTATGCCCAAAAGATTCTGAAACATGATGCCCGAAACAAAAAGCTATGGTTAGCTTCAGGGTAGGGTTGAGAGATACCATCACAAAAATAACATTCCTCTAGCAATAATGTAAGCCATTAAACCAACAAAATTTTGTGGCAACAGAATTATTTTAAAAAAATTTGTTGGTTGTTTCACTGAAAACAACAACGAATCCTTCAGTTCCAAAATTTGGGAAGTTTTCCAAAGACTGGACTTGTTGGCAAAAAAGACTGTCAAACTATCTGCAAAAGATGCAATAAAACATTTACTGATGAAGCACAAACCAGGAAAATTGCTACAATAGTTGGAGCTTGTGGTTAGTAAGAATTGTATATTGGCGTTCTATGAACAGGATGACAAAACGTACTTTCTCAAATAAAAGGACACTAAAAGCAACGAAAGAGTCCAGAAAATGAAGAAAGAGATTAAGACTGTAAGAAGAAGCAAAAAAGAATCAGAAAGAGGGTTCTTTTTATGCACCAGGATCATTCTGATGTGAGGTAAACACATGTTCAGCTGTAAACTTCATTTCATGTAAGTTTGATTTTTTGAAATAGTTTGCATAATATCCGAGAAATAATTAAGTTACATAACTGCAATTTGGTACGCTGATGCACTTCTTTTACATGAACAAAATTCACTAGAACCTTTGTTCGATCATCATTAGATTTAAAAAATATATATAACATTTATTTTGTAAAAAATGTATTTGGAAATAAAAAATATTCTCTCTTCACAGAGTTAAAAAATTCTAGAGAATGTTGTAGAACTGAGTCTCACTGGCAAATAAATGTCAATTCAAAAACTGAAGAAAGTTTTCATATTAACCATTTCTAACGACGTGCGTAATATGTTTTTCAGTATTCAGCATTTACACATCAGTGTATGAAATCTCCACACGTATTGTTGTCTTGGGTAGGCTAGAGTGTTAGAACACACAGGAATTGATTTAACAAGCGAAATTGTTAACTCAAATTTAGATCAACGATATCGACGAAAATCTTAAGATTGGGTTTATTGAATACGTGAAATTTTACAATCGATTTGTAGCAGAAAATGGATATTTAAGTCGAGGGCATTGTGCGTACGGTTTAATAATAGAAAAGCAACTCGCAGATGCTTTTCAATTGTACAAATAATTTTAAAATTTAACATATTTTGATAATAACCAATTGATTTCGATGATCTTGTCATTTTAAGCAGAAATAACGATATTCTGAAATAAATGAGTTTAGACGGTGCTATTGGCTTTTTTGCCTGCAAGGAAAATAAGAAAGTGCCTCTTAACATTCCTAAATGAATGTATTATTTGGTAAACAAAAATTGATAAATATGAATAGTGTTAAAGTGTTTTTGAACTTTTTCCTGATATTCCCACACCAAAGGGGCCCCCACGAAAATTTTGCCCAGGGGCACTCATTTCAATAAATTCGGCCCTGCATGCGACGCGCGCTCTCTCTCTCTCTCTCCCTCTCTCTCTCCCTCCCTCCCTCTGTCTGTCTCTCTCTGTCTCTGTCTCCCTGTCTCTCTCTGTCTCTGTCTCCCTGTCTCTCTCTGTATCTCTGTCTTTCTGTCTCCCTATATCTGTCTGTCTCTCTCTCTCACTCTCTCTCTCTCTCTCTCTCACTTTCTCCATATATATTTCAAAGTAAATAGTACAAGTATTATGGGTAGTCAATTTAGATGAGAAATGTCAATTGATATTAAAAATGGAAAAGAGGATTTATGCAGCACAGTGCTGTTGAAGGATGGAACCACATTGACTAAGAAAGACCAAGATGAACGTCCTGATTATCTGTGCAATGTATTCTGATTCACAGATACAGCCCAAAATGTCTTCGTTTGTTCCTTTGCAGGAAGTGAAAATTGAAATAGATGTGAAAAAGAAGCCAGATATTGCAATATATTACAACTCATCCAAATAGGAGTCGATGTGGTCGATCTCCCTAATGCTCAAAGCACTGTTCAGAGGCTAGCCTGTTCACACATTTTACAGCGTACTGGAACACTGCTTCGTGCTTACTCCAGATGAAATTCCCGGAAGACACAAATCACAATCACGTTACGTAGAGAAGGCTGGCTAAACTTTTGTAAAGTGTCATATAAGTAAGCAAACTCTCTGCAAAAACTACACATCATAAGATTATTACGTAACCTAATTGTGTGATGTTAGCCAGTAAATGCAAACAACGTACATTAATTTACGTAACATTCTGGAAATTTATAAACTTGAACCAACAGTTCACCGAGCGAAGTGGCCCAGAATGTAGCACGCTGACGTCGCATTCGGGAGGCCCGGGTACAATCCCCGACCCAGCCACCATGACCGGCGATTGCTGGGATGGTTGTACTGAAAGACCACTACCACGAAACCGTAGTCACTAGCCGAATTCATTAACTACCAATAGTCACGAAGGTTAAGCGAATTCGAGACATCGCGGGTTCCTGGTTGGTTTGACTAATTAGGAACCTTGGAACAAAACTGTGCGCGCCGGGGCCAATTGCCCTTTACGGAACATGTAATGGCTAAATACCAATATCAACATTGAAATTTTGTAAATTTTCATGATAATAATAATAATAATAATAATAATAATAATAATTATTATTATTATTATTATTCATATTAAGGATTTTGTTTTTTGTTAATTTTGAAATAAAATGTGTAGCAAAAGAAATAATTTATTAACTGCGAATATAAATTAATATAAAATCACAAATATTATGGGTCAAAATACACCCATCTGGGGGCCTAGTAGAGAGTGTATCAGCAGTCCTAATGATAAGCACCCTGTTACTAAGAGGCTTAATACTAACCTCACATAATGTAGTATAGAGGGAAATCGATAGATCTCCAGGGTCTTCAGTACCCAAACGGATGGTACGCTGTCAAAAGTCTTCTGGTACTCAACCAAAAATCATGCTGAAATCACGTTTTCCTTTCCTTACATAATTTAAAATGACTTTGTTGACCAAAAATCTTCCTTGGGGCCTTCACGGTATCCTTTTTATGCAAATGGCAACAGATAGTTCTCCTGTAGGTGAGAGATATTTGTGATATTACATTATGTGAGCTATTGATGCAGTTATAACTCTGTTCATTACTAGCAGACACGCTATTGGCCTGTTATTATATGTTAGAGTACTGTTTCCCCCTTTGAGTAGCAGATAAGTGATGCTACATACGAGTCCCTCCAGGATTTCCTGTTTTTTTTATAGATCCCATTAATATCCTTTGCCAGGAGGGAGTGTAATGCTGTTAATTTCTTGATTCAAAATTCATCGTATCAGTCTCTGGTGATTTTCTGTTCGCTGTTTTTTGATTAATTTCTTTGATGAGGACAGCATTTTCCTTCGGATTTGCAATCAAATGGCGGTCAAATCCCTTGGTCTGTCTCAATAACCGATTGTGTACAGGGAAATCCACTGTATGCTCATAACGCTCGATACGTTGAGGCCATACTTGGATTTTCAATTTTATTATTGTTGATATTACAATTATTATTATTATTATTATTATTATTATTATTATTATTATTATTATTATTATTATTATTGTTATTTATATTATGGCTTCTTCTATAAACAAGCTCTCAGAATTTAACATATTCTTGGAACAAATTACAACAGCTATGTAGTGTATTCTATTCTGTGAAATTAGTTCGAGTGTGTGAAATTATACATTATGTACAGTAGGTCAAGAAATTGCGTAAAAAATGGAATTGCCGAATGGCAGCCGAACAATAGCGCGCTTGCTAATGAAACGTAAGAATAACAAATTGAAATTAATGTTCAGAGCACGACATTCTGTAAACTTTTTTCGCGGACACCGTCATTCGAGAGGGACGAAGGTGACATAGCATTTAAACGTCCAATATCATTTCACGGACATAAGCCAGATATTCACGGGCGATGTGTCAAAAGCGCAGAAAGAATATTAATGGAGCGCCCGCGGCGTTAAGGGCGGCACAAAGCAGCGGGCAGCTGCCGCCGCGTGCTGGGCCAGGGGGCGGGGAGGGGCGGGGAGGGGCGGGGAGGGGCAGGGAGGGGCGGGGAGGGGCGGGGTGGGGCGAGCACGCTCTGCCGCCGTGCCGTGCCACGCCGCGTGCGCTGAATGGCCGCCGAAAAAGCGCTGATGAGGAGGCGGAGAATGAGGCGTGGGCGGTGGTCACGGCTGTGGAGACGGGGTCGGCGGGAGTGACACGGGCGGCGGCGAGAGCCGTGGAGAACGGGGAGGCGGGTACGGTGATGTGGGGGGGGGTGGCAGGTGCGGAGAGGACAGAAGTGAAGGGGGTGCGGGGATGGCAGTTACGGCTGCCGAGACGGGCAGATGAGGCGGGGCCGACGAGAGTGACATGAGCGACGGGGAGACTGGAGAAGGGGGAAGCATGTTCGCTGATGGTAGGAGGGGGGGGAGAAGACAGAAGGGAAGGGTGGCTAAGACGGGGCGTGAGAAGCGGGGGAGTCTTCTGGAGTGACATGTGCGATGGAGAGAACGGAGAAGGGTAAAACGGGTAGCGTAAGTGGCGGATGCGGCCACGCAGGGCAGGGGGCCGAGGGTGGTGGAGGCGTAGGAGAAAGATGGACGACGGGGAGAGCGGAGAAGTTTGAAACAGGTACGGTGATGGGAGCGTAAGTGGCGGGGGCGGCCACGCACGGAACGGGGCTGAGGGTGGTGGAGGCGTAGGAGTGACATGGACGACGGGGAGAGCAGAAGAGAAGCGGAGGGAAGCGGGTGCGGTGATGGCAGCACAGGTGGTAGCGGCGGTGGCGGAGGGGGGCGTGGCAACAGCGCCGGCGGAGGCGCGCCCGCAGTGCGTGGCCAACCGTTCGCAGAAGCGCGTCCTCCTGGCCGCCGCCGCCGCCGCCGCCGCCCGCGCGCGCGCAAATGAGCCGTGCAGACGCGCTGTGGTCACGCTCGGGTCGCGGCGCGGCGTGCACGGTTGCCGTCGCCTGCGCTGCTCACCACCGCCGCCCCCGCCGAAGCCACGGCTCCATGGAGCGATCGTTCTCCGGTGTTGCCTGATCGGCGGATCTTCTCCTTGATTTGATGGATGTTTATTTCCTCACCCTTACGAAGGTACTTCGTAAGAAGAAAGTGTTATGTGATCGTGCGCCAGAAAACGGCGGATTTGGGGCAGAAAAACATATTGCTGGGCTCTGGCAACGAAAAAGTGGATAAATCCTGTTGCTATATATAGTAAATTACTTCCTATAACATGAATGTAGGCTGAATCCATGTTTTGTGGGTCCTTGATACCGAGAAATCGATTGACGGCAAAATACCTGTCTGTCCGTCTGTGGTCAACACTAGCGCCTTAACCGTTCAGCTGATTTCTGCAAAATTGGTATTCCTCGTTTAATCTGAATGAACTCGTGGCTTTAGGAGTTTCAAGCGGATATTTTAAATTTTGTTTACATGAAGGGAGCACATATGTTTTTATACGTCTGCCCGAGTGCGGCGCATCTTAGAATTTTTCTAAAAGCAGTCTTTGTTCAAATCAATTAGACATTTTCTAAATAAATATTTATCTTATTTTATGCACAAATACGTAGCAAGTCTTGTTGTTAATAAATGTGTTGATTTCGACCACGAGAAAAAGTTCAGTGAGTTGATTTTCAGAGTCAAAATTCGCCAATTTGCCCATCCCTACTAAAGGTAGCATTTACGGAAGCACTGAATCTCGCAGATATCGAAATCTCAAATAAAAAAAGGCCCCAAATGAATGGATTTTACATCGGTAGTTTTTTAAAACTTAAGGTAGGAGGTGAAATGATATAGCACGAGACGGCCAACAGAAACGGAAGATTTCGGATGTTTCAAAATTGTTAACAAATCAGTACTAAACAAAGGGAAAACGGTTTCAATGCTGTTTTACATTTCAAACGCAATAGCATGTACCGAAATGGCTGATGTTAGGTGACAAAATATATGTGTCTGTAAATTCAGTCAAACCTCAAATGGAATAACCTTAAAAATGCATTGAATTCTAAATTAAGTTCATTAAATTAATAATTCATTATACTCGTACTTTTCAGTTCCGTCGGCCTTCATGCAGCTTGTTGCATACAATTTACGAATATGCAATGCTGTCTGAAATATTACATTATATTCTGGTGCAAGAGGGCTTTTAGGACTATCAGTAGAAAAAGTTTAAAGAAAAAAGTTGCCGTATTTGAGAAAAAGGCGGTTTTACTCGTGTGTATACGGCAAACTTTAGCAGACATCATTTAAAGAACATAAATGTACTAATGAGAACAAATTGCCTCTAATGTAAATATTATCGATGTGAGAGACAAGTCAAAAGAATTTCATTTCTGTAAGTTTTGAAATAAAAAAGAATAGAGAAAAATAGCGTTTTTGATTTCCCTCTATTCTTATTAGAAATGTAAAAAAAAAATGTAGCTGCTTTTGAGAAAATGTTGAATACGTCCCATGGCATCATGCGAAGTACCCCCTAAATTTCAATGTTTTGCAAAAATGGAAGAGATTCGAGTCGAGCAACGTCACCCATCAAATATCCAATTCGGAAAAAATCTACGGATAGTTTCGACGTTATTGTTGTTTACAGACGGACAGACAGATGGACGGACGCACGCACGATGGTACGTTTTGAAACTAGTGGTGCAAGAGAATGGCACAGACTTTCTCGTATTAGATAGCGATAATAATTTCTCTGGTCTGGGCTAGCTTTACAGTCTTGCCTCATTCTCTTGCCAGTTGCCATCTATCGCCGCCCTAAGTACATTTTTTACATTTTCTCAATTTATCAATTCTTATTCGGTTTTGCTAATGGTAGTTGCAAAATATAGTCGACTTCAGTTGTAGTGAACTCGAATATAGAGAACTCTCGGTGATAGTGAATTTGAGTCAGTGGTCCTATACAATTAACATTACAAATAAGTTCAAGATGATTCGGTTATAGTCAACTACAGGGAACATAAAAAATACAATTTCCTGCAAATTAAGTCCCTCCTGGAAAAAAATGTATCACCTGCTTCCATAAATTCGAACACTAGGCAGCTTGGTTTGTTGGTTGTTAGTGATTCCGGGCGCCTAAACTACTGAGTTCATTAGTCACGTAAGTGTAGTGTATGCTTTTTCTTTGGAAGGAGGCGGTGATCTTCCCGCGCTCGATGGAATGATCTGGAGCCAACGTACTGTCACCTAGTGGGATTTCCCCTAACAAGGTATCTTCCATCAGTGGGGCACCGCCCCAGCCAGGGCAAGCTTTAAGCTCCCGACCGGTCTCCCGGCATGTGTGGTAGTGTGATGAATCTGAGTGTATGTGTGTATATGAAAGAGGTAAGGATGGGGCAAAGAAGAGGAACGGAAGATCGCGCGCGTTCCATGGCCCATTTGTTAGGATACTGCTCCGGCATTCGCCTGGTGTTGATCGGAGAAACTACGGAAAACTACCGATCAGAGCAGCCGGCGTCAAGAATTCTCCTCCAGACAGCAACTAAATTCGACCTAGCTGACTAGCTAGTGTAGAAAATCTTGCCGGTCGATACTTGAAACTAGGACCTCAGAAGCACTGTAGTGACATCAGTTGATGAACTGAGCCACCTCTCCTGGTCTAGGCAGCTTGGAAAAAATATCGTCACCCAAAGGTCATAATCGAAGATGTCTTCACTGAAGTGGAGGTAGTGGACTCGGAAGGGGGACCATATTGATGACCTTACGGTTTTTACAGACGGCTAGACAGACGGACAGACAGACGGACAGACAGACGGACAGACAGACGGACAGACAGACGGACAGACAGACGGACAGACAGACGGACAGACAGACGGACAGACAGACGGACAGACAGACGGACAGACAGACGGACAGACAGACGGACAGACAGACGGACAGACAGACGGACAGACAGACGAACAGACAGACGAACAGACAGACGGACAGACAGACGAACATATAAACGGGCAGACAGACGGACAGACAGACGGACAGACGGACAGACAGACGGACAGACGGGTAGACAGACGGACAGACAGGCGGACTGACAGGCGTACAGACAGACAGACGGGCAGACAGACGGACAGACAGACGGACAGACAGACGGACAGACAGACGGACAGACAGACGGACAGACAGGCGGACAGACAGACGGACAGACAGACGGACAGGCAGACGGATGGACAGACAGACGGACAGACAGACGGACAGACAGACGGACAGACAGACGGACAGACAGACGGACAGACAGACGGACAGACAGACGGACAGACAGACGGACAGACAGACGGACAGACAGACGGACAGACAGACGGACAGACGGACGGACAGACGGACAGACAGACGGACAGACGGGTAGACAGACGGACAGACAGGCGGACAGACGGGTAGACAGACGGGCAGACAGGCGGACTGACAGGCGGACTGACAGGCGTACAGACAGACAGACGGGCAGACAGACGGTCAGACAGACGGACAGACAGACAGACAGACAGACAGACAGACAGACAGACAGACAGAAGACGGATGGAAGACGGGCGGATAGACGGACTTTTTGTCGTCAATCCATTTTTTGGTATCAAAGACACACAAAACATGGATTCTGACTACATAATGTGTTGGAGGAAAATATATTTTTCCAACGTTTCATTCTCAGGACCCGGAAATCAGAGTTTTCTGTCGAAAATTCGGGTTTCCCCCCCTAAGCATTACAATACTTTCTCCAAACTATCTAAGCAGTGGCGCGATAATAATGAGAAAAAAATTCAACTTTTTCTTCTACCATGTTTTTTTTATATACTTCCTCATTCTATTACCTGTTGCCACAACTATTGAGAATCGCATTTTATTATACGTAGCCTTCCTAGCAAGAAACTTTCCTAGCAGAAAAAAATAAAAAGGAGCGAAAGAAGCAGAAGGAGGTATGAAAATGATCACGTAACATACATGCCTGCGCGACCTGGTGTCGCATCATGCGGGCCGCAAGCGCCCACAGATGATGTGGGTGAGCGGGCTGAGGGAAGGGAGGGGGAAAGCTTGAAGGAGCCGGAGCTGTCTAGAACGCGCGGCCGTCGTGTCCGGCGGCGGGCGATTTGACACGGGCCCCATCGGCGGATCTTAACGGCCTGTCGCCCACTTGGCATGCAAACGGCGAGGCGCTGCCACCACCTCGCCCTCGCCCTCGCCCACCCATCGCACTCGCCATCGCCCATCGCCGTTGACCTCCGCCGCGCAGGTGCTGCTTCAAGTGACCCCGACGACGGCCAACCTCAACAACACTTCCTCCTACACCTTTCATGTCTTCGAAGAATCCTTGCATTGTGTCAAAGTATCGTCTTCCTCCTGACTCATACTTCTTGATAATAAGATAATCTCTTCTTAGATTTAATGGGAATTGTGACTATATCATTATTATTAAAAGCATTCTAGGACACGAAGTGGATTATTGAGAATCCCGAGACGAAAATATTGAAAGTATAGACGAAATAATTGATTTACTGATGTTTCCATGCACGTCAACTATGGTTGTCAGATTCGTTACTATAGCGAATGTTATAACGCGGAAGGCGGCGGTGTTCCTCTGCCATGGATGATGAGGTTTGGCCGCGGCCTACACGTTGGCATGAGGGGAATTTCTCCTATAGGTATTTGTCCCAGCAAAACACTGCCAGATATGGCACAAGCTCTAAGCTCCCGATTGGTCTCCTGATATGTGTGGTACTGTAGTGCATGTGACTGTAGGGGGATGTAAGTGAAGGGTGAGGATAGAACTAGGAAGAGGAAGGAAAAATTGCTCGCGTACCGCAATCCCTTTGTTACGGTACTGCTCTGTCATTCACCTGGTAAAGATCGAAGAAACTACCGGTGAGAAAAACGAAACTACGGAAAACTACCGATGAGATCAGCTAGCCGCTAGAATTCTCCACCAGAAAGCGGCTTAGTCTGTTTTGGGATTCGAAGCATTAACCTTTTTTTCCGCGGTGATCATTTGTTGCCTCAGCTGCATGCGCTATTTAAGAAGGTTTGCAATATTCTATTATTATAATTAATAATCAATTATTATTTAATGAATTTCCTTTCTCATCATTTGTATTTACTTTGCGTTCGGGTCTTCAAGATAGGGAGACGGTCATTGGTCTTTTTATATTTTCAGTATTTTCGACTAATAATCCTTCTTCCTATGAAGTATATCAACTGTACTGGTCTAGGATATCTTTCAAAGGAACGACAGATTTTCAACTGGCGCGAAGCATCCCCGACCGACTCGTCCAGCAAGGATGACGACCTTCCTCGTGGATGGGTAGGTTCAGCTCACGCCGCTCCGCCGAGTGCGACGGATTTACCAATGGCGCGAAACCGACACGACCAGTGAGGCTTACTTGTGGATATTTTCAGTATTTTCGACTAATAATCCTTCTTCCTATGAAGTCTATCAACTCTTCGGTTCTAGGGCATCCTTCAAAGGGACGACAGATTTTCTACCGGTGCGAAGTATCCCCGACCGACCCGTCCAGCAAGGCTTATCGTGGATGGACAGCTTCTGCTCGGGCTGCGCCCCAAGTGCGTCGGATTTACCACCGGCGCGAGGCCGACTCGTCCAGCGAGGCTTACTCGTGGATGGGTAGCTTCAGCTCAAACCACGCCGCCATTGTGGCAGATTTACATCCGGCGCGAGGCCAACTCGTTCAGGAAGGCTTCCTCGTGGATGGGTAGCTTCTGCTCGGGCCACGCCGCCGAGTGCGACGGATTTACCACAAGCGCGAGGCTAACTCGTCCAGCGATGCTTCCTCGTGGATGAGCTCGGGCCGCACCGCCGAGTGCGACAGATTTTCAACCGGCGAGAGGCCGACTCGTCGAGCAAGGCTTATCGTGGATGGGCAGCTTCAGCGCGGGCCGCGCCGCCGGGCCGCTCGTCCGCTGGGCTGGCAGTCATCGCGGGCGAGGGCCGGCGAGGGGCCGGGCGGGCTGACAAGGTAATTGCCGGGTTCGCGCGGGTCAGGTGGCTCGGGGGCGGACGGGCGCTCGCCTCATCGCCCCGCCGCTTCGCCACCTCACCGCCCCCCCCCCGCCCCGCCCCGCCACCCCGCCCGCACGCCACTCACCGCCCGCCACACTAAACCAGTTCCCCAGCAACGGTGCGCGCCGCTCGCCGCCCATCTCCAATACATTCCTTACGTGGCGCGGCTGCTCGGCCAGCCCCGTCAGTCCAGGACTGCGTCTTTGGAGAATCAATGCGGTGCTGCGATGGGGGCCATACGCATTTCTGTGGTGAGGAAGACAGTTTATGACTTCATGGCTTTCCCTTGCGTGGGCAGGTGACCATCTTAACCATTGTGTATGATGGGCGGGGTGAATATGTGAGCATGAAAGTTGGATGATGGCAGATAAATCCTTATGAAAGGAATGCTTTAGAAATTATTGTGACGGGAAGGACTTCGATGGATTATGTAGTAGAATGAGAAATTTTTAAAAAAATCGTATTGAAATCAAAGCAGTGTAGTTTGAATTATAAGTAATACACATTATTATTATTATTATTATTATTATTATTATTATTATTATTATTATTATTATTATTATTATTATTATTATTATAATTTGGCAAATCCTCATTAATGCTAACAAGAAATATATTCAACATTTTAATACCAAGGTAAAGAGTATCGATGTGGAATGAATATTTCTCATGAAGAATAAATCCATCATTACTTGTCAAGTATTCATGAGGATGAAAGTTTGTTGGCATGGCGGAAAAATAAATTAGAACGAGATCTTACTTCAGACAGTATTTAATTGCTCGATCGCATTTTGATCTAATCTTGATGGAGGTTAATTAATAAGGAAAACGAATATGATACACGCCGAATCATGAAAGAATTATATGAACCGTGAAAATATTATGTAGTGTGTAAGATAATATGGTAACAGAAATGGTCGTCCACAAAAGGTTTAATAATTTTTGTTAATTATTACCCAGAGTTAACTTTCAGAAATCACTTTTCCCATTCTCAGGGGGTTTCTAGAGAGGAGAAAATCTAAACACTGACAAAAGTTGAACAAAAAATGAAAATACAGTGAATTTAGTGAAAAAAACAAACAAATAATATTTAAATTGGAAAATACTTACTGCCCAAGCAACGTGGATCACTCATAAATGTTCACTACATGGTCAAAAAATATGAAAACTGCAAAACATGCTGGTTACTGCTAGCTGGCAGCCATCTTTTGGAATGGAAGTAGAGGAAGCCTACCAATTGAGGGAGAGGGGGGAGAAAAGAATAGAAAGGGTAGTCATAAACAGATTTAAAATTGACTGTTTTTCATACAGGAATGTAAAACAGCACAGAAAATTAGAAATTTGCAAGATTCTGGAATTTTAAATTATATAAAGAACAAATTTTAAACATGTTGACTACATAAAGAGATTGCAAAAAGGGAAAAAATCAGGTCAAAAGAATGATTAGGGGCTAGTTAATAAAATATTTAAAATGGGGCTGTTTTAACCAAGGAATGTCCATAGGTAGAAAAATTATTATTTTTGAAAAGTTTTACAATTTCCGAGTTTTCCAAAATGTTCATTTTGGTGACGTGAAAGATTTTTACCGTTTAGATAAAGGAGAACCTACGTTTAAGAATTAGCTTTCCATTCTCTTTGTTTCCATGAACTAAGAATTGAAAACAATTTGGATATTTTTTTTTGTAAAAACATATTTTCTTCGTGTTCCGTTTTCTATTCTTTCTGGGGAGGAAAGTGGAAGTATTAAGTTATATGTTCTTCATAATTCGCATCTAGCAACTTTTTGGAGAACAGATTTAAGAATAATCTTTACACACAAGATATTTTGAAACATTTTGTTATCATTGTTTTTTTGTGGTAAAATATTTATTTACCATTTTTTGCGATTTAACATTTTTGAAGAAAAAAATGTATTCGGAAGGATGCAGTGCTACTTTACACAAGTTGAATTAGAAAATGTCCTGGACATGATGCGAAAGGGTAAACAAATTTCTTCAAAATGGTTCTGACGTACTCCAACTTTATTCACATTTTGAATAATTCAAAACTGGGGGTCTTTCCACGACTTATTATGGCAGGGCTTTCATTGCATTTTTGCTTAATTTGTTCTCTGTTCCCTGAATTTTTACATAGTGTGCAGAGAAATGCGTTTCTTTTTTGTTAAATACTTTGAGAGCGCGGTTTATGTTTCGTACTGTTAAATCGACTGCAACCAAACGGACGAACAAAAAGTCACTCAACGCCATAGTCCGTTAATGATTTTACAGTCCGCCATCCTTTAATAATAAACAAAATAAATGAGATGTAATTAAAGATAGCGTCTGAGTACTTAATCTCTAAGAGAAGGTAGTATTTCTTATTTATTTTATTTTTTAGTTTCTCGTTTTATTACATACTTCCAAAGTAGAGAAAGTTTTTATGTTGCGGCAGAATTCGGCGATTCTTCAATAGAAAATTCGTATTTTGGAAACGAATGTCCAAAATGTGGATAAATATTGTTCTCATGTTTGGTAAATTTCTTCCTCTATCGCATCGTGTAGTCAGAATTCACGTTGTGCTGGTTCTTAAGCCCGAAAAATTAATTTGTCTGTCGGCTTATGTGTCTCTGTGGTCAAAGCTGGCGTCTAAACCGTTCAGAAGATTTTTACCACAGTTATTATTCTCCAATCGGTATGGAAAATCGGTACAGATTCTGCAATTTAGACACGTGTATTTTGATTTTTGGAGGTACTTTACATGAAGGCGCTAGAATTCTCCGGCTCCCACACAGCGGCTGAATTCCAGCTAGAATTCTCCTCCTGGCGAGTAGGTAGATAGTGTCGAAAATCCTGCCACCCTGTGGACTCAAAATCTAGGACCTCCTGAGGGTCGCTGGAGGGACAGCAACAACACTAGCTCTGAACTAAACCTACCCGTCTTGGTGGATGAGTGATAATGATATGATACGAGTGATGATCCAATGTCGGGAAGACTGGGAGGGGAGGCGGGAAACCCTAGTGAAACCCTTGCTCCGGCGTCGCTGAGGCGCAGCTGTCGGAGAGCCGCGGCGACGCCGGGGGCCTGCCAGGCACCTGCGTCTCCTCCACGCGACGCCGACGCCGTCGCCGACGCCGCTTCGCCTTTGTCCCCAGAGCGCCCTCCGGCGCCTCCGGCCTCCGAGGGCGCTCGCGTCGAAGGCCTCGGCTAATTGCTGTCGGATGCGTTAATGCCTATAATTTCCGGTAATGTCGACAAGTGTAGTTGTTACGTGCGCCACACCGCGCCAAGCGATGGCGTCGAGCCCTTTTTCGGCCTTTTTCTCTTCCCCCTCTCCCCCCGCCCCCGAGTGGTTCATTAACGCGAGGCCCTTGTCGAGCGTAAGGACTTCTGAAATGTTCCTGGAACATTTATCAGCAGCTGGCGTCGTTCCCTGGGGTCATGGGAGCGCGTGGCTGGCGGCCAGGCACCTGACGGGGGCGGGGCGGGGAACGACCCCCGTCGCCGTCAGCATTTCGCTTTGAGAGCCTCGTTTGGGGGCTGACGTGCGTCAACTGCCGCACAGAGCACTCAACGTCCAGCAGATTGGTACTTATTCGTCCTAACTTTTTAAGAATTATTGCGCTTCTTGTCTAATTCTCTGGGTTTGATAACTTGTATATATTGCCATCCCCCGGCATAGGATTTGCTGTTGGGCATTTTAAACATGTTCGCATATGGCAACACATGAGAGAAAAAATAATTTTTAATTCAATTCATGCCTCATTTTAAGTTACGAGACCCAGGCTATCAGGCCCGCTCTAGCGTCTGACTACGCAAAGTTTGGGACGTTCCTTTCACCATCTACCGGAGAAACAAGGTATCATTCGGACGACAACACCTGAAATTTGAATTTAGCGCAGAGGATTCTTTTAAACTGCAATATATTTTGCATGCAGTAAATCTACAACATGGGGCAGCCGGCTTTATTTTCTCTTTCAGGGAATGCGTTGAAGGATACTTTTGCCCTTTGCGTGGATCGAGTTTGAACCTGCCAACTTGGATACAAGAGCCCGATACACTAAAATTAATTTATCACCGGAGCCACAGGAATGTTAACTGGGACCGACACACCATTCTCAGTCACGATCATCCAGTACTTATTTAGCTTCTTGACTCAGCTGATATGCTGAAAAGCAAATCTGATTTGGAGGATTCAGTTTTTCTGTATTTGTGGCCAATTTTGCTGCATTTGTGACCATTTCAAAAACCTGACGAGGCATACGGAGGAATGTCCCGCTTTATGAATATCCACAAACAACGTTTGGATTTGCTCCCGTCAATTTGGGGTTTCGCAGACCATTCCTAATCCCCATTCCACCGCCTCTGTTTTGTTTATATGTTGCGTAGGAGATAGCACATTTGAAATACGGATTTCTAAAATTATCAGGGTGTCTCGAAAATGGATAATTTTCACTCTTTGAAGTGATATGTTTTCTTTGAAACGGAACATAGTTGTTTGTTTTTTTCTTTTTTTCTTCAATTTCTTGTTATGGTACTTTCGTTGGCTGATAGTCTTATAATGTTATGATTAAATTGAAATAAGAGATATTTAGGTTCAACTGTTCGCTTACGGTATGGTGTTTATTCCTTTATTCATTGTAAGTCAGTCAGCATTCCAATGTGACAAACGATACCCATCACCAATAAATGTCATATTTTTTATGTTGAGAGAAAACGGTAAATAAAATGTAGGAAAGTCGAATTTCTGGGTAGGATCTTCGAAACATCTTTGTGTTTCAATTTCATTTATTTTTGGCGTTATCGTACCAAATAATAAATACTGGTGGAATCACCTGATTTTAGATTGTGAACATTCTACACATAATCGCTGATATATTTCGTAGTTTTTTGAACATCGGTGTTGACTTGTAATGTATGGACTTGCCTGATAACTCAAGACTTGGAGAATCCTGTAATATGTTTCTTGAGACTGTGAGAATTAGTTCCCGCGCCATAGTTTCACAAGGAAGAACACATTTTTTAAACAGTTCTCACATTTATTCAAGATCTTTGTGATGTGATTTTTTAAACTGGCTGTACAGGATTTATGTTCTTGTCAACATATAACCTTGCCCAAAAAGAACTAGCATGTATTTCTGAGCGAAGAATCATTGCCTTAAGGGAAGTACTTAACTTTCTGTCTACACATGCACCAATCACATTAGCTGTACATTTTTCACAGAGCTAATTACATATTCTCTTTTAAAATTGCGGTTTCTTCACTGAATCGTTTCCTGCACCTGACATTCCCTGAAAGAGTGGGAAACATTTTAAAACATTGATGTTATTTAGTAGAGTAAAAACCAAAGTTATTTAGTAAAATCAAGATTTCAGCCCTCTAATTATTAAAATTCATTCTCTTGCTCTTTAATAAGTAGTTTGTGTAATTTGCTTCAGTTTTACTCGTAAAAACTCGTTTTTGTTAGTAGAATATTAACATAATAAGCCTTATTACATTCCATAACACCTTGATTCATTTCCTCAGGGATGATTACATGACGTTTTACTCTGTAATATATAAAATTAGTAATTACAAACTTGAACATTCTTAAGGCCACTTTCAAACCCACTTTTCTTTATTGTTTTGCATATCTTTCAAATGATTGGTTTTGACATTCTCAAACATTTACTTTTATGTATGACCATGAACTTTAGTAGGTTTTAGTTTTTAAATTCGTGTCTTCCCTTCCAAACTTAAATTATCAAATTAAATTAGCTGAATTTAGAAAAAACAAAAATTACTAACTAATAAAATAGTGGGAGGTTTTTTTACAGAGACATTCGCCTTTGGAACAAGAAATAACTACATGATATTTCCTTATTGTATTGTTTGGTCATACGTCGAAACTGTTCTGTGTAGGGGAAAGATCTTTACCGGCACTTGCAATAGCGAAATGAATACAGTAGTTGGGGGGGAAATAGTGTTTGTACTTTTTCAGTATAAAAAATTGCCGTTTTGCAGGATTCATTGATTAGTGATTCCAGGCTTGTCAACGGCTAAGATCATTTCACCGTAAGTGCAGTACATGTTTTCTCCGGGAGGTGGGGTGATTCTTCCCCATTGGATGGCGATATCCAGCGCCACCTTACACGTCGGCTGATGGAGTTTCCCCTCCCAGGTGTTTCCCACCAGAGGGTCACTGCTCCAGACGGGGGAAGCTCCTGACTGGTCTCCCGACATGTGTGATTGTGTAGAACTTGTACGTATGTTGGTAAATAAGGAGTGAGGATAGGACAATTAAGAGGAAGGAAAGACCGCGCGCGGTCCGTGGCTTGTTTGCTTGGGTACTTCGCCGGTATTCGCCTGGTGTAGATCGGAGAAACCGCGAAAAACTACGTAACAGTGCAGCCGGCCACTCGAATTATCCTTCAGACAGCGGCTCAACTCGACCTCGCCGTGTATCTAGTGTCGAAAATCCTACCACTGTTAAGGGGGGGCTAGATCTCCCGGTCAGAGGCACCGTAGTGACAATTATTAATGCCTTGAGCCGCCTAAGAAGGTCAACATTTTGCAGGAGTATCGATTTAACAACGAAACAAATTCGTTAATTTGTCCACCAGGTGTTTTATTCACATTGCTAACTGACATTTGACCTATATAAAATTATTTTGCAAAATTATATTATATTCGAAACATATTTTTTCAGTTATCTTCAATGCGATATTAGAGATGATACAGTTTCATTCTGGACCAACGATATGTAATTCTACAGTGCGTCATGATTCCTCTGAGTTTCTCATTAAAAATTAATAAATCAAAAAATTATCTTTTTTTCATTTAGTGCGTAAAAACATTAAATTGAATGTGCCATTCTTTCATATTTAAAGTGAAATACATTGATGGACAATGTAAATAATGTGCGAAGTGGGTTATACACCGCTGAGCACACACCGAGGATCTGAGCGAGCGGAGCACACATTGAGGATCTGAGCGAGCGGAGCACACACCGAGGATATGAGGGAACGGAGCACACACGGAGTGTCTGAGCGAGCGGAGCACACACCGACGAACTGAGCGAGCGGAGCACACACCGACGAACTGAGCGAGCGGAGCACACACGGAGGATCTGAGCGAGCGGAGCACACACGGAGGATCTGAGCGAGCTGAGCACACACCGAGGATCGCGGCCTTGAAGTGTCATTCGGCCCCGTCGGCGCCGGCGGGCGACGGGCAGCGCGCACGCGATCACCCGGGGCGACGGCCGCCGAGCCCTGGGGCGACGGCCGCCTCCTAAACGCCTCACAACAGCCGTTTCCTGTGCGCACAACTCGCGGAGTTCCGCCACCTTCTACCTTACGCTTTGTGGATTGCTAGAGATGTGACACGCGAAACTGACGTCCTCCAATGAAATCCCAAACCAACTATTTTACACAGAAGGAAGCACAGCGTTAATAAATAAAACCAGCTGTCATAACTTAGTGGCAATATTGTTGCTTATGCAGTATCATTGACCGAGAATGATACAGCATGGTGAATTTCCGATAGCCAGCTGGAACGAATTCGAGCACTTCGCGACAATTGCCTGGAGGAGAATTCTAGCAGTGCTCCGTTGTGAGAGTTAACTGTATGGGGCATAACTCCCTAAATTCTAGGTAGGCGTCGGATCATTCATTCCAGTGGGAGAGAAACACAATACCCCCTTATCATAGCCCATAATACACTAAATGGAGTAAAAAACACGAAATACTCATTTATTCAAACGTTGAAAAATATTTCAGAATTGTTAACCGAATTTCAACGTTTACTTCGATTTCTTTCATGAGTACTAATGTTTTGTTTCTTGTGTTCAATGTTTAAGTGGGGTTAAGTTTAATATTTTCAAAGATATTATTGTGCTCTGAATTATCTGCAAATCTGAGCTCGTGCTTAGGAGATAAGATACATCCCGAAAATGCGCAGTGAATAGTCACCTCTGAGTAGTATCACTAACTGAATGCAAAGTAAAATGATAAGATCCTAAGTTACCAATATCTCAAAGATCATTAATACAACACTGTCTAAAAATCTTTAAAATCTAATGTATATAAAAAAGCCGTCTACTTAGCCGTTAAAAATTGTTGGTTTTTGTTTTATTAATTCTTCACTTACCCGAACAGAAAAAAACAGGCGGGTGTCTCCACGAGAACGTCCCATTCAAACGAAAACAAGTGGTCAACGCCATCGGGCGTTGCTTTCTGTCTTGCTCGTTGAGCTACGACCAAAGTGAGAAACGAGGCCTCGGGAAACCACTGTTTTCTCGAGCCACTGACCTCCCGCACAACACATTTCTCAAGTACTCTACACGACGCCACACATTTTCTAGATTGTCCATTTTTCACGTTTCTCTGTTGTTATTCATGGATTCTTTGGCAAATTCCACTTGACAACAAAAGAACTTGGAAGAGTGAGGATTCCTGGGTTCTGTTTCGTGGCAAAGTGTGTGGACCACGCTCCGATTTAAGTTTTTTTGAATGTTTTCTACACCAAGTGAGAAACTCGTTATAGGGAACATTGGATCGCGGAGTGAACATAAAAAAAAAAACAATGGGGGAAATTCGAAGGGAAATACTGACAACACACTCCTGGGAGCGTTGCGTGCCGTCATGACTTGCCTGACGGGGAAGAAGGGGGAGGGGTCGACCCCACAGCTAAAGTGCTGTCTCTGGCAAGAGTAAAATCTCCCTGATACGACACTAAAACGTGCACGGCGGTTTCGCATCTGGGAGCGCATGCTCGACTAGCGTGAATCCAGACGTGTCAACTGCGAAGGTCATTTAGTCTTATAAGTGAAGTGTATGTTTTTATCGCGGGAGAAGGCTGTGATTTTCACTCTCTAGATGGTGAGATCCGGTGCCTACCTACCTGTCAGTTAGCAAATGTTTCCCCAACCAGATACCTCCCACCACCCTTCCCGACCGACCAAGTTGAAAGCTCCCGTCTGGTCTCTCAACATATCTGTTAGAGTAGTGCAAGTAAGTATAACTGTGTGTAGATAAGGCGGGATAGGGCAAGAAAAGAGAAGGAAAGATCGAACGCTGTCCGTGACCTACTTGATAGGGTCTTGTTGCAGTATTTTCGACACTACGTACATAGCTGTATCGAATTCAGCCGCTATTTGGAGAAGAATTCTAGCAGACGGCTGCTCTGATTGGTAGTTTTCCGTGGTTTCTCTCATTAATGCCAATCAAGGCGAATACTGGACCAGCCACGGGCCGTGCGCGATCTTTGCTGCCTCTTCCTTATCCTATCCGCACTCCTTATTTACATATTCTTGCACTCACATGCACTTCATTACCCGTACATGTCGGCAATCGATCGTGAGCTTAGCGTTTGCCCGGCTGGGGCAGTACCTCGCTGGTGGGAGACACCTGGTTGGGGAAAATTTCCGCAAGCAGATGGAAGTCCTTACCGGAATCAGCGCCACCTCCGCGATAAAATATGACTGCAGCAGTTGACGGAAGTAGTAATCAATCAATCAATCAATCAATTAATCACTCGACCCTCACCTCTAAACAAAGATTACCGAAAAGAGACGACTCTGCCTTCCGCTATTGCCTCCCCCCTTATTCGTACGCGACCGTTAATGACATTTCTACCTGCTCTTTGAGCGGGTGTTAGGCAAGCAGTGTGTGCCGAATGGCAACACGGCCGCGGCTCTGCTGGGCTGTGCCCTTGCGCCCCGCCACGACTCCAGGGGGGCGGGAGGGGGGGGAGCACGTCACCGGCCTGCGCGCGGCGCGGCGACAAAAAGCTTAATTGCTTTCTGAATCGATGAAAGATTGTGACACGTAATATCGTGTTTTAGCCGGCACTAACGAGCGCGTGAACCGCCAGGCGGCGTTTGGCAGATCCTAATGGCGGCGCCGGGCGTCCGCTGTGCGACGAAGAGACGCCGAAGGGAATTGGCATAAGAGCAAGTGAATTAATGTAGTGTAATGGTGGATTCATTGATTGGCGACTTTGTGCACGTGAGTTGCTAATGATATTAGTTCTATAAGCAAGTTGTTACGGCGGGTGGTAGCGTGTGTATGATCTTCCCCCGATGGCAGATGAGATCCGGCGCCTACCTACACGTTTAGTAGTGGGGTAACATTAATTATTAAACTGTCACCTTGAAACAGGAGGGCTTTGCCCGTAATGAATAGTGGTAGTGGTGGTGGTAGTGGAAGTGGTGGTGTTGTTAGTGGTAGTGGTAGTGGTAGTGGAAGTGGTGGTGGTGTTAGTGGTAGTGGAAGTGGTGGTGTGGTGGTAGTGGTTCAAGTGATTTAAGAAAGAAGAAAGACTATACGAACTTGATGTGTGCTATTTATAACAAAGAAAGAGGAGAAAGGAAAAATTATCAAATGTCAAATAAAATTAATGGATTTCAGTTATGAAGGAAGTTTGTACTAGTTGTTCATTTTAAGAAAATATGCAGCAAATACTCAAAGCTGACCTTTCATCAAAGCTGAAAAGGCAACAAAGAAGAAGGGTCAGCGGAGAGAAAGAGCACGAGTGTCATCAATTGAGTGTGTGTATGTGTGGGAGAGAGAGAGGGGGAGGGAGAGAGTAAGAGCGAGAACGGCAGTGTCAGCTAGTTACCTGCCTGAATTATTGTGGTCGTTACCGGTCCGTGAGTTGAGCTGGGCGGTCATTTCGCCGCTTCTTACTTAGTACATCGCAAAGGGTTGGGTGTGGTGTCGAGCGTTGGAACACAAAGAAAGCAAAGTAATTCCGATATTGCACGTAATGAAAATGACACGGGCGTTGGTCACGCTCCACCGACGAGAGAGCGTGCGGTGGGTAGCAGCGCCAGAGAACTGTGCGAGGTGCGGGGTTGTGTGGTTGCAGGGGATGCCGTTAGGTGCGTGTGGTCGGAATGGTGAGGATGCGATGGCGCGGGCGGATTGGTGATGATGTGGACAGTGAGGAAGGAGAGAGAGTATGGACGTGGTGAGGGACACGGGTAGAGGAGACGGGGCAGCGGAATGAGCGATGAGGTGAGAGGCAACAGGACAGGGTTGCAGGGTCAGTAGGAAGGGGTGTTTGAAGGGGGTGACGGAAATGGGGAATAGGGTAGCGAAGTTTGTTCGGAGAGGAATGGGTGGCGGTTTCGGAGAGGGGGTACGCACCGGCGGTGACGGTGGTAGTGGTATAGGGGTGGCGAGATCGGAGAGGCAGTGACACTAATGGCGGGGTGCCGCGGGATCAACGCGGCGGGGCGTGGCGTGGCGGGGTGTGGTGAGGCGGGGGAGGAGCGGGGCGGGGTGGGGCGGTGTAGGGCGGAGTGGGGCGGAGTGGGGCGGAGTGGGGCGGAGTGGGGCGGAGTGGGGCGGAGTGGGGCGGGAGTGGGGCGGAGTGGGGCGGAGTGGGGGCGGAGTGGGGCGGAGTGGGGCGGAGTGGGGCGGAGTGGGGCGGAGTGGGGCGGAGTGGGGCGGAGTGGGGCGGAGTGGGGCGGAGTGGGGCGGAGTGGGGCGGAGTGGGGCGGAGTGGGGCTGAGTGGGGCTGAGTGGGGCTGAGTGGGGCTGAGTGGGGCTGAGTGGGCTGAGTGGGGCTGAGTGGGGCTGAGTGGGGCTGAGTGGGCTGAGTGGGGCTGAGTGGGGGCTGAGTGGGGGCTGAGTGGGGCTGAGTGGGGCTGAGTGGGGCTGAGTGGGGCGGAGTGGGGCGGAGTGGGGCGGAGTGGGGCGGAGTGGGGCGGAGTGGGGCGGAGTGGGGCGGAGTGGGCGGAGTGGGGCGGAGTGGGGCGGAGTGGGGCGGAGTGGGGCGGAGTGGGGCGGAGTGGGGCGGAGTGGGGCGGAGTGGGGCGGAGTGGGGCGGAGTGGGGCGGAGTGGGGGCGGAGTGGGGCGGAGTGGGGCGGAGTGGGGCGGAGTGGGGCGGAGTGGGGCGGAGTGGGGGCGGAGTGGGGCGAGTGGGGCGGAGTGGGGCGGAGTGGGGCGGAGTGGGGCGGAGTGGGGCGGAGTGGGGCGGAGTGGGGCGGAGTGGGGCGGAGTGGGGCGGAGTGGGGCGGAGTGGGGCGGAGTGGGGCGGGAGTGGGGCGGAGTGGGGCGGAGTGGGGCGGAGTGGGGCGGAGTGGGGCGGAGTGGGGCGGAGTGGGGCGGAGTGGGGGGGCGGAGTGGGGCGGAGTGGGGCGGAGTGGGGCGGAGTGGGGCGGAGTGGGGCGGAAGTGGGGCGGAGTGGGGCGGAGTGGGGCGGAGTGGGGCGGAGTGGGGCGGAGTGGGGCGGAGTGGGGCGGAGTGGGGCGGAGTGGGCGGAGTGGGGCGGAGTGGGGCGGAGTGGGGCGGAGTGGGGCGGAGTGGGGCGGGAGTGGGGCGGAGTGGGCGGAGTGGGGCGGAGTGGGGCGGAGTGGGGCGGAGTGGGGCGGAGTGGGGCGGAGTGGGGCGGAGTGGGGCGGAGTGGGGCGGAGTGGGGCGGAGTGGGGCGGAGTGGGGGGGGCGGAGTGGGGCGGAGTGGGGCGGAGTGGGGCGGAGTGGGGCGGAGTGGGGCGGAGTGGGGCGGAGTGGGGCGGAGTGGGGCGGAGTGGGGCGGAGTGGGCGGAGGAGTGGGGCGGAGTGGGGCGGAGTGGGGCGGAGTGGGGCGGAGTGGGGCGGAGTGGGCGGAGTGGGGCGGAGTGGGGCGGAGTGGGGCGGAGTGGGGCGGAGTGGGGCGGAGTGGGGCGGAGTGGGGCGGAGTGGGGGCGGAGTGGGGCGGAGTGGGGCGGAGTGGGGCGGAGTGGGGCGGAGTGGGGCGGAGTGGGGCGGAGTGGGGCGGAGTGGGGCGGAGGTGGGGCGGAGTGGGGCGGAGTGGGGCGGAGTGGGGGCGGAGTGGGGCGGAGTGGGGCGGAGTGGGGCGGAGTGGGGCGGGAGTGGGGCGGAGTGGGGCGGAGTGGGGCGGAGTGGGGCGGAGTGGGGCGGAGTGGGGCGGAGGTGGGCGGAGTGGGGCGGAGGTGGGGCGGAGTGGGGCGGAGTGGGGCGGAGTGGGGCGGAGTGGGGCGGAGTGGGGCGGAGTGGGGCGGAGTGGGGCGGAGTGGGGCGGAGTGGGGCGGAGTGGGGGCGGAGTGGGGCGGAGTGGGGCGGGGAGTGGGGCGGAGTGGGGCGGAGTGGGGCGGAGTGGGGCGGAGTGGGGCGGAGTGGGGCGGAGTGGGGCGGAGTGGGGCGGAGTGGGGCGGGGGGGCGGGGGCGGGGCGGGGAGGGGCGGGGAGGGGCAGCCGCGAGCAGCCATCGGGGGTGGCTTTGTCGCCTCCGCCTCCGGGAGGCGCCGCCGCCGCTGCCACCGCTTTGATTTGTGTGCGGGCCGTCGCCGTCCTAATTATCGGCTGCCCCGGGGGAGGCGGGGTCGCGGGCCGTCCTCCCCTCCCCATCCTATGGCGCTCACACGTGGGGGCGGAGCGGTCGACGGGCGATGCCTCACACGGCGCTTGCTGTCGCCGCTGCCGCTGCCTCGTACCTGGTTTCCCACTGACGCTCCATGTCCCGGCATCGCGCGAGGGCGCTACCAACACTGCCATGTCGCCGACCGGGCTTCATTGATTCATTGATTAGTGTTTCCGGTCGCGTCAACTGCTTACGTCAATATTCCCGTAAGCGTAGTGCGTGCGCCTTTTTATTGCGAGAGCTTATCTTCCCCTGGATGGCGAGATCCGGTGTCGACCTACCCGTCAGCTTGCTGGTTTCCCCAGCCAAGAATCTCCCAGCAGTGGAACAACTCCCCGGTCGTGATAAGCTCTTAACTCCCGACTAGCCTTCCGGTGCGGTGGTGAAGTGCATGAAGAAATAGTATGTGTGAAGATAGGACATGGAAGAGGAAGGAAAGTGGTCCTTATATTAGGGTACTGCTCTGGCATTCGCCTGGAATCAGCCGGTAAAAGTATGAAACATTTCCGATGAGAGAGGCCGGTCTCTAGAATTATCCTGCAGACAGAAGCTGATTTCGACCTAGCTACGCAACAAATGAAAATCCTCTCACCATTGGGACTCGAACCCTAGAACCTCCAATCAGATGTACCTTGATACTTGAGCCATCTAACTAGGTGGCCGACCTGGAGGTCGTAGGGTACGCGTACGGGCGGAGGCGAATTTTCGGCTCTAGCTACGTAGCTACAGCTCAAAAGAACATTAAACACAGATTTTAGATATCGTATATACGAATATTACGATATTACGAATACGAATTTTGGATATCGTATTTATGAGGTGATATAAATACTTTTACATATGAACGGAGTCTTTCACTTCGCGAATGAGAAATGATATTGGACTAAGAAAGCTTGATGCTTATTTGATTGATGCTTATATGATGATTGGTGGTTATTTTTCTAGGAATCGGCGTTCGCAATACCTCTAGTCCAAAAGTAGTACATAAGCACTGAATAGTTTTTTCAGTATAATTATAAGTAATATAGTAATATATTGACTGACCATAACTTTCGTATTCTACCTAAGAGTGTTCAAAAATTCATGCCCAACAATTTACAAGTTGAGATTTTCAATCGACTGCTACTGGTTGGTTCGGTGTGAAAAGTCTAAACATTGTAAATAATTGTTTCATTAATAAAAATTACTTGGTACAGAACCGAACCTCGAATGACCAGCCCCTCAACTGTGCGTTACACCAATAGAAGCCCGAAACTGTCCGAAAGAAACAATTCTCTTATTGATATTTAAATTGTACAGCAAATCACACAGATCTTTTAATTTTTCGCCTATTGATGATTTCATCATTCATTTTAATTGTATTCTACTTTCAATTTAATTTTATGCAGTTCCACATTTCTCTGACGAATCGTGCCACGGAGTGGGAGCCTCCAAAAAAGTAGTAGGCAGTAAAAAAAGTAGTTAAGAAACGTAATTAAGGCCTCACCTGCTCCCTTATTCGAGTGGCAATCACGTCGGAAATAAGTTCCACATTGTAAATGTCTTCGACGATGAAATATTATTATTGTGAAACAATTGATTTTAGGCATTCAAATTGTTCACAGAATTGATGCCCCGACCTGGAATCGAACTATTTAAACAATTTGAAAACACCCTTTTAGTTAACATCCATAATTGAGAATTTTTTGAAAACAGACCAAAAATATAGCACCACAAAAAAAGTATCCGGAAACGATGATTAACAGTATTTAAGCAGGGTTTCAAGTCTCCAATAGAGTAGATACCGCAAGATCCGAGCAATTTGACACTTCATTCGAGCTCAATTCTGGGGCACGTGAGCGGCCGCGAGTCGCATGTCTCCCCTAACAACAGGGGATTCCCCGGGCTTCGCAGGCGTCGGCGGCGCGGGGGCGACAACCCTTACGTCGCGTTCCAGCCGCTTTGTCAGGGCGATTTCCCTCTCTCGGCGCGGCTCCCGCTGTTGTACCCTAATCCGATTTCCACTAATGGTTTCAAGCTTGCTTTATGGTTAATTCTTTTAATTTTTTATTACTTTCACGTGGGGTTTTATCGGAATAAAACGGCATTAAGAGTATAAAAACGCTTCTATTTCTCATGAGAGGGACCCCGTTATTGAAGAATATGATCCGGGAAGTGAAGAAATAACCGGCGGGCAGTGTGCATCTCGGCTGAGCAAATAAGGGCCGCCGTGGGTGGGCGGAGACGAGAAGGAGAGAGGAAAAGAGAGTGGGGCGTTCACGCGGGTTGGTGGAGGGGGGAAAGGGCGGTGTAGCGAGAGTGGGATGCTGTAAAATGTGGAGATGGGAATGGAGAGGATGGCTCGAGAATTGTCGGGCGGAAACGGATGAGGGAGAAGGCAGGGCTGTAACAGCGGGAGAGCGCAGGAGCCGGGGAAAGACGGAATGGCGAGGCGAGTTGGTGTAGTGGATGGGTCCTGGGCATTAAGGGCGAGGTGACAAGGGTGGGGAGAAGGAACCGACCGGCCTGGGAGGAGGGGGCGGAGTGAGACGGAAGGGCGGGCCTAGAAGTGTCCCAGTGCGTGGGAGGTGGTGAGGGAAGAGGGAAGCATGAGAAGGAAGGTAATCTAGAGGGCGGTAGGGGACGAGAACGGTTGTGGTTACGAAGGTGGGTTAATGTGGGAGGAGGTGGTAAAAGAGAAGATAGGTGAAGGGAGGGTTAGCCAGACAGAGAGTGCGGGGAGTGGCAGAAACGAGCGTGGAGGGACGGAGACGGAACTGAGCGGCAGCATGAAGAAGGTAAGGGCAGGGAAGGAGGGCGGGATGGGATGGAGAGGAGACAGCGACAAACGGAAGGAAGGCGGGGAGGGCAGGAGAATGTAAATTGCGCGTGGAGGAACGCTGGGGGTGGCGCGGCCAGAAAATGAGGCGGAGGCGGGAATGAGATGGTGAGGGCTCAGGGGGCGTGGTGGAGTGACGAAGAACGACAGCGAGGGCGGCAGTGCAACGTAGCAGGCGGGGAAGAGTCGTTCGCGGCGGGTTAGAAAGCAGCGGGGGCGCGCAGGGGAAAAGGTCGAAGCCGGGAGGGCACGGCGACGGAGAGGGCGCGAGCGCCAAGGAGGCGGGGGGGGGGGAGCTGCGCGAGCGGCGGCAGGGCGGGGTAATTACGAGTTACAGCAGATTACCGCCAGGCGGCGGGGCGGGCGCAGTAAACCCGCGTATCTCGGCGCGCTGTGCCCCCGGGCCCCGCCCCCGCGCGTCGGCGTGCGCCCGCGCCCGCGCCCGCCTCGCCGCTTTACTGCGCACTTAGGCGCTAGCACTCTATCCGCGGCGTAATATTTAGCCCCGCGCGATTAGCAGTCCACTAAACTCACAATAAACGAGCTGCGAGCTGCGCGCAGTAAAGAGGCGCCAGATAAATACTGCAGCCACCTCCGCCTGGGCGCGCTTTCCCCCAGCGCTGCCTTCACGGGCGGGGAGCACCTTCAGTCCGCTCTGGCTGCTCGCGCGGTGACAGCGTCTTGAGCAGGGCTGGGCAAGTGGGCGTGTTCTTGTTTATTTTGTATTTGTATTAAGCCTTTATATGTCCGTAAGGGCAATTGCCTACTTGGATGGCCGAGGTGGCTAAAGGGCCTCACTCGGAAGAGTCGCGGGTTCGAGTCCTGCCGTGGGCACGACTGTTTTTTCCTTGTCTTCCATGTGTGTGTGTGTTGTCGCGGAAGGTCTTGTGAGTCTGCTGACCACAGAGCGAGGAGCCTGCATGTGTGTCAGTGTCTAGTGTAAAGGTTGATATGTTTCCCCATGAGGGACATAGGGTATACCCGTTGCGGATAGTCAACAATCGGCATTCCTTGAAGCTGAAAAATGACTCCAGAAGAAAAAGAACCGTAACCGGCCGTCTGCTCTCTGGGGTTTCTCCGATCAATATCTGGCGAATGTCGGAGCAGTACCCTATCAAACGGGCCACCAACGCGCAATCTTTCCACCCTCTTCTTTGTCTTATCTTTACCTTTTACTTACACACGCTTACACTTACATGCACTACAATACCACACATGACGTGAGACCAGACGGGAGCCTAGAGCTTGTCCTGGCTGGGGTGGTGCCCGCTAGTGGGAGATGCTTCTTGGGGAACAGCACAGGGATGTTCCCCAAGTATGTCCTCCAGTATTCCTACTGTTTTCAACCTAGGGAATTGCATTATTATTCAGCTCTGCACAACGGCAGGTAATTTAAATTTGTATTTGTTAGAATTAAGTAATTATTTAAAATATAATATTGTATAGTATCAAATATGTACTACAATATTATACAATACAATAACAAATGTTTATTAGGTAACAAAAATATACGATACCTCCCCCCTAATGATCGGCTGGATCCTCCCCTATAATACAATAGTTCATCTTATTATATTATTAATTTATTTATTAATGATTATTAATAAAAAATGTATTTTAATGAGCTGTCTGCGCGACGCTCTCCTGAAGCTCTCCCCTTCTTTGGTTGTTGACCCTCTTATCTTCGCTCCGCCCGCAAAGAGTGTTCTTTTCTCTCGACGCAGCAATCTCATGGGCCATAGTCTACAATAACAATTGCCTTTATTGAAAACGACGTTGCGTGGTCTTGGCGCAGCGTTTAATTTTCCGGAGCCCGAGGAATGGGGGTTTTTCTCCACTGGTAGTGGCGCAGCTGGTTGGCTCATCGTATCACTACTCTCATATCTGAATATCATCGTTCTAATTATAAAATTTCACCTCTAATAATCGATCACCCGTCTTTTCACCTCTCTTTGTTCAACAGAAGACAAGACGTTGGCCACCACTGTGTTCACATGACCTGGAAGAGGGCGAGTATAAGGCCCCCATGTGTTGTGTGTGTGTGTGTGTGAGAGAGAGAGAGAGAGAGAGAGAGAGAGAGAGAGAGAGAGAGAGAGAGAGAGAGATCAATAGAGAAATAGGTAAAAATTGAGTAAGCGTGGTTTTCTTCTAGAACTGTAATATTCCAAACCAAACCAACATAAAGTAGTAGTCCAACAGTCAGAGTTTGCGTTGCCTCACACTTATTCCAACAGAATCATTTTTGACTACACTAACATAAATTTCAAAATCTTACCTATACAAAACAAAGAGTTTCTACTAAATATTTCATAAATAAAAAAAATTGTTACACAACCCTTTTATAATATGTCTAAATGGGCAAACAGATATAATATTTTTTTTTTACAATTACGAAACACTTCACTTTCTTCCCACCCCAGTATTGAATCTCTGACTGTTGAGTTACTATGCAGTGCTTGATATCTGAGTTATTTATGTTATGTTATGTGCTCTACCATAGAAGTCAGAGAGGGATGTCACTAAAAGAATTGTTACGAAGGTGGCACATATCACGAATATCAAGACCTGACCTGACCTGACCATCATAACAAGTTATGTAAATTATCTTGGCTGTCCGGGTGATGCCGCGTCGAAGGCGGAGACCAGTCCTGAAGAAGACCACGAAAAGATGATCTAACCATCGGCAACCCAGCCTTCGACGTGGCGTCACCCGGACAGCCAAGATCATTTACATGACTCCGGCCGCGGAAGCCTACGACTCGCATAACAAGTTACATTCTTAATTCAATAAGTTTCGTTGAAACGTCAGACGTTGTTCCAAATGATGACTTAAATATTAATTATGCTTTTAAAAGCTCATTTTAATGTTTTCTTCTCTTCACAAGAAATTATTTTTCAAAATAATTTCTAGCACACCTGATGTGTTTAAATTCCAAAACAATGATTTGAACCGATTTATTCCTTCTCTATTTCGCAGTGTGTAGGAAATAGCACGTTAAACGTTCTGCCTTCATGTAAGTTCCCTTCACTAGCAAGTTTGCTTTGAGTTTGCAATGCTTTGTGCGTATCACCAATCTTCAAAACCACATTCTGATCGCCATAATCAATTCCACTTGCATTATCTCCACATCCGCCTATGAATGTATGATGATCACTACCATCATCCTTCTGCCGTAAAGTCGGAGAAGTATTATCTTCATTATTATTTTCCCCGCTGCTTCAATGATATTCATCGCTCGCGGTTCCTCCACGTTACATTCTACGCCACCCCCGACACGCCCTTCTGCAAGTCATCCCCGCCCATGCCATGGGCATGCCCCACACAGCGCCTCTGCTGACCCCGCTGCCGCAGTGTGGACAGCCCAAATCCGCTCGCGACCCTTCAATTCAAATTGAATTAAATTATGCCTTATTTTCCGCCTGCCCAGGCAAATTACGCTCCTTGCACTGCCGAGAAAGGCGTTATTACTCGAGAGACAAAGCAGTTGAATTAAATTTGATCAGAGGCTTGTTTTAGGTATGATGATCTTTTGACATGGAGTAAATCTACAACATGAGATAGGAGGTTTTACTTCCTCTCCGAAGGAAGGTGTACGAAGGGTTCTTTTTGTCCCTTAAAAATCTGCAGAATCAATCTGGTCAGTACTCACAAACTTTGGTATAGCAGTCGGATATGCTAACCGTTATACCACCGAAGCCACTACTCCCTCACAGCCTTTTCTGACGTGCCTCTTCCGCCAGTCCCACAACCTCTAATCCACCACCAACACAGCCTCCGCCTCCATCTCCAGCATGGCCATTGTCACTTGCATCAAGATCACTACCACCACTATCACCCCGTCCATCACAATTGCAAGAACCCCCGCTCACACCTTACCATTTACATCACCTTGCGCTTTGGTCTTCTGCCTCTGTCACCCACACACATACATCAACGCCTGTCCCTACGTCCAGCTCCGCCCTCGCGATGCAAACCATTGATGCGGGTGGTTCTTGCGTTGGGTATAACAGGCCGGCACGCTAACCATTACTCCGAAACCGCTACACCCACACTGCCTTTTCGACCGCGTCTCCTCCGTCACAGGCCCCACAACCCCTCAGCCACCACCAACACAACCTCCGCCTCCAACAAGGCCGTCGCCACTGGTATCAAGACCTTCGCCACCCCTATCACCCCCTCCACCGCCATCACAATTGGAAGACCCCCGCTCTCGCCATAACTTTCTCGTCAGCTTTTTATCTTCCACCTCCTTCACGCAAACATATTCGTCAACCTCCACCCCTACGTCCAGCTCCTCACCCAAGTCCACGACCACCAATCAAAACCAATCGAAACCGATCAAAACCAAGTCCACGACCACCATAACGTCCGCCTCCACCACCTCTACCACCACCACCTCCACCACCGCCAGCACGTCCGCCTCCACCACCTCCACCACCACCACCTCCACCACCACCACCCCCGAAACGGCTCCGCCAGCGCCGGGTGCGGGCGCTCCCGCAAGATAATTAAGCGAGATTTAGCGCCGTCGTGAATCCGGGCGCCTCCGCGAGAGCGCCGCTGAGTATCGCTTTATCGGTTATGAAATGTTAATTTCCAGTCGGCGCCGCGCCGCGCCGCGCCGCCCCGCGGAGAGCCCGCGAACGACGCCCGCCCCGCGCGCCCTGACATACGGCGCGGCGATAGCGGCTTCCCTCCGGCTGCGAACGCCCGCGCGCCAATGCGAACGCGCACACTCCGGCGCTCGCCACTCGCGGTGGGACCGAATGGCCACACGTGGTCGAAAAGTGGATCCCATCCCTCTAGAACATCGTAAATGCTTTATGGGTGTAACGGTTAGCGAGTCGGACATCGGAAGTGCTTCGATGGTGTAACGGTTAGAGTATTGGGCTGTTCGAACCAAGTTCGCGGTTTCCAACCCGATTGAAGCTGCGGATTTTTAAGGGTGGAACAATCCTTCGTTAGCGTTCTTTCGGAGGGGAAGTTAAACTGGCAGTCCCATGTTGTAGATTTATAGCATGTAAAATGTCCACAAGTCTTAAAGAAGTTTCTGAACTAAATTAAAATCGCAAGTTTCGTCGCTCGAGTGATACCCCCTCTCTCTACTAAACGGTGAACGGAGCGTAGCGGAATTTGAGTGATCAGACGGAAGAGCAGGCCTGATGGCTTGAGCCTCGCCACAGAAAATAAGGTATTAATCGAATTGAATTAAATGCTGGGAAATGGGCTTCCAGAACAGGAGAAAACGAGTTGACATTAGGATGCGAATGAAGAAAGTGTTCCAACAACGGTTGAGTCATTCAAGAGTGTAAAGACTGTACAGCTTGAGTGTGTACTGTATACAATCAATTGTGGCAAAATGAAATGATCGCGAAGTGGTCGAAATCTCGCAAATAAAAGTAATTTGAGGTAATTCGTCCATGAATGTTGGTCGAGCTGAGTGGCCACCATCTTCGGAACCGAGAAATGTTTGAGAATTTCCGTGATCCATAAGTCAGGGAATTTTTAATAGTGATAAAATTGCTGAGGAATTCAAACCAGTTACTAACTCAAATTATATTGGTATTACGGAGTGTTTTGGCACACATTTTCTATTCGTGAATAAAATGTTAGCAAAGCTCGTGTGTTTTCAGGTTCACAGATCTGATGAACAGGTACCCAGAAGAATATTCGATTCATAATTTTGTGAAATCACTTTGACCTGCAGAAATTGTAGGCATGAAATTGATGTACTCTCGCATATATAGCTCGTGCAGTTTTTGAGGAGAAAATAAGCAGTCCTACGGCGTAAATATAAAGATTTTTTGAAAGAATTGTTTACTAATCATACATTTTTCATCATCATTTAGGCCCAATTGGCTATCATATCACCCCTTCTTGATTATGTTGCATGATATACCATCTCCTTTTTTCTCAATCGGAAAAGCAATTGGAGTGGAATATTAATATGTTCGTATAATATCAATACCTTTCGTGATTTAATACATTTACAAAGTGAACAGATAATACAACTAAATAGAAGCTAGCTGTGCGTGAACTCTCGTTTATTAAACCCCACCATCTTCCCTCTCCTTCCATTTCCATTTTATGGTGAAAAGTTAATAACGAAACGTGTTTATTTATTTAAAAAATGTATAAAGGGAACTTCCAATGTAGTACTATAGAATATAAGAAATACAGCACTTTCTTAAAATCACACAGTCGTGAAGTAATTACACATTCCTTGACGGAATGCTTTTCGCTTCCCTCGACAGTCCCAAAAATAGTAGGAAAGCTTTTTACTCTTGAGAAATCTGCGTACAATTCTCAATACGAAAATACAGAATGGGGCAAGTTCAATCCTACCTTTTGCAAAGTTTGAATGGCAATGAAATGTAACGAGAAGCGCCGAACCAGCAAATATTCGTAATAGAATGTCCAAGAAGATCTCATCTTGTAGATTGTGGGGTAATAAACGTATCATTTAGACTTTTGGCCTCACAATTTTCACTTTTTAAGGCCATAAAAAGCTTGGTTTTTCTGTTGTGTAGTTATATTGATTCTAACACTGCTGGCCGAATGTAGCCCGGTTGCATTTGGCGTCAATATTTCTATTCGTGTTTTTCAACAAATCCTCCATATTTTTTGAAGTTTAAGTTCAAGTAGTCAAGTCTCTGTCAAATTATCTTTCTTTGGAGACATCGTTTATAAAAACCGGTTGCGTGTGAGAGCCGCAGAACGCACATATACACCGAAGAAAAAAGAACCGTTGGAGTATACCAGATCCATGATACTTGAACAAGGAAACTTGTTACAATGCCATGGATCTGGTATACTCCAACGGTTCTTTTTTTTCGACTACTGAAATAATATAAGCGAGAATTTAATTGGAATTAATTCGGTTTCGACCACGTTTTCGCCCTTAGGCCACACCGTGCCTCACTCTGCGCTCTGCCCAGAGGGCGTGCGCGCGCACACTCTTTCTCTCTTGCACGCTCTCTTTCCGCTCGCCTGCGAATAGCCTCACAAATCCTCCCCCTACGCCACGCATACGCACTATCACTCGGAGCACATGCAGATGTGAGTACCTTGACCGCGCGGTGCACCGCTCGTTTGTTCGGAGGTGGAAATAGTCGCGCTCATTACCACTCACAATCAACGTCACATTATCTAGTTACGGTGAATCATGTAATTGTTTATCTGTCGTGTTTCTTTGTTACGTTTCAATAATCCTATCGTCCAATAGAGTGGCTAAAATTCGGAATATCGCTTCGCCGATAATCAGACTATATGAACAGCGATTCACCAACCAAATATTCTGCAGATTGAGTAGTTCCCTGTTTACAATGTGATTGTTTAGGGTAGTTTTGGAAAAGAAACGATTTTTATATTTTACAACATCGAATATGGGTCATAATAATTTATTTTGCTTTTCTTCCACTTTTATAGTACGTCTTCATTTTCAAAAAGCTAGTTGAGATTAAAATCAATTTACAATTTTATTAGTAATGATGAAAATATTATCTGATAAAAAATCTGATGAAAAATAAATTTATTTAGTTATTTTTGTCCTGATATATACCCTTACTCATTATATTCAAGGAAAATGATTCAACAACGTGTTTCCTGCGTATGTTCGTAAACAAGATTCGCCAGTTAATAATTTATTCAACGTAATAATGTATTGGTGTTTCCGCATGGCAGCCCCTCCATTTGCTCAGCATTCCAATCGGGTGAACGCCGTGACATGTTCGCAAACAAAAAGTGAAAACGAAGGTCGTGGAAAACAAATATTTTTACTCCATCTGATCGGTACGTAGAATGCAGTACTAACAATCCTCTCTGATTAACTTTCGAATATATTACATTTCAAAATTGTTTTTTAGTCACAAACTCTTTTATGCCACAAATATCTTCTATGACACAATCTTGCAAAACAATATACAAGAATATAATATAAAAGAATATCGCCCGAATCAGTTTATAAAGCTTGTGGGTTGACCAAGTTACTGTGTTTCATGATAAATTAACATTCAACTGGAAGGTTCCATACAGAGAGAGGGAAATATTTTGTGACATAAAATCGATACTTCCTAAAAATGCACGTTTCATTCGTACTGTATGTAATTCAAATTTTCTTTGTCAACTGGAACAGTGGTGCATTAATCTGAATTTCGAATAATTATATAAGTACTCGTACTCACTAAATACAACAGTTTGAAATACAAAACTTAATCTGTTTTGTAAAATGTATGGGTAAGTTTCATTGTAATAAAACATCGCTCCGATTCTCTACCAATTCCACAAAATATTGGAGATATTGTATGTTTTAATAAAATTAATATTCTAAGTGATTCCATTGAATAACTTGTGGTAATACAACAGCACACACTTTCTCACCCTAAGTAACGGTTAGGTAATATTAAAATTCTTCAATTTCTCTCCATATTAATACATCTCAGTCATCACTTGTAAAACTCATTACAAATAATCGAACATTCGGTGCGAAAACGAATTCTTTTAAAGCTCACATACCAATACAAATTCTACGTGTAAAATGGCATTTTATACTATAACACCTTATAATGAGGACGAATTCTCAGAATTTAAACCAAAATGTCAAACCGGCGGGCCATTTTCTATTCCAATATGTCAAATGGAGCGAGGGAAATTATAATTTTCATATTCAAATTCGAAAAATACGCTAAACTACTGGTTAAAAAAATCTATAAATGGCGTTTAAGAAATAACTGTTTTTTTAAAACATACTACATTTATCAAATAAATCCCTGTCATCAATATTGTACTTTTGCAATTATACTTTTTCTTGTTTGCAATTTTCGAAAGTGCAGAAAGTTCGAAGGGAGACACACCACTTTCTCTACCGTTATTTGCTACCTACGTTGAAAAAAGTTTGAGACATTTTTGAGAAAATAATAATAAATGAAAACGACGTATTTTCGACTCAAAAACTCTTATTGTCGGGTCCTTGTAACGAAAAATTGGATAGATCCAGTTGCTTAATATAGAAAAATAATCCTCTAACACGTGGTGTAGCCAGAATTCACGGTTTGCGCGTCCTTCAGACAGAAGAAGTGATTGTCGGCAAAACGTCTGTCTGTCTGCCCCTGTGTGCACAACGCTAGTGCGTCAAACGTTCAGTCGATTTTCTCCAAAATTGATGTTCCCCAATCGATGTGGCTGATGTCGCGGTCCCTTGAATTTGAAACTGATATTTTAATTTTTGGGGATACTTTACATGAAAGCACTCGAACATTTTCAAAATTAAAAAAAAACGTTGCTCCAATGTTTTGGATTAAATATTGTTATTGAATGGTGCAAAGAACATTTAATAATTGGTGCAAACTGCAGGTCTCATTTTCGTTGACATTGCTGATTTTTCGAAAATTGCAAAGAAAAGTTTTAGAAGTACAAAATTGAAGATAAAGAGTTTTGCCTCATACAAAATCTGTTGTACTAAATTATCTCTTTTTAAAAGGTAACGTACAATTTTTGTAAAAGTTAGTAGTTTTCGCGTAATTTGCGCTTGATATTGACGCAATTTTTTTCTCAAAAACCTTTCCAAATGTTTTCTTTAAATTTTGTTCACTTGTAATAAGTAATAATGTAATAAGGACGGTAAAACATACGGTGCTAGTCATATTTTCGAGTATTTCCCCTTAATTTTTGTTTGAAAATTGCAAAAATGTTCAAAACTACAAAATTGAAGATAGAGATTTTTGTCTCGGACAAAGTCTGTTGAACAAATTTACCTCTTTGTTCAATTTACTATTAAATCTACAATTTACCCCTTCGTTCAATTTACAATTAAATCTACAATTTAAAAAAGGAGTCGTTTTTACTAAATTTCGCTTGATTTTAAAGAAATGTATACATGTGTCACACCAACTACGGACCTCGAGAAAAATTGAATAATATGAAAAATAATTAATTTAATTTTAATTATAATTTATCATTGAATGTGCCAATATTAATTCTATTTTTTCTTTTCTTGTACATTCACTTTTTACAATTTGTATTCTCAATGTATTGATGTATTTTTTCAAGAAATCCGCAAACCTTTGAAATTGGCGTAAATATGCCGCAACCGAAGCTCATTTTTGTTGAACGTCGAGATTGCGATGATACGGTAGAGCTGTTATTTAGTTCAACTTGTGTTTCCAAATTAACCTTTTAGAAATGACACGAAACTTATTTGATAATCCATATTTTTGTCAGGGTTTTGTCTCGTGCTCTAAGAGAATCAGTACAGACAATAGCATGATTTGTACAGCGTCACTCCTCGGCCGAGGGACAGTACTTCCGTTTGCGATGAATTCCACAGCAGCTTTCTACAAATCTCTCTTCAGAATGCCTGGTGAGGTATGTTACATACAATATCATCTCATTCAAAAACAATTTACTGCGTCTTGAATAAAAGAAAAGATGCATTAACTGTTTAACTTTTTCAGTAACAGAAAGAAACCAATGCCCGCGAATGTTTTTCCATAAGAGCCTGTACTAATTTAAAATTCTTTTATTAAAATATTAGGCCAGTGAGGGTGAAATTTTTTCTTACCGTTGTGAAGAAACAGATTTTACTTTCATTTAGAGTATTTTTGGGGGTACTTCACTGCGGTCGATCTAACAAACATACTTCCTTAAAATTTTATTTTCCTGAGCTTTGTTTGAAATGGTGTCAAAGTATAAAAAAGCTGTGTGACGACACCGTAAATACATAACATGGGTTGTGTGGAGATTGTTAATAGCAATCGATGTTAATTAGATCGCTGGTGAGGTAGATACCTTCTATTATTATGATAAAAAAAGGGGGGTTGTCTGGTATCAATAATTGTATTAAGCTTATGATCGATTCTGCAGAACTTTGTTTTCGGCCCGGAAGCTGCAAGCTCTGAGGATGATCGCTATGCGATCGAAACGATCATAAGCTTAATACAATTATTGATACCAGACAACATCCTTTATTTATGATGACAATCCATGTTTTGACGACGTGTTACCTCGGGAAATAATTTATCAATATAGGAGGCGGAATAATAAGCTGGGTGGAGGCAGACAGCAATTACGTCTCCTGACGAATTTTGCTAATCTCATGTGCATAAGTTCAAGTGATATAATATATTTATTTAATATTATTCCTTATACTTTAATTTCTCTAATTCAAGAAAGAAGAGTTCTTACTAAGAAGCGAAGCGGATACATCATCAAGAAAACGCTCGCCTCAGGTGATAATAAATTAACTTAATATTACAAATCGTAGAATATTAGTAATTTCATTATTTTATTACGGTTAGAGTTATTTATCTACTGTGTATAATGTTCTATGACTATTCGATAAACAAGATTAATACTGAATAAAGATGGAAGTAAGCCATTTTGCTAAGAATTGATATTATTCGCCAAGCGAATGCACATAGTTTTGACAACCCTGCGCTGACAGTGCGTTGCTAGGTTCTTGGTTGAATTGGACGTTTTCAAGTAATAGCGCAGAAAATGCATTATTTCAATATTACGTTGCTGTTTCCAATTACACGAGAACGTATGTACTGTTGTAGCGCTACTAGTTTCCTGTACTACATTTACTACACTGCCTAAGCCGTAGGCGAGAAAGTAAAAGTCTATTGCATGGAGAGACGGACAGACATTTTGCCGTCAATCAATTTTTTGGTATAAAGGAAGCTTCGAGGTCGGATTCAGGCTACACAACGTGATAGGAACAAGATATGTAGTTTTTCGTTACCAGTACCCAGCAATAAGAGTTTTATTTGTCGAAAATTCGTTGTTTTCCCCGTAGCAACAAGACTTACTCTAAGCTGTAGGCGAGAAATTAAAATACTGATTTTCGAATAAAGTACACCACTCATACAAATGTTCTTGCTAAGACTCAAAGTCACACTACAAATCAATAACACAAGCAAGGATTTTGAAAGGTACCATTTAATAAATTGTATCGGATACGTGAATAGCGAAGTATTAAATAAAACATTATCGGATATTTATCAAACAACATTTCATTCAGTTCTGAATATCTAGATAGCTATTATTTATTCTCACAGTCGAATGTTTCGCGGGATTGCATTTTTGAGAAGGAATTGTAATCACTTCAAACCATAAAGAGGAAAATGTTTTTTAAATAAATATTAGTAACAGACCTGATCGGTCTGACAATTCGGTTCACTATTCACTCACGTCTTTTGGATCTACCTCACACTGCCCCTTTACATCGTAAAATAATATACGTCCATTATACCATAACGTATTACTTTTTCATGGCAACATTAAATAGACTTTAAAAAATAATATTTATTATAGTAATAACTCGATTCAGTAGCGTCCCTAACTGCTCTCCCTCCTCTCTCTCTCTCCCTCTCATTCTCTCTGTCTCTCCTCCTCGATCCCTCCATTTCTCTGTTTCTCTCCCCCTCCATCTCTCTCTCTCTCTCTCTCTCTCTCTCTCTGTATCCCCTATGTGTATCTCTTTCTCTCGGTATCCCTTCTCCTCTGTTCCTCTCTGGCTTTAAGATCTAATTTCATCGCTGCCTAGAATTACATTACATTCCGTGTTGACGGGAAATTTTCGCAGCCCGCGGCATTTGAAGCCATCTTGGTTGATGTCGCTGCTGGGCCCTTCCCGGGAGGCAGAGCAATGGGCACCGAACTCGCTGAGGCAGGAGGTATCGCCTCCGCTCTACCCCAACCCCACCCCACCCACCCTTCCCTTCCCCGCCCTGCTGCAGTTCAACCCCTCTGCCACTCCTTCCATGACACGCCTTCACCGTCCCTCGCCCTGCTGCTACCGTTCCGTCCCCTTCACTGCCGATGCCACGCCGCCACTGCCGGTCTCGTTCCGCCCTCGCCCCGCTGCCCCGCCGCAACACGTGTCCGTTCCGTCCCCTCACGCCCTCGTCCCGGTGCCACCGTCCCAGCCCCGTCACACTCCCGCCTCAGCTATGCTGCAAGTCCCTCACTCCCGCCTCAGCTATGCTGCAAGTTCCTCACTCCCGCCTCCGCTATGCTGCAAGTCCCACACTCCTGCCTCAGCTATGCTGAGAGTCCCTTCACCATCCCCATCACATCCCCAATGTAGACCCCGTTCCACTATCGCCCCGTCGTCACCGTCCCCGCCTCCGTCACCCCCCCCCCGCCACTGCCATCGCTTCACAATCCACTTCGCTATCCACGTCCCGTCCCTAGCCGCCGCTATCGCCCCGCGCCCTCTCTCGTTCACCTTACTCGCATCCCCGCTGCTCCCACTTCCACCCGTTCCCACCCCTCCGCTTGCGCGTCACGGCCAACACTCCACAACGCTCCACTCCGCCTTCAGTACGCTGCAGCCAACCCCGCCACCGCCGCCCTTCCACTCTCTGCCACTCCCTCTCTACCGCACTGGGCAGCCACCCACACCCCGCCACCTCCCCGCCCACAACCGTCACCGCCCCTTCGCCAAATGGACCTTCGCACCCAGCGTAGCGGAGACGAAGGCAGCCTCCCCCCCCCTAACGCCGCCCCCGCCCCGGGCGAGCTCAATATCGCGCCGCTGCGGTCGCCGAGTAAAATATCGGCGCTAAACGTCGTCCGCTGGGCTGCGCGAGGCGAGGCGAGGCGAGGCGGTTGTCGGGCGACGGGGTCAAAGACGGGTCGGGGGCCGGGCGCCCCGCCCCCCGTCGGCGGGCCCGGCCGCTCATAAATACGAGCCCGTGGGGCGGGGCCGGGCGGGGGCAGGAGAGGGTGTGGCACGGAGACGGGGGGGTCGAAATAAAATAATATTACCATATTTTAGCCGCACCGTATATCCGTCCTCTTTATTAAGCGTCACGGACCGGATAGAAACGTACACAGGCTACCCGTAAATTGCGCGGGCTATCGGCTGGATCTAAAAAGCATTTTGACTTGAGTCGACGGCGCGGCGGCGGCGGCTGGCAGATTAGCGCGTGCTGCCGCAAGGGGGCGGCGGCGGCGGCGGGCGGCGGCGGCGAGGGGGGCGGCGAGGCGTGCCTGCGCAGCCTGCCGCCGCCACGGCCTCCCTCTCCGAGTGGGGCCTCGTATAATCACTCAAGCGCCCGCTGCAAGGGCGAGAGATAAGTCATGCTCGCGGACAGGCGAGGACGGTTCTGAAGCTGCAGTTTCATCTTCGAAGACCCGCGTATAAATTTCCGGCCGCCGAGAGGGCCCGCGGCACGCAGAAAGAGACAGAGACGGGCAGGCAGAAAAGAGGAAGAGTGAGCGAAAGGGTGAATGAAGAGGGAGACAGAGAGAGAGGGGGAGGGGGAGCCTCGCTAAAGCTTTGTCGGGGGAAAATATACTCCGAAAACAAAACATACATCGGCGGCAAAAAAAAATCTCAGCCACAAAATCGATATTGCATTGCGGTATCCGTTTACGTAATATATGCTTGACATCCGAACTGGTGCTGCAATCTCCCGCAAGATTTCGGAAACATTCGCTATTGGGGCCTAGAAAGGTCTTAATCGACGCTATTTGTCAACGGAGAAATGGCATAGATACCTGCCACGAAACTTCTTGGCTGCTTGCTCTAGCGAATTCTGTGATTTAGAAAAACAACATATTAGCGATGTCTACGCTGTCCGTTATTTTGTCCACACGGTGACAATGTGCGTCAATAATGTCAGTCAAAATGTGCGTTGTAAAGAAAACAAAAATAAGTAACCTGATATATTATTTTCAAAAATATGTCCAGTCATTTTCTATTTTTATTTCACAAGGATTTACGAAAGGTTTGTTCCCTATTTTAAGCTGAGTCCACATTAGAATGGTGTAAATATGCATTGATTGTAAGCTGCAAGACACACGAAGCGTTCGAAATTCTTGAACATTAGACAATATTCTTAATAGCAGGAAATGGTTAACAAATGAGTAGGTGCCGTTCACGACAACAACTGGTGTCTCTGCAGAGCCTTTGACCGGGTGGTCGCAGGGTACGAGTCCCGACGGTGGCAAGATTTTCAACACTAGCTAGATAACTAGGTCCAATTCTATATGGAGGATAATTCTACCGGCCGACTGCTCTGATTGGTAGTTTTCCGTGCTTTCTCCGCTCAATACCAGATGAAATGCTTTGCAGAACCCTAACAAATGAGCCACGAACCGCGCGCGAGTTTTCCTTCCTCTTTTTTGTTATATCCCCACTCTTTACTTACACTTCAATGCACACACGATGGGAGATCAGTCGGGAGGTTAGGGCTTGTCCGGATGGGCGGTGCCGCGCTGGAGGGGGAAAACACAGTAAGCTGACGAGTAGGTCGGCGCCGGATCTCACCGTGCGGCGCGGGAAGATTACTGTTTCCTCCCATGAAAAACGCATACACTAGTCTAACAGAGGTAACGACCATTGCCGGTGCTGGAAACAGTAAATAATCATTATAATGGATTGTATCATTGATTATAATCAATGACTCGCTAAATAAGTTAGGAGTTTTTAGTGGTGTGGTTTCCTACTGTATTGCATGGTTACTGAGATGCGAGAATTATCTCGAGTTCTGTGTAAAATGAAACCAAAATAAATAATATTTCACGATAGATGTAAAGTGGTTATTTGATTTTCTGTGAAATTTAATCTCGAACAATATAAAATGCTTACTCACACACATTACCGGGCGGGGATATAAAATATACACTAACCCCTCACTTTTGAGGGAGGAGCGTTTCGAAATTAGGATCCAATACTAAGTTTTCAGTTTTAAAACAATGATTTACAAGTTATGGGTGCAACTGATTATTCATCTACTTTCGAATTCTTAATGTTGGAGCTCAGGTTTCGTTAAATAAATGTCTCTAAAGATAAAATAAAATATTTTAATGCCTATTATAAGTAATACAAACGCCCGAGTTGATGTTTTATTAGGCTAATGAATATTGCACCCTTATCTTCACTAAGTGCTTAGTGTCTAACAATCACGATGGAAGGCATGTTACCAAAGACTAGTGTCTGGAGGACATGGAGTGCTTCTCGGAGATCCCCTGCTGTTCGCTGTACATTTTGCTACCGCTCCGCGAACTCCCTAGGGGTCTTCGCTGCGTCGGCCGCCAGAGATACAATCTATTCTCCTTTTACGCACGGGGAAATAACGGGAAGCGCGGGGAATAAAAGACGGAATCACGTACAGGGACATCGTCACATTCTCTCTCTCTCTCTCTCTCTCTCTCTCTCTCTCTCTCTCTCTCTCTCTCTCTCTCTCTCTCTCTCCTAGAGCATGAATGTCTTCCTGAGCCGTTTCGCGGACTTGGGAAATACGATTCTTTTTAAGAGATGAAGCGGTCTTTTCGAGTTATGTTGAGCATTAAAAATATTTCCACAAGCACTTTGGTCGCCCTCCATCACAATATCCTCCTTTCCGAGGCTGGTGATCACAGAAATAGTTTGCCAGTAGAGTCCGAAAGATGGTTTGCCAGTATTGTCCGACAGATGGTGGGTGCTCATAAAGAGTGGTGGTGAGAGCTATGGAACGGGTGATGGAATGTGTGAAGGTACGATACTACTAACACTCTCTTCAACCACGTGGTGAAAGTACCATTTACACGAATAGGCACCGCCGCCTGCTTAGACAATGTTACAAGCCCCTGCACCTCTGAGGCCAGCAACAAATCTCAGGCAAGAATGAAAAAAAAAAAAAAGATTGTTCCTCTTGTTGTGCCCGCCATCAAAGTCATTTCCAGGTCCTGTTCCTTTTCGCTCCATGTCACATCTTCAAATCACGCCACTCTCTTACCTCTCTAGGGATCATCGAGGTCCTGTCCCTAGCGCCAATAACGCGAGCATTGTGGAGACTGTGTGTGTCGCCGTCACGAACCCGCTGATGGGAGCGGCCGCCGGCTGAAGGGCGCAGCTCCACAATGGAGGCAGCTTGGGGGCGACTTAATCAATTCACAGCCACGGAGGAACACGGCATATCGATGATCGCTGCTGCGGAGAGCGGGCGAGGCGGGGGGTGTAATGGCTGCTCATCTCTGCGGTCGCACCCCCGCGCCCGCCGCCGTGGAGCAGCCAATTTTTGAGAAGCGCTCGGCCGCGCTCGCAAATCGAAAGATCTATGGGTGTTTTTTCGCTTCATTCTTTAAGAAAGCGATATACGGCGCGGGCGGAGGGCTGGCGTTACCGGGCGAAACGGCCATCGTCGGGGGGGGAGGGGGGCGGACAACGTCGTCGAGCCCACGAGGAAAGCAGGGGGACGAAGACGTGCGTGAAAATGACGGTGGACGACGGAGAGGAACAAGAAAGATGGGAAGAAAGGGGAAAAAATGAAAACGCAGGGAGCGGAGCTGAGATAGACGGGGCGCGGGCAGGATATGGGATCGCGCTCGCTGCTCCTATGAAATGTGGGGCGGCCGCGCCAGCCAACCAAGGTAGCGGCGGCGGCGGCGAGGGCTGGGCGGGGGCGGCGGGGGAGGGGGCGGCGGCCCCAGGGCGCCAAGGCGCAAGAGAGAGAGCGCCAACCGCCTTATACAAATGAAGTAAAACAAATTCCTTGATCTCATCGCCACGACCCTCGATAAATTACACTTTATGGCCGAGATAAAACAAGCTTATTTTCTTGAATGTACGACATCCGTTCTGGCTATCTGCAAGATGCGACCATCCATTCTCCTCTTTACACTCATAAAGATGATGAAGTGGTCCCGGGGTCTGCGTAAGGGAGGACGGAGGCGGCGTCTCCCTCGAGGAGGGCGGAGGGGCGAGGCCGCGGGGAGGGGGCGGGGAGGGGCGCGGGCGAGATAGAGCGCGGAGCTGACGCAGACGGGGAAGAAACAATATAGCGCGGAGAAAAAGATTGCGGCAAGCGTGATTAAGGCAGTTCGCCGCGCGATAGCGCTGGCGGCGCGCCTTCGCTCCGCCTTGAGTTGCTGCCTCCTTCCCCGCCACCGCCTTGCCTGCCCTCTCGCCCCGCCGACCACCCTCCTTTCGCCGCCCCTCCCCGCCCCTCCCCGCGCCCCAGCTTCATCTCCGCAGTCGCATTTCGCCCACCCGTTCCCTCCCAGCCGCTTCCACATGCCATCGCCCTTCCACCCTCCCTCCGTCCCCCTGCTCCTCCCCTCCCCTCGCCACAGCTTCATCCCCGCAGTCGTATTTCGCCCACCCTCTCCTTCCCCACCGCCCCGGCTTGCCATCGCCCCGCCACCCTCCCTCCTTCCCGGAACCCCCTCTCCCCTCGACCCATCTCCGCAGTCGCACTTCGCCCACCCGTTCTCTCCCGACTGCCTCCGCCTCGCCCCGCCACCCTTCCTCATTCCTTCTGCTGCGCCCCGCCCCTCGCCCCATCTTCCTCTCCGAAAACGCATTTCGCCCACTCGCTCCCGCCCTGCCGCCCCCGCTTCCCATCGCCCCGCCACCCTCCCTTCTTCCCCTTGCCCCGCCCCTCGCCCCGTCTTCCTCTCGGCAGAGTCGCATTTCGCCCACCCGCTCCGACCCGGCCGCCCCCGCCGTCGCCGCTGTCGCCAACTTGCTCGCGCCGCCTCCCGGCCAATCTCCGCCAGCCGCCGCCAGCCGCCGCCCCGCCGCGCTGCGGCCGCGTAGCTTATGGTCGTTGTCGACTTGCGTCCACTACTTCGCCTCCGGGTTTTGCGGCAGCTTTCATGTTGCTCTAAAAGTTGTTTCCTGCAGAGACGCAAGATTGTCGAAAACTGTAGTTTTACACGGTGGAACACGCCTCGCTGATTTCTTCTTAAATTCCTCCTCTTTATATTAGGTTTTGGGAAGCATTTAATTATGTGGAAGATACACCTTTTTATGATGATATCTGATAAGGTAACCCTGGTAGATAGCATTTAGAAAATAACCCTCTTCGTTGTATACAAAACAATTTTTTTCTAAGCTTTTGGAGTGTTCTAAGGAATATTTCGCACTCTTGTACTTTACTACAGATTTTGAGTTCTTAACTGCAAAATTGTATCCAGATTTAGTCGACGAGTTGCAGAAAAAGTCAAAGTATGGTTAAATTGCCTACCCCCAACAAAATTATCATTTCTTAATTCAAATTTCAGGCAACTTTTGGACTCAAAATTAACTTCTTAATTCAATTTTCCCGTGCATAACTTTTTCCTAATCACTTATATTCGTAACAAATGGTTGTGTTTTTTGTTGTTGTTGTTTTTTGTATTTTGTTGCAATGTCACATTATTAAGCTGCTTTTGTCATTTCATACAGAAAGATGAAGTTGGAGATTTTTTTATTGTGATGGAGATTTTCAAAATTTTCTTTACATGAAGAACTTTTGTTTTCATAATCAGAGGATGACACGTTATCGCAGTAAAACTGTGCACTGAATATATTGTACTACAAAAATTCAAATTGAGGCGAGCTAACAAAGGCAAAAACTCATTAAAAGACTAATGGAATTTTAAATCAACTGTTGTAAAATAACTATTTATTGATAGTGCAGTTCATAATGATTTTTAACACATACAACTATATGATTTTAATTTCCCATAAAGAAAGTATATTACAAACTTCGAGATGTGCTAGGGAAAATGGAATTGATTCTTATAGTTATCACAAGATTTTCCTAAGATGTTCAGTTACAAATACAAGTAAAATAAAAATATTTTAGAATTAGAAGAAATGTGATGTTTTTAATGTATGTCTAATCACAGATTTTAATTAACGTGCAATGTAATCTGCCAAACTCACAAACAGAAGTATCTGACAACGAAAATAATTCTCGATTTAATTCTTTAAAAACTTCTACGTCGAAATATTAGCCATTTGTGCCCCATTTTCATTATTACTTAAGTGTAACTTGTATTTCGCTACATAGGGAGATTCTAGATCACGTCCCATTACCTGAATCTGTCAACATCATTCAACATGCCAATAATGGATCTAATTTATAATTCCTTCGATAATATTTACACCTGATAATATTCTTTAGTTTAAAACCAATCACGTCTGAAAAAAATGATTATGAAAAATGTAAGCATAACTTGCAGGGTAGAAGTAGCGCTGTAGACGCTACTGTACGATGTTGCACTTTGCATGAGAAATTGTTATAACTTATACCGCACATAATGTATTATATTCCCCGCGCTACCATCTGTGGGTGTCAAGCAGATAAATAAGTGAACGAGTCGAGTGTATTATAAAAGAAGAATGCATAACCCGCGCTACAAGTTTTATGCAGACACCTTACATATTGCGCACAACATGACTTTACAGCGAGCTCGGGGGGAAATATTCAATGGAGATATTTTTCTTTGGCGATAGGTCAGAAAGATCACATACAAAATGTAAATTTATATTTAACATGAGCTAACCTATCGAGAAGCGTTAATTGGATTTCCATCGCGTGTTATTTAAGAACATTTGTTTACCGACTGATAAACACTTAGTTCGTCTTTGTAATACAGGATTTATTCTTGCAAGTAATTTAGCTGAATAAAAAGTCTATGAACCACTAATTATTGCGTTCTTTTGTGCTTATTCTAACCGCATTGTGTTTCAACAAAACATAAAAAATACATCTCCGCACATAGTTTCTTCTCTTGCAGACAATTTATTGTCTACTGTAATGTCTATCGAAAAAATATAGGTAACTGCATTCGAGGTTTCTAAACCTGTAGGTTCTGTTTTATCATCATGAACAGCAATGGTGGACACTTAAGGATTCCAAACTACTAACGACTGGCGGGGCCATTATTATCCATTGGTGCGCGCGCACCCCCTCCCCCCCACACACACACATACACAGGCGCGGTTTCTACATTCTCGCCAAGAACGCTTAAAAGATTCCTGAAAAAGTCGTGCATGAGTCGACGGTGTAGTACAACTCGCTTGGGTGAGCTCGAAACGGAAATATTTAAATTTTATTTTAAATGAAAATTCCGGAATAAGCCGCGGCACACATATTCCGCGGCAGACTACACTTCACTTCCGCGCAGTTAAATTTGCATTAAAGGTTACGAGTGTTTGCTGTTTTTCATTACACGGCGTGCTGGCGACGCATAAAACACGCGTTTAAACTTTACAAATTGCGTATAAATTCGCGGCCGGGCAGCTTAGAGGTTGCTTACCGCTGAAATATCGCGCGGCTAATGGCGGGCTCGCGAAGGCTCTTCCGGGTCCCCTGCTTTGCTCCGCCCCCCGCTCCGTCGCCCCCCGCTCCACCTCCCCTCCACGCTGACTCCCGCCTGCCTTACCTGCTCCTCCACTCCCCCTTCATTCCCGCCTTCACCGTCTTCTCCCCGCCTCCGCTCCGTCGCGCCCCGCTCCCGCTTTCCCTGTCGCTGCCTCCCCGTTCGTCGTCCCCGCCCGCCTTACCTGCTCCTCCACTTCCCTCCATCCCCACCTTCGTCTTCTCCATGCGCCCACTCCATCGTGCCCCGCTCCGCTCCCCCTCGTCCTCCCTGACTCTCCGCTCTTAATCTCCTCCCGGACGTACCTGCTCCTCCACTCCCCCTTTATCCCCACCGTCACCGTCTTCGCCCCGCCCCCCCCGTTTCGTCGCGCCCGGCTCCCGCTTCCCCTCGACTCCGAATCCCCGCTCTTGATCTCCTCCCGGCCTTACCTGCCCCTCCACACCATACATTCCACACCGTCCCGTACCGTTCCAGCCCTCACCTTATTCACCAAGCCACAGTCTTCCCTTCCGCGTCAACTCGGACACACGATTCTCGGCCCCGTTTCCCCTCGACCCGGCTCCCCGCTCTTCGATCCCGACCGGCCTTACCTCCTTCCCCACTTCTCTTCCATCCTCGCCTTCATTTAGAGTTCCGTATCGCGCCAGCTCTGACACACGATTCCCTGTCCCTTTGCCTTGCCTTATGCTTTGCCTTACGCTCCCCGCAGCCACCTTCCTCATCCAAAGCAGTCTCCCCTCCCAAGCACTCCACGCCTTCCATAGCCTTTCCTGGACCGCCCTATACTCCTCTCCAGTCTCGTCATGCTTTTTTCAATTAAATTCAATTAATGCCTGATTTCCCATGGCCAAGCTCAGGTCATCAGACCTGATCTTCTGCCTGACCTTCCGCTACTCTCCTTTCACCATCTAGCAGAGAAAGGAGGTCTCACCCACGTGATGAAACTGGCATTTAAAAAAAGTTGCTCATAGTTTTCTTTTATACTTGAGGATCTATTGCATGCTGTAAATCTACAACACGGGAGAGCCGACTTTACTTCCCTTCCTAAGGAAGGCGTATGAAGGATTTTTTCGCTCTTAAAAAACCACAGTTCCGTTCGGGGCTCGCGAATTTGGGTGTGAGGGTTCAATACGCTAACCGCTACACCATCGACGCCACATACTTCTCCTCTCTGTTGTCACCATCTCACTATGCCTTCCCTGCCAGAGCTCACTATCTTGCATACCCTCCTGTCCTAAACTTCACGGCTTGCTCTAAACTCCCCGCCATGCCGTCCCCACGCCGTGCCCTACGACATACCTTCCCCATTTCACCACCCCAACACGCTGCCATTTCCTCCCCCCTGCCATTTCTTCCCCGCTCGGGCGCGCGGTGCGACCGCCACACGGCAGAGGCCCTAACCGCAGGAACGGGGCGGAGTGAGGGCGCAAGGGCTGGGGAGAACGAGGCAGAGACGAGGCGTGCGAGTGCCGGCGAGGGGAGAGGAACCAGAGGAAATGGGCGCGAGGGGGGATGCATCCAAAGCATCGGTGATAACGAGGCTCAAGTTGAATGTGAGTGGCTGCTTCCAGAACGAGACGTCGCGCTAGGCGACCATCTCGCTTCGCCCACGCCCCGGGCGGAAGACGCCGCAGAGGTGGATTGAGGAGAAGAGAACCGACGAAAAGTGTCTTGTAGGAAGTACGAAAACGTACGCATGTAGAGAATTGATAGTCGGAATTGGGAAATTTAAGCGGTTTAAATGTTAAAAATTGGAAAGCACAAGGCAGAAGTAATTAAAAGAAAGAAACTGGAAACGGACCTAAAACAGAACAAACCTGTTAATTTTACATGAAGTTTTAATTTTCTGTACCGTACACTTTATATTATGTTTTATAAAGGGAGGAAAATAAGTAATCTTCCACAAATACGATTTATTAATTTGTATATAGTTTGTAAATATGAAATATATCAAGTTTATTTACATTCGCCTCTAATTTTATATAGATGCACTTAAGATGAGGGTAAGAATCCTCGAAATATAACGGCGATGAGTTTATAACTATTGGATTAATAAATCGTGTTTGTGGAGGATTTTCCTACCGTTATATAAAATGGAGTTCCACAATATTTCTGCAGAAACCACCGAGGTGGTAAGATATGTTTCTAAGACATAAGAGTTGTATATTTTCTTTAGTAATGCACATTTCTTCTGCCAAAAGTTCAAAACCCTTGAAATTTCTGCTAAATATTATCATAGACTCAAGCGGGAAGGCGAAGACACGAGAAGTGGCTCACTTCATGTGCGCAAGAAGACGTGAACACGCGTGTCAAAAGTAACACCATGACCTAAAGCAAGGAGGCGGAGTCTACTCGGCCGAACAGAGGGCGATAATGGCGGAGAAAGGGCAGTTGGACGAGTTGTAGGAGAAAATTGGGTCATGAATACCAGGGTGGTGTGAAGTTCGCGAGGATAATGAAGGGAGAGGGCTGTGGGTGGAATGCTGGATAAAACGGAAAATGCTCTCTGAATGGAAGCACTCAAGAAGGAGATGAAAACGGCAGTTGTGGGCTGTTCTCATGAGCATGAACATGCGCTAGTTTAGACACAAGTTCGTGTTATACACTGAGACATGAATGTGTTAATATGGAAACGAAATTATTTTGCATATCACAGAGTATCAGTGAAACAATTTCTTTTCTTTGTAGTTTCAGTTTAATTCTTACGTTTTGTATTTGATTTATTTCTTATTTCTATATATGTCAATCTTTTAAATGGTTATACTGACAAAAGGAGAAGTTTTACATTACATCAGAAACAAATATACTCCATGTCATCCATAAAATACATTTTTATAAGAACACATCAAACGTAAATGTGTTGTGGAATACATTTAACGCATTTATTAACGCATCACCAGTTAGGATTACTTTTATTTGTTATTACATTTCTGCTTCTTACCGTAGGCGGTACGTGAAATGACCATTTTCGGTTAACTGTTGAATGAAATTGGAGACGATGAGACGATGAGACGATGAGACGATGAAGCTCTAGCTATGTATTCCTCTAAGTCTATAACTTTCAATTCGTTTTTGGATCGGAGGAATGGGCAGCAGTAATACATTCTCATTCTACTTCCATTAGAAACAAACTCTTATTACTTTCCTGTGTATCCAATTATGAAGCGCTAAATATTACATTCATAAGATAAAAATATCGTTTTTTATTTATTTTATTGAAACGTAATAGATTAAATAAATATTATTTTTATATACAAAATTGTACTCTTTGTATTGTATTTGGAGAGAAGAACTAAATGTCATTAAATACGTAAAGCATTATTCAAATAAAGCATTAGTAGTACAAGTACCTCCAAAATTGCAATTTACAAGTGCACATATGTATTAAATACGAGAAGAAGGGTTTTCCAACTTTCAGATAAGCATCCATTTACACTCCAGTACTCGCGTGGGATATTTGGATACTCCATGGTCTACGTTTTGATCCTTCCTGATGATCCTTCTCAGAGATAGAGTTAACGCACAGTAGTTTAATTAAGCTGTGAAAAATACATTTTTCTTGGTTGCAGTCAAGCAAGTGAACTGGTTAGAGATTTACAATGTTGCTTGGATATGCTACCCCGTGCAAGCATCTGTGTAACTTTAATGTTATGGCAATGCAGGCGCATGGCAACCATACATTCGACGTACTCGGAATGTCCAATTTTGTGGAAACTATGATGAGAGATGATAACTATTGCTGTCATCGGAATTATATTGTTTATCGCAGAACCTTCGGAGTAAATAACCGTAGAAGTCGCTATACATAGCTTACGTTGCCGATGTGGACCTCTTGTTTTGGTGATTGTTGGCAGTTCTTTCCCGAAGAATCTTTTCCGCCATATTGTGCGCGCTATTTTTTTATCGAGATTCCAATGCATATATGAGCTTATCTGATTCTGATTATTTTGTTTCTTACTTTATATTTCCTTTCGTTTTTTTTTGATGTTGTGGTATCCCAATATCGTGCGCGAGTAAAGGCGAATAGTATGGAATAGGCCTGCTGGAGATGTAATAAAAAAAACATGCCGTACATTCCACGTCAAATTTGGAGCGGAGTTTTTTTATTGTGGAAGCAATATTTTCTTAAATATTCCGGGGAACCTACAAAGATGTTAGCGCTCACGTGAATAGGGCGTGACGCAAACTTAGTAAGAGTGAATCTCAGGTGGATAGTACATGATGCAAATTATAACGCTTTTCATGATCAAACTTTATTAATCAACGTAATATTTTTTATTGATATATTAATTTTTGTAGAAAAATTTCTAACGGAAGTTTTGTTTTATCGCTTTTCGTAAATTTCGTAAGATTTTCTTTTCCCTCACGAGCAGTATCGCATCTCCCTTTTTGGGGAGAAAATGCCCCGTATCTGGCAACACTGTGCCGAGGCTGCTTCCACTCCAGGGCCCTGGGCAATTCTGTTCGGCCCGAGGGGAGAGGCAGTTGACAAACGGCCCCCGTGCCTATTAGCCGCCTTCCCGGCGCGATATGCGGTCGTTGGCGCCATTTCTTTGGACATCTACGCCGCCTAACTCTTGATGCATTTGATTTCGCTTCTCAACTTACTCCATAGTTGCCGTGGAATTTGCATTTATGTAAATAGATATTTTCCAGTTTATGCGCTTGATTTATGTCGCGCCGAGGAAACACTATATTTCTGGACCCGAAACGCGGAGAAATAGTTCTTCTTTTAAGTTCGGGTATTCTGTTGTTTAATGTGCGCCCGGTCGATAATATACGGGAGTTTCTTTTCTTTACAACTTTCAAAGCCATTTCCATAAAAAGCGTAATGTGTCTTCTGACACACTTGATATATTTTTGTTCACGGAATATATGCATGAAATGTATTCTGGCCAGGATGGTGAGTTGGTCTAATCGGCGGTTGTCTCATTATTCTGTCAGAAATATGACAACCTTGAACAACTTAATAATTCTGGGGCTTAAAAGCTTTGAAAGATAATTATTGCGACTTGTATAGTTTGGTTACTCTTGTTTTATATTAAAAATCAATGTACTATATCGTAGTAAATCTTTTACGCACTAAATATTCGCCCGTGCACTTTCCAATGTTACCGTTAATAAAGAAGAACTCGAAGTATGTCATCAATTGAAAAATAAATCTTACCATCGCTTCTAAAGAAAGAATTTAAGGGTAGAAATCGAACTCTTCGTGTGAACCAAAAACACGCATATATTTCTTATTTGTACTGAACATAGAAGTAAGATCTAAAGAAGTATGTTTGTCAATTACCCTCTTTTAGTTCATATTATTTCATTAATTATTTAATATGACGTTTTGGAGAAATTTTTATCTCCTTCTTCAGGATCTGTAAAGTACATATGTCACAGATTAACATTTAATACAAAAATATTATTTCTACAGGTTATTGACATAAGTTTTCTAAAAATAATAAATACATACAATTCAAAATTTTAACCTTAAAGAAGAAAAGAAATTGTCAGTGTCATGGTCTGCTAGAAGTGCTGATATTCTTAGAGTTTTAATATTCAATCATGAGTAGATCGTCATCTATGAAGAATAAAATAATTCAATATTAAATATATATTAACATTGAACTATATTAAAACTCTATGTTAATAACATCAATAATTAAAAACCTATTTGATGAATATATTAAGGTTATTAACAATGTGTACCACACTTTTAACTTTCTAAATATCATTACATATGCATCTGACACGAGAATGTGGATATGCGAATACCAATTTGAACTCGGAAGCACATTTTACTAACCATTGTTCTTTCCAACCTGGACGAGGGTGAGTGTCAAGCGGAACTGGTTTGTAACGTGATTGAAGCTACGAGGAAACATTTTTGGAGGAACGGGCGTTAGGGGCAAGGAGAGGGGGGTGAGAGGGTTCATTTCTGTTCAAAGGTGACTAGAACATTATCATATTTTTCGATATTTAGCATTTCGAGACACTGTTTTGCGTAGTAGTTATATTACTGTTTCAGTAACGCTGGGTTCACGAAATATATCAGATGCATTTTTTCGACACGATTTTAGACCTATATATTAACTTCTAATACTTAATAGACTGACAATCAATACCTTGCAAAATATATAATAATATACTCATACATTTCATTCGTTTTAGTGCGTTGATACAATCTATCACACAGCGCTTTTTACACAATCTATAACACATTTTTAGATAAATGTTTTAATACCAAATTGGAATGTCATGTCATTTTCCCATTTTATGAGCGACGTATTAAATTGTAAACATATTGAAAATATTAACAAGCAATCCCAATTTTCAAATATGGTTGGAATTTTTGTACGTGTAGTTCAACTTTTAGTTGTTGATGTTATATGTTTCGTTGGCAACAGTTTTAGAAAAAAAGCTCAAAGAACTGTTTTTCCAAAGTAATTTTTCCCAAAAAACAAAAATTGAATGACTTATTTATTTAGTAAACCCTGCATGAGACTTGACAAACACTAAAAATCTTTAATACAGAATGTACTCAAAATCAAAGGTTGCTAAGACACATCGTGTTTTCTTTGAATTAACGAAATAACATATTTTGTTATTTAAAACAAACATCTCACATTAATTGATTTCTAAAGCCAATATCTAAATTAGCTGCAGCTGTAGAATCACTTATCAAATGTCGCTGTCGGTTGGCCTCCCTCTTGAGTTATATGAAATAATGACAATTTCAAGTTCTAAACACAAAACAACCAGATCGTTCATGAATTCATAGATCAGAGATAAAACGCCAATTTTACCTTCTCCGTTTCCACTTGCGAATCTCCCTCCCACTATACGGTTTCCCTCCCACTATAAGGTTTCTCCACTATACGGGTTTTATCTGATCTTCCAAGAAGTCGCTACAATTTGGATTTTGTCTAGATTGTATTACATGGACACTGAAGATGCGTTCATTGAGGTGTCCATTCTATGGCGAACTCAACCCAGTTCTCCTCTCAACCACGGCAACTGACGATCCATGCCGATACTTCCATGATTGTCATGGAACGTCAACTGTTTTTTCCCTAGTTATACACAACTATATCGTAACAATAGCTCATCCTGAATGTCTGGAGATGCTTGTAGACATATGCTTCTAAATTAACTTACGGGGAGAGGTGGCTCAGGCCATGAACTAGTGTCACTGCAGTCCCTCTGACTGAGAGTTCCTAGGTTCGAGTCACGAAGGTACGACGGTGGGGTTTTCGACACTACGATTTCGACACTACGATTTCGACACTTCGATTTAGGAGACTAATTAGTTTTGCTGTTAACGCAAGTGGAAGCACTAATCAATCAATCAGTCAGCCAATCCGGATGGCTGAGATCGCTAAGGCAGTAGTGCCGTAGCGATCTCGACCTGAAGGATCGATCGCGCGTTCGAGTCCCGCCTCGGGCATGGTTGTATTGTGTTCGTCCTTTCACCCCCTATCATCATCGTCATATCGTGTCATCCTCATAGTTACCATACCGTTACAAGCAATTGTGGTCGCTAATGACCTAGACGTTGATGCGACCTGAAATAACAAAAAAAAAATCAATCAGTCGATACAACATTACGTTGAAATAAAACAAAGAAATAAGCGTATGGGCATTTGCTGGGTTATGACGGGGTAACTCTTCATGTTACTGGTGAGTGCAAGGTTTTCAAGGGTAGCCCCCACCTATGTGAGCGCAGCCGCCGCTGGAGACCGCAGCGGGCGAGTGGATGGGCGTCTTGCGCCTTTATCTGCTCGCCGCGCCGGCGCTTTGTGGCTGCACCTGCACTATCAGACGCCGCCCAAGACGCTGCGCCCCGCCCCGCCCCCGCCCCGCCCCCGCCCGCCCCAGCGGATGTCGCTAGCGGACGCTATCTGCGGCGTCGTAACACCCCCACCCTCTCGCCCAGGCCCAGGCCCAGGCCCTAAGGCGCTGCCCGAAGCCCGACTCCCCCTTCGGTCGCACGTTACGTGCCTCTATTCCTTCCACCTTCTGCCCTTCCCCTGGCCTCAGCCGACCCTCGCACGACCCTCGCGATTCGTTTGCGACTCGTGTTCTGAACCTGTTTACACTACAGACCTCTTGGTGGGTTATCTCCACACGGTGAGGTGCCTGACTCCGGTTTCTTTATTAGTTTTATCGCGACTTTGGTAAACCATCGCGCATTATTTTAATTTTTTGTTGAACGCTTTATGTTGTTCAACTCTTCATTCTTCGACCTCTTCCCAACCCGCCAGTCACTCTAAGATTTGCCATCATCATGTTTTCTGTCAATTCTGTCTTTCAATAACGCTCTCCTCGATGCTTCCTAACACCTTACTTCCTCTGTCTTTATGCACTGTGCTTCGCACAGTTGCATCGCAAATCTCCACGACCAACTAATCCCCATTCCTCTTTCTCATTTCTGCATGTGAGTATCTCTATTCTGCTTTCCATCTTTTGCGCTTTAACCGTTCTTCCCCTCGTGATTAAATTTCTCTTTCCCATTCTTTTGGCTTACTTGAACAAGGCTGTTCTTGTTGCAGTCTTTCACCTTGGATTCTCATCTTCCTTGTCTGCTTATCCTCTCTCCTGAGCCTCACAGGCACTGCAAGACATTTACATCGCCTTCTACTCTCCTGTTGTTCGCGCGTTACTTCTCTGCTCTTCCGTTCTTCTCAACATGCAGACCAAGAAGCCGTTAACTTTCCTCATATATGCCCCTGGATGTCTTTCCTCATTACATTTGGCTACTTTAATTTCTTCCTACATTTTCACCCTGCCTTGCTTATCGTTTCTATATTACCTACGTCATGTTCTTTCCTAACTGTCTGACCATCCTCTTTCGACTTCTCAGTCCTTTTCGTTCCCTGATTAACGTTAATTTCACTGGCTTAAAATTTATTCCACACCCTTCAATTCTCTCATCCACATTCTCCATTTTCAACTTTTAACTCCCACTCAAACGCCAACATTCCGAAAGGCTTTTCTGCAACAACTCTCTTATTGAAGAATCATCACACATTGCATTCTCTGTTCCTGCCTCCTAAGCTTCTTTAACACATTTCTCGCACCCTTCGTATCTGCCCTTTTCTTTCGCACTTACATCTCTGCGAAAGCAGTCTTGCTTCTCCTCTTCCATCCCCCCTTCTGAGGACCCAAGATTTGCCCGGTGTTAACGTTGTTAGCGTCAACGTCCCTCCTCCGGCGCCGCCGCCCGCGGAGACTCTTCGCGCCACCCTCGGGAGCGTCTCGATTATGTATGGAGCCCTAAACCGCTTTCGGGGCGCGCGATACGCCGCCCAGGCAGTTTCGCCCCCGAGGTGCCGCCCCGGCCCGAACCGCACTTGCCCGCTCGCCCTTCCGTTCTCTTGCTACGCCGCCCTGCCACCCTCTCTTTCACCTGCCTTGCGTCTCGCCTGCTATCTCATCCTTGGAAATGTGAAGTTGGGAGATGGGAAACATTGGAATTGGAATGCATCGCCCCACCCTCTCTCATACGCACCCTCCCGCAACTCGCTCGCCTTCCTATCCTTTCGCTCGTCTACCCTGCGTCTCGCCCACCTACCAGCTCGCTATCTCATCCTTGGGAATGTGAAGGTGGAGAGACATTGGGATTGAGATACACCGTCCCACCCTCTCGTCTACCCATCCTCCCCCACTTCGCTGGCCTTCCCATCATTCCGCTCGTCTACCCATCCGCTCTCTCACCCTCTCGTCCCTATCCCGCCTCACTCCTCGTCCAGCTCGTTCGTTCTTCCATCCCCTCGTTCTCACTCACTCTCCCACCCTCCCATCCACTCATTCTCTCCTTCCCCTTCCCACCTGTTTGCTTGTCTACCGTGCCGCTCTCTCACTCTCTCGCCCGTTCTTTCACACTCTCGCCACAATCCACCTCCCTCCCCCTTACACTCTTTCCCTCGCCTTCCAACCCTTTCACCCGTATACTGCCCCGCTCTCTTATCCTCTCACCAGATATTCCATCCTCTCGTCCCCATCCCACTTCACTCGCCCTCCCATGCACATGCCTCCCACTCACTCACCCTCTCCACATTCACACCCTTTCGGTCCGACCCGTTCTCTCGCATCTTGCCTGTTCTCCCATCCTTTTTCCTTCCCACCTTCTCGGATGCTTTCGCAGGCGTTCTCCTGCCCACTGGTCCGTTGCCCCCACATACTTGGCCACCTCCCGCCGGTCTTCCCGCCCTTTCGCCACCCGCCCGAGCCCGCCCGCCCAAGCACCTCGGCCGAACACGCGGCTCCGCGGGGCGGCGCGTCGGAAAAAAGGGCATTGTATGAAAATGAACTCGCAGCTCTCGGGGGCGGCGCGAGGGCCGTGCCAGCGCTCGGAGAGCAACGCGGGAACAGGCGGCGCTGAAAAGGCAAACTGCTGCCGGGGGGAGATACTACAGCGAAAAAAGGAAATGAGAAACGAAAGGGGGAATTCTGAGCCGAGATAAAACTAAACGGTGGGGAGAAAGGTGATAAAATTGCGTATAACAAACTACTTCCAGGGCCGGTGCGGCTGAATTCGCAATGACACGGGAACCCGCCGGAAACGCACTGCCGCCTGGGTACGTTGATGCCGTGTGATACGCCCGAGGGGAGAGGAGCAGTCGTAGGTTTATGCATCGCAAGTGGACATTTGTTCAACTCGGGGCGTAATCGCGTGAGAGCATCCGCGAACATAAGCTGGAGATAAGTGGGCGGTTACACACAACGTACACTCTATCGGCTTAGCAGCTAAGCTGGGACCACGGTCGCAGAAGAATGCGTACCCTTCGAGGTCACAGCTCCATAAATATTACGAATCTTTAGGGTCGCGACTGGCAAGAACCAACTATAAGATACAACTATCTTTGTCACCATTAATTCGGTAATGTCTCGTGTATTATGTGATAATTGGACCTCCTATTTTAAGGCAAATGCCTATAAATTCGAATGTATTTATGAAAAATATTAACGACATGACATTCTGACTTCACATTATAATGCTTAAAATATTTATATTGTGTCCTATAGCACTTGAATATTAATTTTGGTTTAGACATTAAGGATAAAAAACCCAAAAGCGCTCCTAGAAGATTAAATTGAAGGTGAGTATAAAACAATAGTCTAGACTGTATTCTACTTTAAAGTAGGAAGCGACAATTAGCGTTGCTTATTATTCACTCCCACCGCCACGGGTCCAATGTTCACTTGCCCCCATGTTTTATACCTCAGATATCCTTTTTTAAAATTAATTTCCACTCTTTGTTGTTCTCCAAAACGGATGCAATGCAATAGGTTAATGACATAGTTAAGATATTATTGAGTAGTAATATTTTTTCTGTAAAATAAAAAATAGTAACAAGAAGAAAGAGAAATCAAAAACTGAATCAGTATAAACGCGAACATAGTAAATTTATTTTAAAAACACCCACTCAAATATCAAAATATTAATTAATGAAACTAATAAAGGTAACTAAAACTAACTCTGCAAAGTGCAAATAACTTGTTTTCATGATTTTATCTTCGTTATATGAAGAAATTGGGTCATCCATTCGGTCAACAATGAAATAATATTTCAACTGTCATATTTCCGTAGAATTCAAAATTAACTAATTAAAATTTATACTCACCTTGAATTCACTCTAAACCCTAATTAGCTGTTGGTTATATCTGGGAAAAATTAACTGTAAATGGGAGCCACATGTAAGTTTCAGAGACATTGGCGGAACTGCCAGAACTACCAGTAGGCCTCTCAGAACCCCTATCTATTAAAAACAAACTTGCTTCATATCATATGCGCTGATTTGGAAGAGCGTTGAAATCAGAAAATGGTCTTCAAGATACTAATTGAGATTTACAATCTGGTCTCACGAGTAAAAACTTTGGTGGTCTTTGGTGGTGAGGGTTAACATAAAAATGTATATCAATTTCAAGTGTTAAAATATCATGTTCCTTGGATAAAATTATTTCTATGAAAAAATTAATTGCTATTTCAGCATTTGAACTTTAATTTCTTTTTATTTTAATATGCTATACTCAAATTGTTAATTCAATAATATGAAGTAAAAGAAAATGCATACGAAAGAGTTATTCTGAGGCCAATTTGTAGTTCCTATATAAAACATTATCCGCCATATTTTCGTGTTTTAATAGCATATTTTATCGCCTAAAATAGTTATTTACGTAACTAGCGCAGAAACCGACTCTTTAGAGTATTAATGAAATGTTGACCGAAATTCTTTTTCGGACACTTATCCTCCCAACACATCTCTATGGAACTGAGACGTGAGTGCTCCTCAAATCTGAGCTTAACAAGATTGAGGTTTTTCAAATGCAAAGTCTACGTCAGATATAGGGGAATTTCCACCCTCGATCATGTTCGAAACGAAGTCATTCATGTAAGTTGCGACCATAAGATACCCATCGAAGAACGGATTCAAAAATGGGGATTGAAATGGTTCGGTCATGTCTGTCGACTGAGAACCACCCGAATACCGTACCAACTCCTTGGCGACGACGACCAATCCAGTAGAAAATTCAGAGAAAGGCCCCCAAACATAACCTGGCTCAAGAACGTCGAGGAAGATCTCCTGAGCCGCTGACTCGACATCAGCATTACGAGGTCACAAACAGCCAGAATTGAAAGCATGTTCTGCTAAACGTCCAGCGCCACCTACAGCATTGTACTGATTACGAGGCCAGCCCCCTCGCCCAGCCGTCAGCATGGGACCAAAGAAAGAAGAAGAATGAAATGTTGACGGACGAGGTCACAATAGAAGTCGAGGGCTGCGTTTTGATATAAATATGCCAAAGAAATTTTCATACGAATTGCGTACATTATTTTGAGTACGAATTCATGGAAACTCACATGTATAAAAACTTACACATTTATTGACATCTTTCTCAATATGCGAGGCGGCTGTCATGTTGATTCAAGTCCCCTCAGTGTTTTGTTTATTTCGCAGTACTCATTTGTTTAATAAGGCCATGACTTCTTTGCGGTACGGGAAAATACTTTTTTCGAGACTGTGCGGAAAGTAACCCATTGTTGCATTGATTTTATGGCAAGAAACTTGTTCATTACAGGACGATTCTGAAGAAAGCGACCAGTAATGAATTTTCCCTGACTCCACTGACACCAAATTATTACCATGTAACTGCTGTTATAGATCTAGTTTGCCAACGCATACACCGCATTTACTTGTAGTAACTACAACAGCAATACAACTTACAAGCAACGTCTTCATCTAGATAAGAAACAAACTATTATCACCAAGCTACGTACCGTAGGGTCCGTGCCAAAATATATTGAATTAGCTTTCAATAAATTCAAAACACGTACTTATCAATTGATATTTTATTTGGAAGTACTTATATTAATTGTAATTGAACAATCTACTAAAGAGCTGTTTGACGGAAGAGGATTTGAGAGCCACAAATCCGAAATCTAGACATGCTAATAAATATCTTAAAAATTAAATCAATCGACTCTGCTAGAAACAGAGGTTTCACAGTAAACTTTCTCTTTGGAAACTGCATTGAAAGGTCATTTCGATGCATGGTGTGATAAATAATATGTTGATCAAACTGTGGAATAACTATTTAGCTAATTCATTCAGCAATTTCTACTAGATATAGATCTAGAATCATTTTTATAATTTATTATCCGCAATTAAGCGGCAATCCGCTGAACAGCCATCACATTTACATTTTAATAGCAGGGAAACATAGACGTAAGCACAAGTGAGCCAGGACAAATTTTGTAAGGAGCCACGTTGACTTACGTAATAAAATATTTTATTTCTGTAAATATGTTCAGTACCCGATTCTCTCCATTCTTACCTGACAGTATGGGAATTTTTGTACGATATTTGGGAAAGAGTCTCCAACCCAATCTGGCCACCAAATAAGTGGTTCAACATAAATTGGATTTTGGTAACTACATCATTAAAGTTATAATTTCAACCTCCTTGTATGCTTTATTCATTTTGTAATAAAATATGTCATATGTAAGTCAAAACCTTTAAAAGGGGGCCCAGAAATGCATTTCGGCTTCCCTCTTGTTTGAGGTTGCGCACGCCTATGCAAAGAAATGAATATATTTCGAAGAAAACTGTCCTTTGACGACTAAACTTGTTACCAAATAACAAAGTACTTACGTACTCTCTCACAATCGAAGCCATTGTTCTTTTGGTTGTGATAAGGCGAATGAGCAATATATCACAGTCTCTTGCGTTTTCTTGTGAGATTTATGATTTTTCATGAGACAATGATTATCTCATGAGTATAAATACTTTAGCAAAGGGTGTAGCTGAATAAGGGGGTGAAAAAATCAACCTACTAGGGCTATCTGTTACAGAGATATAATGAGAAACGTGTTTTTATGTTTTCTTTTTTCTTAGCTTCTATTGCATGTATCAGGTTGAAAGAAAATTGGAGAGACGGGGGAAAATAGTTAAATTGGAAGGTATTTTTGTCAACAAATTTTGACGACAAATTGAACGTGATAAAGTTGGAGTACTCGTTCAGTTTTCCTCCTATAGTGTCTCATAACATTCTATAACATATATTTTTTCAGATTTTTAAGCAATGTGGACGATAGTAAAAATATTTAAATCAAATTTTATCAGTACAAAAGTTTGAATTTCGTGCCAAAATGTGATTGGAAAAGGAATGTTCAAACAATTTATATTTAAATTATAGAAAAGTTTCACTTACCAGCATGATTTACAACTTTTTGCAGAAAATTATTCTTTTTAAGTGGAAAGTGTCTATGTTACCGAAATAAAATTAAAAAAAAATGTTTTTAGATTTATATATTATTTGTAATAAAAATCAAATGAATCTGTTTTAGGTTTATTTATTATGTCGTGTATATTGTGTGTCGTTTATTTTTGAGCAAGCAAAGGAAATCACCTAAGATTTTACTGGTACTGTAGTTGAAATTTTTAGACTACGTTTATAAATCAATTTGGAAAGTGAAAAAAAAATAGTTGGAAAAAATAATTTGTAAATTAATAGTTTCTGAATAATTTAACCATATGATTATTTACGAATAGTTGAAAAATATTTAAGGTAATTTGACGATAAGGGGAAACCAGCTTTGATGTCTCCCTGAAGTTACATTTTATTTGTAAAATGTTTTAAAATACAGCTTTACATGTGATTTTGTACCACATGCAAATTTAAAGCGAATTACTATAAATTTGAAACGACAATAATTGTATTGACGCTCAATATTTACTTACTAAATTATTCCTTTTTTACATGATGTATTTGGAAAATAAATGGATTTCAAAAACGATTAGAGGGTCATTAAGACAGAAGCCCACAAAATAAGAAACCTAGCAGAACAAATATGGAGACCCATTCTACAAATACGCAGTGGAGAGAAGAAAGAGCGAGATTCGTAAATGAGAAGAGCAAGGCCTCTGCACTGTTGCAGTTGACAGTCGCGAAGAAGCCGTGTCCCCCCGCACGGCCGCTGACGGGTAGTTGGCGCGCGGGACGCTGGCCCAAGAACGGCGCGGCAGCCCCGACAGTTTATTTTCGAATTCCCAGGCGCCACCGCAACCGCCCGTTCCGCCTCGTTTGGGAGGAGACGACAAGCCCCAGTGGCGGCGACACCCTTGTCGGAGGAGGTGGACGTCATTGCAATGCCTGTCGCGGTAACAAACTGTTCGTCGTATGTGGTCTACCACTTGTGCATGTAAGTGTGTGTACGAAAGGAGTGAAGATATGGCAAGAAAGGCGGCGGCGATAGGCGATAGTGTGGCGGCGATAGTGTGATGCGGCGGCGATAGTGTGGCGGTTAGCGTACCGGACTGTTATACCCAAGTTCGCGGGTTCAAACCCGATCGAAGCCTTGGATTTTTAGGGCGACAAAATCCATCGTTCGCCTTCCTTCGGAGGGGAAGTAAAGCCGGCTGTCCCATGTTAGTAGATTTACTTGCATGTAAAAGATCCTCAAGCCTAAATGACGCCTCTGAGCTAAATTCAAATCGCCTGTTTCTCGCCAAGAAATACCTCCTTTTTCTGCTTGTTGATGAAGGGAGCGTAGCGAAATTTGCGTGGTCAGACGGAAGAGCGGGCCTGATTGCCCTGTTTGTGAGGGTACTGCACCGGCATTCGCATTGTATTGATCAAGGAAGCCACGAAAAACTTCCGAGCAGAACAACCATTCTCTTCAAACAACAACCGATCCAGCTCTGCGGCAAGTTTCGAAAATCGGGATAGAATCCTAAGACCTCTCGGCCATAGGCACTGGAGTGACATCAGTTGATCCCCTGAACCCTGCCCATGCAACGAGAAAGACGATGGTAACTACGAACATTGTTGGGCATTATACGTATGGGTTTGCAGAGGTTCGTGTTTAAAACTCGCAGTCATGTTCAAGTATGAAATGTTGTCCCACCAACAACACCACACCCACACCAAAAAAAGACAGATTGATGACCACAAACGAATCAGCACTGCATCAACATTTTTTGAAACAGATCATATATTTTATATTTTAATGTTTGCATTTTTGAATCTATTCATGATTTTGTAGAATTTGTTTTATTATACATATAATTCATCGATTAGTTATCTTTAAGTATGCTTTTATAAGTAGAGAAAAATGAGAATAAATTTGCGAGCTGTAAAAATAAAATGGTAAATTAACACACAATAAATGAGTGTTAAAATATTCCAGCAACACATGTTACAATATAATCGTTCATCGGCGTAACAAAGTTCCCTCAAATGATGACAATGGATTTGAGTATAAATTGAGGAAGAATGTTGAGCACTAACACATGATTAAGAGAAACGTTGTGAAAAACCGATTGTTGTCCAGAGTATTAATGAAGTAAAAAGAAGGAAAAAGCGTTGATTGCTCCATTTATTTGGCTTGAGTAGAATGGATGAGGGGGCATTCCAAGGAGCGCGCGCGGGGCCTCTGTGCGACGTCGCCAGGCGGATCGGAACGCAGCGCAATCACCTGCGCGCCCTTTGACGCACCGCCCCGCCCCCTGGCACCGCCCACCGCCCCGGCACCGCCAGGACCCCGGTACTGCTCCCCTTCCCCTGGCATCACCCTCTCGCTCCCTCGCCCCCTCACCCACTCACCCCTTCACCCTCTCGCCACTCGCCCCCTCGCCACCTCACCCCCTTGCCCCCTCGGCCCTCGCCCCCTCGCCCTCTCACCTCCTCGCCTCCTTACCTCCTCGCCCTCTCGCCCCCTCGCCCCCTCGCCCCCTCGCCCTCTCACCTCCTCGCCTCCTTACCTCCTCGCCCTCTCACCCCCTCGCCCCCTCGCCCTCTCACCTTCTCGCCTCCCTACCTCCTCGCCCCCTCGCTCTCTCGACCTTCTCGACCTCTCGCCCCCTCGCCCCTTCCCCCTCACCCCCTTCGCCCTCTCGCCCCCTCCCCCACCCCTCGGCCCTCACGCTCCTCTCCTCCTCGCCCCCTTGCCCCTCGCCTTACCTCACCCTGCCTCAACTATCGCCTCTGAAGTTGTCCCTGCCAACAGCCAACTCCCCGGCCGCCAACCCCCATCATTCGTCGTTCCTACCTCTTCTCCCGCCTGCCCCAGCCTACCACACCGCCTGTACACGCTCCGTTCCCACTCCCACTTCCGCCCCTTTCACCCTGCTTTCCCCCGCCCACCCACCCAATGTCCCGTACCTGTCCAGCACCTCCCCCCTCCACCCAGTCTCTTCGAACTACCCACTCCCCGCCTCGTCACTCCGCCGCTCGTCTTCTCTCCTCATTGTCACCGCCCCCTCCCCTACCCCCGCTCTCTCCCTTCTTCCCTGGTCGTGAGGCGATTAGGCGAGAAGGAACGTTCCCCTGCCTCTTGGCGCCTCCACAATTACTCGCCATGCGCTCCCCACCCCTCCCCTCTTCAGAGAACAAATTTTGAAGTTGAGCGGCCGCAACTGCCCCAAATCTACTCACGCCGCGTCTCCAAGGAATTACACACTGCGTAGCCTATTGTTTGCATTTCGTGCTACCAACTGAAGCTGTGCTCATTTAAAGATGTTTTTCGAAATGTTTTCTCTGTCAGAGGTTCTTAAGAGTTCTTCGGAAAATTGGTCATTTTACTTGTGATTGTGACAACATTCCAAGATATCTAAGAAAAAAGAACTGTAATGAAACATAACTTTAAGTGAGTCAGCCAGTGAGAGAGGAAACGGTTACCAGGCCTGCTTCCAAAAAATAGCGAACAAGTGGGGGGGGGGGAGAATAAGAAGCAAATTAAAAACAATGCAATTAAATTATGTATTTTCCTACGAACATTTTAATACACTCAAAACTACTTAAAATTCAAAACATCGAATATTTATAATAATACATAAAAATATTAAATTACATTTTATTTTAAGAAATAGGTACATATTACATTAAACTTTTATGTTCATAATACTTCAACAAAATATTTGGTTTTACAAATTTGCGCTCTACATATTGTAGCTAGTACTCATTGAACCGCAAATAATACGTTGTTGAGTGTTCCAAAACATACCTATCCAACTAAGAAAAAAGTACGAGTATAACGTGAAAATCATAGGTAAATTGGACTTAAGAAAAATAGTATGTAAATAATTTTAACAAGCCATTTAATACTTTAATTAAATGGCTTGTAAAACGAGTATGATTCATATGTTTCCCCTAGTATCGAGTTCCATGGATATTCGATCTCTGTCTCATTCTAACTTACGAAAAAAACAGAAAACGCGAATTTCTTATTCTTATTCTCTTAGACTGTATAGCTTTTAAAGTGCGTACTATTTGTTCATAAAGCTTTTGAATAAAAAAAATAGTGAACATGATGTGGAAAAAGCGGACTGTCCTCTCAAATAGTGGACACCTGGCAACCATAGAGAGGGAAGTAACCCACAAAATTTAAAATATCGATTTATGGACGTATGCGATTACGAACACATTGAATATGGCAATAAATTGATGTTTGAATATTTTTGGTTATCTCCCTCTCTCAATGGATGACTCAATTTAATAGAACAAAATGTGATATACTAATTCTCAGATTTGATGCCATTTTCCAACATTCATGTTGTCATTCTCTGTACAAATCATAATCACACTAATAGCTGAGAGTATAATTTTGATGTGCTAATTGTTTGGTGTGAGAGCTTGAAGTTTGAGTATGTTTCTATCGCATTTTCTCGTCCTGGACTTAATAGAACTACTCATATCGAACCTAGTGACCCGTGACTTCGCGCAGTTCATGTTCTTATGAGTCAACAATGAGCACATAACCAGTAATGGATACGACATTGCAAGAAATATGAGAATAGCGAATTGCGAGGTTGCGTTTCAACACAGCAACTTGCATGGCCCGTGCGCAATGCGCTTTTCTACACTTTACGGTGCTGTTTTTCAATACTTTACCAGGCGATTCCAAGAACTTGCAGTCATTGCATAATTTCAAATGTCAAGTTTAGTAGTTACTGTCGTAGAACAGCTTTTAGAATCTTACTGAGTAAAATACCTTATAATGACAACATTTTGCATTAACGACAGTACTTGTGATGCAATTGCAAAACGAATAATTTCATGTTATTTTATTTACGGCATGAAGCGGTGCGTACGTAACCTCACGGGTCTACTGGGATTTGTATACATTCACAGTTCGGATACAAGGCCATTACTATTTGTATACGTTTACAGTTTTAAATTAAAAAATAAAAGAATGCAGAAATGTATAGAATACAACGAAAGAAAAGAGAAGAAGATAATTCTCCGCAGAATCGTAAGGTATCGTTTCGAACGACAAATATGATTTGGATGACAAAGAGGAAGGATGGCAGGTAAAAAGAAATGCATTGGATCGAGAGAACTAATGACTGAAAAATGAAAAACAACAAGAGGTAGAAGAATACCTTGAATATCATTATCACCATGTAACGAGTCCGAATGGGTATGTCGATTCGTTTCAGGTAGAAAAATACATTTAGAGTGGACTAAAACGAAAACGAAAAACAAATCTGAATGAAGAAATTCCGGGAAGTACCAACACCTACAGTTGCATCCACATTGAGCAGAGAAGTCAAGCACCACCCATGGTGAACACGACTCCCTTGGTGGCCGCCTGCGTGCTCACGCAACAAATTGAAATGTCCACCTGTAATTCGGGTAAAGGTGCGGCGGGAGTAACATGCAGGGCGAGGAAGAGTGTGGTGTGAGACGGGCGGGACAGGCGGTGCGGGCCGGGGGGTGGCAGGCGGAACGTGGCGTGAGAGGCGGGGTGGGGCTAGATGGGCGGGGTGGGTGGGGCTGGGCGGGCATGGCGAAGAACAAGAACGAAGGTCGGGGCGAGTGGCGGGATGGGAAGGTGGAGGTTGGGGAGGAGCCTGGGCTTGGAGGAGAAGACGGGTGTGAGAGGAGAGGAGAGGAGAGGAGGGGGCGGGGGCAGGGCAGACAGGTCAGGCGGGGCGGGACAGGGCAGGCACAGCGAGGACAAGCAACGAAGGTTGGAGCGGGGTCAGGGCCCGTGAAGGGAAGGTTGGGGAGGAGCCTGGGCTTGGGGGAGAGAGCGAGAGCGGAGCGACATGTGAGGGGGTTAGGAGGGAGGACGGGGCAGAGAGGGTGAGGTGGGGAGTGGTGGCAGGTCAGGCGGGGTGGGTTGGACAGGGGTGGCGGGACGGGCTGGGCAGGGCAGGCACGGCAAGGAAGAGCCACGAAGGATGGAGCGGGGTCACGGCGAGGGGCGGGATGAGAGGAGCGGGCCCCGGGTGTGAGGGGCGGAGGGGCGCGGGGGGAGGGGCGGGGCGGCGCGTGTGCAAAGAGGCGGCGAGCGGCGTGGAGGCGGTCGGCGGTGCCGCCCTCGCGCCTAATGCGATATTGTATTCATGCGCGCGCGTTGCGCGGCCCGCCCACCCCGTCCCTCCCCGTCACGCCCCGCTCCGCCCCGCCCCGGCCGCCCGCCGGCCGTCGACCCCGCCGCCCTCCTTGTACCCGCCACGCGGAGCATTGTTATTCCACATGTCCTGCCCTTGTTAGATCGACTTCCACTACCCTTTGTTCGAACGCGCCTTTACACTATTTTACTGTCAGTACGTTGCATGTTGCTGACTCGTGTAAGCAGGGAATGATTTCGAATTGTTAAAAGTACGTAGTGTGAAAGACATTTTTATTTTCTTGCATGCTACGTACGTAATATAGAGAAAGTATTGAAATGCTGCGGCAAAAAACGACGAATTTTCGTCAGAAAAGCTTGTATTGTGGACCCCTGACAGCGAAAACGTGAATAAATCTTGTAGATTTAAATAGTCAATTACTGTCTACTCAGAATTCACGTTTTGTGGACCCTTGATAGGGAAAAATGGGCTCACGACAAAACATCTGTTTGTCCGCCCGTATGCAGCATGCTAGAGGTCATGCTAAAGCCGAAATCGTCAAAGACCTGCAAATTTGAAACGAATATTTTTATTTCTGGGGGTTCTTTACATGAAGCCGTAACATTTTCAAAACGTTTCCATAAATGACTCCAAAATGTTGATGCGAATGTTTTCATTGTATTCAGAAATAGTGATTAAAATGACGTAGGTCGCATTTTCTTTGAAGTCTCTAAATTTTCGAAGACAGCAAAAGTTGAAGTTAGATAGTGTTTCTTAATGGAATCTGTTATTTAAAGACAGGTCTTTATAACGTCATGGACAATGTTAAAAAATATGATTAGTTTTCCATTATTTTGCAGGAAATATATGCAATTTAATAAATCTGCAAATTCGATTCGGTCTGTCCGTTCATCTATCTGTCCGTAATTTACAGTTAGGTCACTTCCGGTCCCCCAATCTAGAGAAATGAGGTCTCGGTCTTCTGGTGAGGAACTGATCATATTTTATAGATCAGTTCAGTATTTTATAGATAATATTTTATACATCAGTTTTCATCCAGAAGATTATAAGAATTTCCTCGAAAAGCAGATTTTAAGCAAGTAAAACGCATTTGGGGTAACCTTAGACCCCTACAGAAATTATCTACTGCTCATTCGATTCCTCAAGGCAAGACAAATTGATTGGCACGATTCCGAGCCGGTTCTCTGCAGGATATTCTGGAATAATTCTAATAAAAGTCATTTTTGATAGTATCAATATATCTACGAGCACATTGGTGAAACGCTGTGAATTAGTACACACTTTTTCCGGAATTTACACGAATCGTTACCATTTGATTTGTCTTTTAATACGAATATTCCCGCCGAAGGGTGTACGCAAAGCTTGTTGTTGATATTCGGAAAGAAACTAGGAAACAATGTCTTATACATTGCTTCAGGAGTCACGTTTTCCGCAACTTTCCGCCAACAGTGTTTTGGAAGGCGAAACGATTTTATCAATTTTGATTTCTATCAAGACAACGAAGCGCTAAGACGCCATTCAAGGACACATGTTTTTCGCGTTCCAGAAAACCGAGGCAGAAAGGCACGGAAATAGTAACTTCTGAGTACATGTAGTAAGCACTTTTTTCATATTTTCATACGAAGTATGAGTTTCGTAACATAGTTTCCTTATCTTCAAGTAGACCTGGTACTTTAAAATAGAGGTAAAACATTTACACTTCCTTCAAAAAGTTGCGTCAATATCTGAAAAATGAAAAATTTTACAAACAAGAAAACGAAATATGTTATTTTCCATTTGGCGTGAAGCCCGTTTAGATTCATCTAACCCTTTCGAAAATATTTTCTGTAGTCAACTTAGGTGCGCCAATCTGTACAGTCCCATCACCCCCTGATAAATAGTCGTTAGGTCACTAATAATAATAATAATAATAATAATAATAATAATAATAATAATAATAATAATATTGTTAATTCATTCAGGACGAGATGTTTCATGTGCGTTACTTCTGACTCACTCCACCTCAAATTATTTCAGCAATATTTCGAGTACGGTACCTACTACATATATCAAATTAATATTAATATAATTTATACATTCCAACAAGGCACGAACTCATGTCTAATAAATAATTTACACTTAAAAATTACCATCCAGCGTAATTTCAAACAAGATATCACCGTTTTACACCCAAGCAGCGAAAATATAGTGTTGAAAAGCAAATATCATACAAAATATCTTCCACGAACCCTCAGTGCTGTAATTTTGCCTCACAAATCATTCTGACGTGCCCAATAAATGAATGATCCATAAATCTCAATTAACTCCGGGCGAGTATTCAATTCGTGTCTGTGTCGTGCAACGGAATTCTCATGCCCCCGTTGCGAGCAACTTCGCTTCCGCCGGAGGGCGCGGCCGGGCCCTCGGCTCTGGCGGGGACGTGAGAACTAGCTCGGACCCGTTTGGAGATCGATTTATCGAATCGCCATCTTCAGAAGTCGACTTGGCACAGGGCTCCTAACGGTCCTCGGCTTCCTACTGGCCCTGCCTGCGCTGTTCAGGTGTATTTCTCCGGAGTTGGTTTTCGTAAATGGCATATTTGGTTAGGGCAGACTGTCAACCTTTTTAGAAGCACGTAAAACAAAGAAAACCAAATACAAGTATACCTGAAACTATTAACAGAAAAAATTAAAGTTCTAGACGAAATGAGACTTTATTATTATTATTAATATATTATTATTATTATTATTATTGATATTAAAATTGGAGAAAAGTAAGGCTCGAAATGTTTCAAAAGAAAGGGGACCGTATGCATCAAAAACATATGTATAGAATAATGGAATTTTGTATTGTTTGAATTTTGTGTGTTTGAAAATCTTTGGCGATGCATTGTTTTGTAGAACATCGCCATTGTGATGAGTGATTCTTTGAACGAACAAGTGATTGTTTTGTGTCTCAATTGACTTCGTAAAATCATTCTATGTGAAATACCAGTTAAAGGAAGTTTTCAACTCTCTCTCCGTATTTAACAATAATAAAAAAATTTACGATAAAGAAAGAAGAATATTGTATTTGCAACACTGCGAGAAATAAACGTCTTAATATGATATAAATACAATAATAAACATGTTACGGTAATTACATGTTAATAATTTTCTTGTGAATAATATATTCTACAACACATAATATTTCGTTTTTTAGAATAAATGAATGTCATGTATGTTCAAGATCAAACCATGCACCCGACCGGACAGAGCTGGTACTACTGGTACTACATGGAGAAGTAAGTAGAGGCGAAGCGAGGCCCGGCATGTGAGAGCTGATCAGGCGAGCTCGTCGTCCGCCGGGGCCGCCACAGGCAAAGAACGTATAATTTCCTCTAAAGTAATGCGTTTAGTGTTGGGGTAACCAATTTATGGCTGGGGAATTTAATTCGTCCATATTTCAGAAAAAGTTTAATCATAATAATGAGATTCTTGTTAAGAGGAATGGATCACCTTAAAACATCGTCAAACATTTTATGTAGCGTTCGATAATTAGGAGCCCCGGGCTTCGAATAAAAGTCAGATTAAAGGAAATTAATATGCTGCGGTGGGTGGCAGGCCCCTAAAGTGGGAGGGGGATTAGGGATCGAGGATGAGTGGGGGCTGGGCGGCATTGCATTGAGGGAGGGGCCTCCTGCCTTATTGAAGACACCGCCCCATATACTTGACCTGCACTGTCTATCCTGTACAAGGCAGCATTCGACCAGATATTCTCTCTCCATTGAGGAGCCGTTAGGTTATTTTTTTCAGAGTACGCTAGACATTTGGAAATGGGGTGACTTACGTCAGTGACAGTAACGTGTTTCGCAGCTACCTAATCGTATCATGCAATCTTAATATATATAAATCTCGTGTCACAATGTTTGTCCTCAAAGAACTTCTAAACCACTTAACCGATTATAATAAAATTCGCACACCATGTGCAGTTCGATCCAACTTGAAAGATAGGATAGTTTAAATCTCAAATTATAGTCGCAATTTTAATTTATTGCTAATTTATTACAAATTTGATTGTTGTAATAATTGTAGATAATTGTGACTGTCAAATAATAACAGACAAATAATTAGCAATAAATTAAAATTGCGACTATAATTTGAGATTTAAACTATCCTATCTTTCAAGTTGGATCGAACTGCACATGGTGTGCGAATTTTATTATAATCGGTTAAGTGGTTTAGGAGTCCATTGAGGACAAAAATTGTGACACGAGACGAGATTTATATATATTAAGAATACAACAATCAGCTAGCTGACCCGGCCACGCGTTGCACGCGTTGTGCTGCCACGGAAACAAGGAAAACCACATCCTTCCATTACAGGCATATTCAAAGCTAAGACATTGGGGAGACTTTACACGGTACATCCAAAGCAACGTGAGTGCTTCTATTTACGTTTGTTATTGGTGAATGTTTCCGGACCAACGTCTTTTGAATTTTTACGAACAGTTAATGGTCGAGTATTCAATACATACCAGGATGCATGTCGTGAACTGAAATTGCTAGAAGACGATAACCATTGGGACTTAACGCTTGCTGATGCTGCGTTGACATCAACACCGAATAACATTCGTCAGTTGTTTGCAATTATTTTGACGACATGTTATCCCTCGCAAGCGCAAACTTTGTGGGAAAAATATAAAAATTGTATGACAGAAGACATATTGCACCGAATTAGACAAACAAATCAATGGCAAAACATAGATTATACACCAGAGATGTACAATGAAGCATTGGTCTTGATCGAGGATTTATGTGTTCTTATTTCAAATTTACCAATTAATCATTATGGTATGCCATCACCTAATCGTCCAGCCACCTACTTAGTCAATACCGATTTACAACGAGAAAATCAATATGACCATGAAAGTTTAGCAACAATTATCATGAACAGTGAACCATTACTGGCAGCAGAACAAAAAATTATTTATGATCGGATTACGCTGGCTGTTGCTGCTGAACAAGGCGTTTTTTTTTCTTGGATGCACCCGGTGGAACCGGTAAGACATTTTTAATATCGTTGATTCTTGCCAAAATACGGTCGCAACAAAAAATCGCATTAGCAGTAGCATCGTCAGGCATTGCGGCTACTTTACTGGATGGTGGGCGAACAGCACATTCACCATTCAAGCTGCCATTGGACGTTCATAATAAACCAGATGCAATGTGTAACATCAAAAAGAATAGTGGAATAGCTGCAGTGTTGCGGAAGAGTTCTATAATAATTTGGGATGAGTGCACAATGGCACACAAATATTCACTTGAAGCATTAAACAGAACTATGCAAGATTTAAACAGCAATAATAAACTTTTTGGTGGTGCTATCTTACTTTTGTCTGGTGACTTCCGGCAGACCTTACCGGTTATACCTCGCTCTACTTTCGCGGATGAGATTAATGCATGTTTGAAACAATCATTCTTATGGCGAAGTGTTGAAACACTTCGATTGACCATAAATATGCGAGTACAATTGCAAAATGATCCATCAGCACAAATATTTTCCGAACAACTACTAGATATTGGGAACGGTAAAATAGAACTGCAACCAAATACGCAATGCATTAAACTACCAGACAATTTTTGCACTGTTGTTCAGGATAAAAATGAATTGATTCAGAGTATTTTCCCGGATATACAGAATAATTATTTGAATCATGAATGGCTTAGTCAACGGGCGATTTTGGCAGCCAAAATCGTTGATGTTGACGAAATTAACTTCCAGATACAACAGTTATTACCAGGCGATATGATGTCTTTTAAATCAATCGATACTGTTGTTGATGAAAATGAAAGTGTAAATTTTCCGATTGAATTTTTAAATTCATTAGATATCCCTGGAATGCCACCACATAATCTTCGATTAAAGATTGGTTCCACTATTATTCTCCTCCGTAATTTGAATCCACCTCAATTATGTAACGGTACGCGTTTGGTCATCAAAAAGATCACCGGAAACATTCTTGAAGCAACCATTTTGGCTGGGAAGTTTAAAGGAAAAGTGGTCCTGCTGCCACGTATTCCGATGATACCATCAGATTCTACCATACCCTTCAAAAGGCTACAGTTTCCAATTCGTTTAGCTTTCGTCATTTCTATAAATAAATCTCAAGGTCAAACAATGTCCATTTGTGGTTTAGATTTGGAAAATCCATGTTTTTCTCATGGGCAACTATATGTTGCGTGTTCACGTGTTGGGAAAACGTCTAATCTATTTGTGTTAGCTAAAGACAGGTTAACCAAAAACATTGTGCACCGATTGGTGTTAAATTAAATTGAATTCGAAAGTATTTATAATTGAATAGTACTTATATTTGTTATACAAATTAAATGGAAATAATAAATCTGATAAATTTTTATTTTGTACCTATTGATTTCTGCTTAATATCAAGTGTAAGAACATTTTAATTAATTGTGTTCAACGTACTTCCCCTTCAAATCTCAATCCAGTGAATTTGTATACCAACATCAATATTTTCGTCTTTATTGGTAAATAATTTCAAGCACAAACTTTCGCAAGCACAAACTTTGTGGGAAAAATATAAAAATTGTATGACAGAAGACATATTGCACCGAATTAGACAAACAAATCAATGCCAAAACATAGATTATACACCAGAGATGTACAATGAAGCAATTATCTGTTAACTCCAAATGATTCTAACAGATGTCGACACCTTTCGACTGGGTTGAGTAAGTAATCAATAGATGGCGCTGCTATGGTAAAAAATCAGCTCCAAGAATCAGGACAGCAGAAGGTCATGCACAAGAATCTCAATAACAGTGTAACGAACGTATTCAAGAGAATATCATAAGAACACTGTGACACGAGATTTATATATATTAAGATTATTTAACCTCCATTTAAAATTATTTTGCACTTATTATTTCAATGTGCTATGATAACATGTTTTTCAGTTCCTCTTTCTAATATTTAAACTATTATTATTATTTTCAGTCAAATGCCACCGAAAAAATCTAACCTCAACAACGCGAGCAGCAAAGGGTCACGACGCAAACGTGTTGAAAGAGCTCAGCAATTACCAGAACAAATCGAAACAAGAAATGCAGCTCAAAGAATCAGGACTGCAGATATTGGGAACGGTAAAATAGAACTGCAACCAAATACGCAATGCATTAAACTACCAGACAATTTTTGCACTGTTGTTCAGGATAAAAATGAATTGATTCAGAGTATTTTCCCGGATATACAGAATAATTATTTGAATCATGAATGGCTTAGTCAACGGGCGATTTTGGCAGCCAAAAACGTTGATGTTGACGAAATTAACTTCCAGATACTACAGTTATTACCAGGCGATATGATGTCTTTTAAATCAATCGATACTGTTGTTGATGAAAATGAAAGTGTAAATTTTCCGATTGAATTTTTAAATTCATTAGATATCCCTGGAATGCCACCACATAATCTTCGATTAAAGATTGGTTCCACTATTATTCTCCTCCGTAATTTGAATCCACCTCAATTATGTAACGGTACGCGTTTGGTCATCAAAAAGATCACCGGAAACATTCTTGAAGCAACCATTTTGGCTGGGAAGTTTAAAGGAAAAGTGGTCCTGCTGCCACGTATTCCGATGATACCATCAGATTCTACCATACCCTTCAAAAGGCTACAGTTTCCAATTCGTTTAGCTTTCGCCATTTCTATAAATAAATCTCAAGGTCAAACAATGTCCATTTGTGGTTTAGATTTGGAAAATCCATGTTTTTCTTATGGGCAACTATATGTTGCGTGTTCACGTGTTGGGAAACCGTCTAATATATTTGTGTTAGCTAAAGACAGGTTAACCAAAAACATTGTGCACCGATTGGTGTTAAATTAAATTGAATTTGAAAGTATTTATAATTGAATAGTACTTATATTTGTTATACAAATTAAATGGAAATAATAAATCTGATAAATTTTTATTTTGTACCTATTGATTTCTGCTTAATATCAAGTGTAAGAACATTTTAATTAATTGTGTTCAACGTACTTCCCCTTCAAATCTCAATCCAGTGAATTTGTATACCAACATCAATATTTTCGTCTTTATTGGTAAATAATTTCATTGTACTAAAGGGTTATAGTAGTAGAAAGTCAAATAAGGAGATCACCATATTTTTTTACAAATACCATCTGTGTGAAAAAGCATAGTGGACTCCGTGACTGATGTTCTCTTATTGTTCCTCTTAGATTGTTTACTATAATGTAATATAACAAAAACTTTAGCCACAGCAACGCGTGGCCGGGTCAGCTAGTTGATTATATAGTGAACTGTAATATGATTGTAACATGATTTTGTGTGGCTAAAGATCATGCGAAAAGTACTGTGCAAGAAAATTGTTTAATATATGAATCGAAGAAAACAAAAATAATCGATGTCCAGGTGCTTAAAATTTTGAAGAGCAATATTGGTGCAAACAAAAAAGTTCTAAATTCCGGACATCGATAATTTTTTCTTAACATTAATAGTTGAAAGACACCCTACAGAAGTCCCAGAGTTCACGAACAACTAACTTTTAAGCATAGAAAGTAGAATTTATGTTTTAAGAACAGAATCCCACGGTGAACTCAAAACTGGCAAAATGTGACATATTGTGCACCGATTCATATGTATTTGACCTATTCGTACCAATAAAAAATATACTTTAAGTAATAATAAACTTACTTTTTTCATTTTAATTCATACCTTTTATAAAGTAAACAGAAAGACTTATTTCAATACTTCTTTAGTAGCTTTATTTTGATCTGATCGCCCTATAGAATGTAGTATCTGCAAAGTTTATGAATTGACTACAATATATTTTGAGCTGTGTATTAGGACTTGGTTTATTTCCACCGATCAATAATATTGTCAATGAATTAAAGCCACCGCTCAATAATATTGACAAAATGAGTTAAAGGATAGCTACCACGAAAGTTAGTAACTGTTTAGTTTAATATCAGTGAATTTTTAATTATATTTATGAATGCACATTTATGACTTAAAAACCTTATGAATTAATTTAAAAGCATTGAATTGTTATAAGAAAATCCAAAAGTCTCAGAAATCCCTGAGAAAATATGCATCTTACGGATTATGTAATAAAATATTAATGATCATACACACTTCGTGAAATACTATTCTCGAAGAGCAATGCTACACTGGGGTACATAATTCATAATAATCTTGCTGTAAGTTTTCAAATTGCAAAATGTATTTCACACAATAATACAAAATATCAGTGTGATGGTGTCTTTGAAAATAGTTTTATTTTTTACGAGTAAATATCAGCATTCAGCAGACAATAAACATATTGAAATAATACACATTAAGTTTGTAATCTGATAAATGTGGAATTCAGCTTTCTAATTAAATAGCAACGTCATTTGTATTATTCTTATTCTTGAAGCTTCTGAATGCTGTAGGCAATTTCAGTGAAAGTGCTTTAACGTTTGCTATTTTCAATATTCAATAACTCTTAATGAAAATAGGACATGTGTATTATCCTTTAAGGTATCAGTCATAGTCATTGATTCGATATGTACCTAATTATAAAGAATACGGTGATTGTCAATAACAATGTTGGACCTTACTTTTTTGTTATGTTATTGTATATATTATTGCGAGGTGCATTCTACGTAAATTAAATCAATATCTGTTACAATGTCTTTTTTCCTTCAGTTGTGGGGCTGACCAACTCAACTTCCTGTTTATCTATAAAGTTGTAAATGATGTTAACACAATTTTCAAAATATATTGATGATGATGTTCCTTTTTCCAGTGTTTAACAATAGATTAATAAAAGAATGATGGGTATAAAATTGCTTCATTCTCCTCCAAATACTTCGAAAGTTGCTGAATCAATTCTAATACGCAAATTGTAGTATATTCCGTGGAATATTTTTTTATATCACGGACCAACAACATTAGCTTTTATGTCCAAGATACAGATATTAGCTGGCAATAATAAAAGAGATCTATCAAGAACGATGCTTCAGCGAATTCGTACGTGAGTTACGATTTGTTGGGAAAAGCTGAATTATTATAAATCGTGTATTTTTTCTACACGGTGAACTACAAACTATCAAAATGTACTACATAGTTGCATAGCATTTCAATATGTGGTTCTGTACCTAATTCTCTTTGGTGATTCACTTGTATCCTTAACCATTAAAATGCATTAAGCAAAAATAAGAAAAACCTGATTAAGCAATAAATACTTACTTTTTTTGTGATTGTCTCTATCAGTTTAAGTTCTCGTAGGAATGGTCCAATTTCATGACAATCATAATTCTTTATGATTTTTATATATTACTTTCCCTCAAGTTTGCTAGGCCGGGGCCTACTTATCGATAACCCGCTAAGGTAGCCACGGCCCTTGTCAGCTAGTTCCGCTGTTATGTATTCTAACGGGCCGCGCATGTTTAATACGAATCTACTTATTTCTTCTAACTTTTGAAAACATTAAAAACATTTATGGATCAGCAATCATGCTCAAGTTATTTTTGATTCCTACAATATCATAGGAGAATTAAACATATATTTTCATTGAAATATTTGGAGCCGTGTTTTAGAAAATATTGTTCATTCAGTATTTCAGAATATTCAGTTTTATTTTCATTCATTTCTTTATGTTCCATAAGATATTCTGCTTACTGTAAAGGTAACATAATATCAGCATTATTTCTGTCAGAGAACAGAGATAAATAGATATGGACAATGAAAAGGAAATGGCAGGAAATTTTTTTAAAAGAAGTTAGGAATTTGAAAAAGATGATTGAAAAAAATAAATGAATGAGAGAGAGAGAGAGAGAGAGAGAGAGAGAGAGAGAGAGAGAGAGAGAGAGAGAGAAAGAGAAGATATACGAGGAGAGATGTGATAGACATTTGTAATATGACAGGAGAAATATAAATAAAGGGGTCGGAACAAAGGGTGTAATTTCTGTCTGACAGAGGAAAAACAAAGGTTTTGTAAATCCAGAGATGTCTGTTTGCTGTTATTCACACACATACTGTAGTTTTATTAACACGTTTGTACGGCGTTTGGGTCATATTCTTGTTGTGTTTTCAGAGGGGAGAGAGCAATTATATATTTATTTTATAATGTAAAATGTGGGTTATCACCATGTTGTCCGACACATTCAAATGCAAGTTGTTTATCCCCGTGTCAAATCAGCATAACCAGAAATGGTCTACTATCCGGACATGTTTCTAGAAGATATTTTGAAATATTTCAGTTGCCAAAGATGTGCTCCGTTCTAAAACAAATGTGGGAAAAGAGACAAACAGAAAGTAAGTAAGAATGAACGAAAGAAATGAATAAGTGAATGAATGAATAAATGTGATGTGAATGAACAAATGTGAACAGTCAATTAATAAAATAATGAAGAAAGAAGGGTTTGGGAGTGTGTGTGTGTGTATGTATGGTGTGTGTGTGTGGTGTCTGTGTGTGTGTGTGTGTGTGTGTGTGTGTGAGAGAGAGAGAGAGAGAGAGAGAGAGAGAGAGAGAGAGAGAGAGAGAGAGAGAGAGAGAGAGAGAGAGAGAGAGAGAGAGAGGTTGAGGGGGAGAGAGAAAGATTTGAAGTCAAGCAAAATGAGATAGGAAATACTCTATGATTTTTTAAAGTACATAACGCGGATATTCGGAACGTCAAACTGTGGCCGAGATCAAGCGGAGACGTTTTGTGGCGTCGGAAGTCATGTGTATGGACGTGCCCTGGAAAGAAACTTACTGTTCAGCACTTTCTATTTAATGCGTGTACGCCCATGTTACACAGAGTATGTAATGTGAACTTCTCAAGACGTATACTGCGTAAATCTTTTGAAACACTGCAATACTGGCATAACCTGTCGTTATTAGAACAACAGTTTATAAAACTCTAGGAAAAACAAAGTTAACCGTTACTGAATTATCGCATCCCCTCCACACCGCTATTATTAATATTATTGATTCTCCTCTCTTGCAAGTGCGGAGTTCGTAACTGCAGTAAAGGTTGCCCTGGCTGCGAGTTCGCGCCGAGTGAGGAGCCGCGGAGCGCGCGGCGAGCGGCCTGCGACTGTACGCCAGGAATGCGGCGGGCGTCCGCCTGGGCGGCGACGGCGGGCTCTCCCCTCCGCCCCCGCCCCGCCCCCTCCCGCTCCCCGCCCCGCCCCGCCGCCCCGCGCCGCCAACTCCACGCTCGTAATGGGTGTCACAACCCACTTATTTTCCACCTGCTTTATTGCTCGGTAATGTGGGGGTCCGACTGGCGTCGTTACCGCGCGGTAATGGCGGCCCGCGGCGTTGGCGGCGGCGGCGGCCCCGCTCGCTTCGCCGCGGCCGGCGCAGTCCCCGCCCCTGACGCCCCGCCCCCGCCCCGCCCCGCCCCGCCCCGCCCCGCCCCGCCCCGCCCTCGCCCCGCTGCCGCCGCCCGACGGCTGACTGACGGGGATAGAGCTGTCGCCGGTTAAGCAGCCGCCTGCTCGCCCGACCGCCCGGCCGCGCCGCGCCGCGCAGCTCGTGCCGAGCAGGCAACGGCATTGTCTTCCAGGCGCGCGCCTTACGGCCGGCAACGCGCTGGAACATCTCTCACTCGTCTGATTTATTGGAAACACGTCGCGCCACTCTCGTTAATTTGTTTACAAGCCCTTCTGCGTGTGCCGTCTTCCGTGGGTTTTTCGCTTTGAAAGGGATTCCACGTTACCACCAGAGGATTCCGTACAACTCTCTTTATCCGAATTAAACGTGAATGGGACCCATTTGGACGTTTGAATCAAGATAAGGAAAAAAAGGATCGAGATAAAAACTTTCCTGTAATTCATGAAATAAAGGTTTAACGAACATAAGTTTCAGGGTGTACTGTAAGTTTCATATGAAAAAGAATGATAATAGATATTTTCATTACATTGTGCAATGAAAAGTGAAGTTATTTCGTACATATATTGTGCCAATTTTGACCTTTCTTTCCAAAATTCCATTAGACTCAGTGAAGTTTTGTATAATTGGGCTTGGAATACTTCGAGTGTATTTCTTGTATTAGCGTATTTCTTGGTACTTTTAGAATAACATACTAGATACGAGTGTTAAATTCAACTAACATACATTTTAAGTTTCTTTTTCCAGATTATTAACTGGATTTTAACTCTGTTACCAGAGGCGCCACTTTTTATTAAATTATCAACTTGAAAGAAATGTAGAATTCTGGGGTTTTATTTTTTGAAATATCCTCCGAGTACGATCATGAATTTGAGATTTAAGATATTGAGCAAATTTTTTTCTATATTCTCACCAATCATCTATTTCTACCATAATTAATTATTTTTTTCTCTTGATTCAAATTCACATTAAGATTCGAAAATCGCCCTTAAATTAAAACTACCAAAATATTTATTTTCTATTCAGAAGAACGCGATAACAAGACTACGGTTCTACTATTTAAAAGTTATCATTGTACGTACGATCTCGTGTTCATCATTCAGAAAACCACTCACCGTGCCAACAGTGCATGATATGTGAGCATGACACTGAACACCAGCGGAATTGTAAATGAACTGAGTCGAAGACATGCAATAATTGACGAGCTTCGGTACACGGAATCGTTTGCAATACTCGAGTAATTTCACTCGGTAAATACATCACGATCTTAACAGTAATTGAAATTCCTACAACGCATATCTCTTTCTGTCAACTGTCTTATATTAAAATACTACTTCATAAATATTACAATAAGAAAAATATGATACAATGAAAAAATTAGAAGTCAATAAAAGAACCAGATGTTTAAACTATACTTACTGTGACGACTTTTTTCATTTGTACCGGTATTCTGTTACCAACACGCAGAATACAAGGCTTTGATGTTTGGAAATTTCTCAAATAATTTGATTTCTAAATTATGGATTTCACGTCTTGTTAGTTTTGTAAATCCAAAGGGAACCCCTACAAACTGAGGATTTACGTCAATTGTCTTAGAAACAGTTTCCAGTGATGAGCATTGAGAATTCATGACAACTTCTCGCCATAGATAAATTGGTTGGTGAGTCAACGTGGGGGTAGTTGCATCACAAACAATTAAATTAACAAAACTTAAAAATAATTAGTTTCCCTTAACTGAAATTGTTTAAAACTTTTGCATGTCAATGCTTCTCTATCGCTTCATTCATCATACCACCAACACACGCATGATTACTAGACTCCAACATTGTGTCCGACTGTAGGATAGCTACCAACAAATAGTACATCTCTACCTTTGAAACATAATTAAAACTCCTTCCTAATACAGTATTAAATGTTATTATTGAACTGCATTTTCAAAATATTAATATAAAATTAATTACATAAATGAATGTAGTATATTCACAACAATATTATGTTCTCTAATATTCAGCATATACAACAAACTAATGAACTCTAGAGCAAGTTAATGTCAAGTTTCCATACACTCAGCACACATTAAATAATTTACATTCATTTAAATCAAGAACATTCATTCCCATACAACATACACACATTAATTAAAAATAGTTTACATCAATAATATATAGTTAACAATTACATAACATACTGACAGGTAGTCCAAAAGTTATTATAACGGCGATTCATGATTCAATTAATCATATCTTTAAATACACTCGAAGATTAGATATAAAAGTAATTTACAATACATGAACAACTAGCTAATTATCCGGCGTTGGCTGGGTATTTATTTATCACAATCATCTGGGAAGCAACCTTGCCAGACCGCACGCTTCGCACATTACCCAGCACGCAATACCCGGCCATGGCCTCGTGTCCACACCTCCATCACCCTCCGCTCTACCTGTTCCTCCCACTCATCACGCTCTGACGGCTTTTTCCGCTCTTTCCGGCACTTTTGACTCGCGGTTTCGCCCCGCCTCCTGCTTCCGGTCTCCCCCTCATTCTGCTTCTCCCTATTCTTTCACTCGTCTAGATCCTCCCACTCCTTCCGCTACTTTGGCTTCTTCCGCACATTCTGCTCTACACACTCATTATTCTTCCACTCCGCCTGATTCTTCCGGTCCGACTCACTTCTCCTGTGCCAGCCCCCTCCATCCGGTTTTCCTCAATTACGCCCCGCCATCCGGTGTCAGGCCAATAGACGTTCAGGCCATTAGATGTTCAGGTCATTATACTTTCAGGCAATTCAGGCCGTTCAGGCGTTAAACGGTTCTGGCCATTAAACGTTCAGGCTTTCAAGCGTTCAGGTTACTAGACGTTCAGGCGTTCAAGTTCTCTGGCCATTAGACGACTTTCCAGCCATCTTCTGAAACAGTTGATCATCACTGAACGCCACATTGCTCCGCGAAATGTATTTTTCCGTCAGCAACAAGTGCTGAAACGCCAACTATTATTGCCTCAATAAGTCAGTGCGTGTCATTGCAAAAGTTAGGAATAATACGAGAAAGTTTGTGCCGTTGAAGTAACACTAGTATATTATTGGCTGCTCAAAAGTATTCGTGCCAATTTTGAGAGCACTCCCGGCAGTGGTTCTGAAGATTTTGTGGCACATAAAAATACATACACTCACGTCTGTGAAATTATATATAAAAATGTGATTAAATGAATTAGAGACCGTCGCCATTATTACCTTTGGATCTAAATGTAAATGTATTATATGAAATATTTCCTTCGGAGTTATAAAACTTAGTTGATTGTCGTTAATAAATCGAGAATACTTTTCACACAATATTAAAAATTTAATTAATGTTACTCTAATCGTACTACACTAATATAAATGTAACTTTTGCTACTTGAAGATCCACAGAATATCTATTAAATAATATCTAAAATAATTTATAAAAGCAGTTAAAAAACGTTTAATCGAACCAATAGATATTAGATTCAATTTACCGGCATCTACTGGAGTAGATTATTTGGATTTGTGGAGAGGATTTTCAAGATATAAGTTACAAATGAACGATCTTCTTGGGATTTTACGATTTCTTTAAAGAGTTTTGTCATTAGATTTCGCTAATAAATAAATAAATAAATAAATAAATAAATAAATAAATAAATAAATAAATAAATAAATAAATAAATAAATAAATAAATAAATAAATAAATAAATAAATAAATAAATAAATAAATAAATAAATAAATAAATAAATAAATAAATAAATAGTGTTAATATTTCCAAACATTCATTACCGATAAAATCAGGCCATCCGGCTTTCTCCCCCAGCACGTAGGCCGGCACGGAAGTCGGTGAAAGCGAGCCGCGAGCTGACGAGCGAAGTCGCCGCGCGAAGCCATTCGTATGAGCGGGACAGCCCCGCTGCGGGGCGAGCGAGCGAGCGAGAGGGGCCGCAAGATGCGATGCAGATGAGGCGCTGGCAGACGGAGGGAGGTGGGAGGGCCAGGGAGCGGTGCGTGAGCGGCATTTGCATACATATTGGCGCCGCGGCTCTTCAGGCGCTGCTAATTACCGGCTCGTCACCGCGCCGCGAGGCGGAGGTCACTCGGCAGTGCGGGCGGCTCGCGGGAGCGGGGCGGGACACCGCGGAAAAGTGAAGAGGGTTGGTGCGGTGGTGGGGCATAGTTGGGAGGGAGTGAGGCAATGGCGGAACATGGGCGGAGGCGGGGGGGGGGGGTAGGACGGGACAGGGATCTGGCAGGACGGAAGAGCACGATTTGGGGGTTGTTGGGAGAGAGCAAGAGAAAGTCGGGGCGGGAAGCGAGATAGGGGGCGGGGTGATGTTGAGGGAGGCACGGGAGCGGGACGAACCACGGCGGAAAATTGGTGCGGGGTGGGTGGAAGGGGTCGGTGGGAAGGTGTGGAGCAGGGAGCGGGGGTCGGGGGCGGGGAGAGAGGGTCGGAGATGTTGAGGGAGGCGCAGCAGTGGGAAGAGATAGGGATGTGCCAGGGCGGAATAGTGAGCGGTGCGGGGTGGTGCATACGTGGAAAGGAGCGGAGTTAAGGCGGAACGTGGGTGGGGATGAGGATGATGGGGGAATGACTGGAGCGGGAGGCACCAGGGTGGAAGAGTGGGGCGGGAGTGGCGCGGAATAGAATAGATGCAGTGTGGGCGGCGTTGTGACTGCTTGAGGGCGGCAGGGGTGGAGCGAAAGCGGCAGAGGAACCCGCGTGCTGCCGCTCTGCGACTGACCAATTCTTACGGCCCCGAAACACAACATGCGCGAGATGCCCAAAAGCTGAAGACAGGTTTCAAACATTTCAGTTCACCTCCTTATTAAACATACTCAGGATTATACACTATCAAATTTCGTAATAAGCAGGGAAAACGGCTATTATATAGACAAGTTACCTTAAGAAGAACCAAACTGACAGCTACTGCGTAGCTACTGCTTTCAACATAACTAAAGGGCTCCATGAACTTGTCAATGTTGTGAATGGACGCTCCTGTCTTCATTCATTTGTTTAACGTTTGCTCACTTAAACAGTTGACTACGGTTATAGTGAACTCGGATACAGTAATCCCTCGGTTAAAGTGAACTCAAGTCACAGGTCCTGTTTCACTTACGATAAAAATAAGCATAAGAAGATATGGTTATTGTGAAACTGAACCTCGGTTATAGCGGACCTCAATAATAGGAAATCAACGACCTGCTAATTAATTCCCTCCTGGAAAACAATATATCTTCTCAGTGCCACAAATTCCAACACTAGGAAGCTTGAATAAAAAATCGGCCGAAGGTCATAATCGAAGAAGTCTTCCCTGAAACCGAGGGGGCGGACCCGGAATGGAGACCACACTGATGATCTCATGCCACTCAGTTTCACTGCGGAAACACAGGCCGTGTCCTGCGTGGGCTACCATTGACGGCTTGCTGCGGTTTCAAGTATGATGTTACTTGATATTCCGCAGGACAAAGTGCGTTGTGTTCTACGTAGGCGACAGAAAGCGCGCGACTGCCACAGCCCCACATCCTGGCGTTCCTCGCCGTTCCGCGCTGGGAAGCGATCAGTTTCATTAGCTGCTTGCGCCATCCCGCCACCGAAAGGATCTCGTATGTTACGAGACGAGTAAAAGGGTCTTCGAAGAGTGGGATTTCCAACACGCAAGATGCATTGAAGGATGTGAAGACTGTGAGGATGTGAAGATATTACGATATTTGGAGCAGTGGTCAATACAGAATCAAGTATGGAGAGAGCACGAACTCTAAAAAAGTATCTAGAGAAATTACTAAAAATTGTACGAAGCAAACAATTCAAAATAATTGCTCTATTTAAGGGCAAATAAAGATATATAAATTTTCAGTTCGGACTGTTAACGCAATTTGTTGTATCTCTTCATTAATAAAATCAAGCATTGTGGAGAAATTCTATTTAATTTTGACAACTTCAGATATAGTGTCCCTCTAATAAAATGAATCAAAAATGTTAGTCCCCAGAAGTTTTCTATAACTAGAAGCTATTATTACGATATTTTCTCATGCAATCTCATCGCGTAATGAATAGCTCCACGAGATATAATTGAAATTGAGGCGTGTCGTGCAATTGATGCTCCATTAAATATTTCTTGTTTTTTTCAAAACGAATATTTCACATTAATTGTGTGATGCAGTATTTTTAACCCGGGTTTTGGAAATTCGTACGTTCGTACGTAAATTAGGGACTTGAAGAGCTACTGTTCCTTCAGAAGCTTTGATTATGTGAGATGGGCGTAATCGATAATTTGGAGTTAGTGAAATATTTCCAGAGTCTTTTCATCGAAAAAAGACTCTCTCAAAATGGGTTTTCAACGAAAGGAAACTCATGCTACTGTTCATTCAGACGACTGTTTTTTGAAAAATGTTGATTCCTTCCAAAAAAAATCATTTCGAATTCAAATATTTCATTTTCAGTGAAGGAATCATTTACCAAGTCAATATTAAATTAAAATCAACAGTGAAACTATAAAATCGTGAAAGTCGAAGGCCAATATCTTGCCTTCAGCACTAGCATGAGACAGCAATAAGCATCGCTTAACTGAACTATCCCTTCCCATCGCCGCAAAATCTTCTGAACAACTACTCGTATAGTGTTGCGTGTGCGTTCCATCAACACCGCGGAGTAACAGATAGGGATAGGACATCGATGATTCTAAACATCGATACCCGAAATTAAAACATCGACATTGAATAAACATAGACCCAAAACCATACATGATTTTAAACATAGATGTTTTGAAATCTGGATTAGTAACCATTGATGTTCACGCGGGGAGAGGGGTTAATTTGAAAGTGAACAAAACAAAGTCAAAAAACCATCATAATAATAATTGAAACCTGGATTATCTGATTCGACAACTCAAAAATAATATAGGTTTTTTTTAATAGACGAAGCATCGATTTTATCTATTTTTCACCCTTGGTCACATTGATCCGAAGAACATTCAGTTTATGGATATCTGAAAATTATAATAGGATTTTGTTATGATGAACTTATGTCATTTACAAAAACCAACCACGTAGAAACATCTAACATAAAAGATCTATGTTAATAAATATCGTCGATGTATTTAAAAAAATCATCGAAACGATGTTAAATACGTCGATGATTGTATAAAACCATCGTCATCGATGTCGCATCCCTAGTAACAGGTTCTCCAGTGCTCCGCCAGTGTCGAGGGCACCTTGCTGACGTCATTCCGCAGCAGAGCAAAGCTCGAGGAGCGCTGCTGAACACCGCGCTTCGCTTGTCGTCGCCGGGCGGGGAGGGGCGGGGAGGGGACGGGCGGGGCGGGGGCGTGGCTACACGCGGGGACAAGGTGCGAGGCGCGACCAGCAACACGGCTTCACGGCCGCGAGAGCAGTTGCGTACGTGTATCTGCAGATCGCGACAACGGACGCACTCGCTGGGTTATATTGCTGCCAGGTTGTTGCAACCTTACTCAACGTGACCAGTTCCACCTACAGCCTCGTCCCGCAGGGAAACGTTGCATCCTGAGAGCCCGTGCTGGTAGCGAATTTCTAGATCGTGAGGCGCCGTCGATAGCTCAGTGGCAACATCCTTGTTTCTACAGGATGTTGTCTGGTAGGTCCTAGGGAAGGAGGTCCTACGTTGGCGAATATTTGACTCCAGCTAAACAGCTAGGTCATATTCAGCCGCAGTCTCCAGAAGAATTCTGGCGGCTGGTTTTGATCCGTAGTTTTCCATGGTATCTCCGATCTATGCCAGCCAGCCGTTGCACTATCTTATCAAAAGGACAGCGGTATTTCGTCTTTCTTCCTTGTTTTTTCCTTTCTTCATACTTTTATGCACTACATTCCCACAAATGTCGGATATTTTCCAGGCTAGAGGTGGTGCCCTGCTGGTGGGAGATACATGGAAGAAGAAAAAACCTAAATCAATTTTTGAAAGAAACCGACTACCGATAGTTTTGAACAAAAAGTCTGTTTTTACACTTCGCATTTTTTAAAATTTCCATGAAAATAATAGGTGACAGCATTTAACAGGTAGTGTATATTGTATAACGTTTTACTAATTTTATTGAAACTTATACTAAGTTGAAACACGAACATTAATATTTCAAGAGTTTACTTTTAAAAGTTAATGAACATAAATCTGCTATTATTTGCTGCTAAATATTTTCGTTTCTTTTAATTGAAGATGATAAATAATGCAGCGTTCGTGGAATTAAAAAAAACTTTTAATGCGTGCGTACTAATTTCGGAACTTAAATCATTTGTGGAACAATTTAGTTTAGACTTCATAAAAAATAATGGAGTCTTCAGGTAGTTTGAAGCTAATTTGAGCAATGGTTTACATGGGTAGAGTGTAGATGTTTTCGCTTGTTTGTCAATTTTCATTCTTCTGGACTGACGCTTTAATTACTCGGAATATATGAATAATATTTAACGAAGCCCGTGCTTCTCTTCCTCGTGTTGGTGGCTTTATAAACGACCCTCGCCGCCATATCAGGGGTATGAAGACAACTCTCGTAGTTTCCTAATTGATGGCGCCCTCTGCGTCGGGGCTCTGTTGATGGATGTCGCGATAAATAAGAAATAAATCTCGGGGCAAATGGAGAAGTACGTCCCCATCCAGATAGCAGGCAGCTGAAGGCGGTTGAGGGCATCGAGAACACAGTAGCTGCCCGGCGCGGCGCGGCAGTCGACCGGCGGCTGCCCAGAAGTGAACAGCGTCGGAAGCGATGGGCGGGGAGCGGAGAGGAAGGGCGGGGAGTGATGGGACGGAGGGAAGCAGTGAGGACAGAATAATTGGGTTGTGGAGAAATGGGAAGAGTGGTACGATGGCGAGGAAAGGTGAGGTAGATTGAAGCTGTAGTGGATTGAAGGTGTACGAGGCGGGGCGGGGAGATATGAGAGGAGTGGTGCGAAGCTGAGCTTAGTGGGAAGAGGTAAGGTGGAGGGGAGCACAGTGAAGCGAGGAAGAGCGAAGCGAGGCAGAGCGGCGTGGACAGAGTAGGGTGGGGCAGAGTGGAACGGAAAAGGGTAGAGCGGAGAAGGGCAGAGCGGAGCGCGAGGGAGCGGGGCAGAGCAGAGACGAGTGGGGAGTGAAGCGGTGCTGCGCGTAACGGGCTAGAGTGGAGTAGGGCAGAGCGGAGAGGAGTGGGGAGTGGAGTGGGGAATGGAGCGGGGCAGAGTGGAACGGGGCAGAGCGGAGCGGGGCAGAGCGGAACGGGGCAGAGCGGAGCGGGGCAAAGCGGAGCGGGGCAGAACAGAGCGGAGCGGGCAGAGCGGGGCAGAGCGGAGCGGGCAGAGCGGGGCAGAGCGGAGCGGGGCAGAGCGGAGCGGGGCAGAGCGGAGCGGGACAGAGCGGATCAGAACAGAGCGGAGCGGGGCGGAACAGGGCAGGGCAGAGCGAGGCAGTGCGGAGCGGTGCAGAGTGGAGCGGGGAAGTGCGGAGCGGGGCGGCGAGCAATTGACCTAGCGATGCGGAGCACAGTGTGGCGGGGAGAGGTGAGGTGGAGGGGGGCAACACGGAGCGGGACGGGAAGCGGCGCGGAACACAGTGTGGCGAGGAGAATTGACGTGGAGTTGAGTAGAGCGGTGCGGAACGGGAGGGGCGGGGAGCTCAGTGTGGCGGGGCGGGGAGAGGTGAAGTGAAGTGGAGTGGAGCTGGTGGAGGGGCAAGGCGGAAAGCGGGATGGGGCTGCGGGAGTCGGGCGAGGGGAGCCGAGGAGACGCGTCGGGCGTGGCGGTGAGCGGCGGAGTGTGGCGTGGAGCAGAGGGCTCGCGCGCGGCCAGAGCATCCGTCGGCGCTGACGGGAACACGGGCGCTTATCGCCCTCGGACGCCACGAGGCCGCGCGGCGGCGGTGGCGGCGGCGGCGGCGGCGATCGCCCTGTCGCGATAGCGCCCGCGCGCGCGCGTGTTCCGCTACCGGCCCTCGCGGCCCGTAACTCGCCCCCCCTGCCCCCCCCCCCCCTCGGCGGCTCCTTTGCGTCACTCGTCGCCGCCGCCGCCGCCGCCGCCGCCGCCAGCGCCATCTGCGCAGTCACACGCGAGGGAAGTCGGTGGCTCAGGGCAACTGTTGCCCCTTCAGTATCTCTGACCAGTCGGTTCTAGTACACGAATTGAGCCGTTGGTTGGAGGAGAATCCGAGCGGTCGGCTGCTCTGATCGGCGGTTTTCTGTGTTTTTTTCCATTAATACCAGATGAACGCTGAAGCAGTATCTGGCCACAAACCAAGCGTGATAATCCGTTTCTCATCGTAATCCCATCCTCTCTCGCATTTACTCTTGCACCACACTACATTACTTGTCGATAGATCTATCAAGTGCTTATGCTCAGAGCTTGTCCCGGCTGGAAGGGGAGTTGTTCGAAAAGGTTCGGCTGCGGCTGAGGCTGTCAACGTTACTCCAGTTCAGGGCTTAGAGTCAATGTCTGTGATGAACACTGCGTTCAGGCATTGATTTTTTTGACACATATTGCTGCCAAATCATATTGGAGGAGAGGTCGGTAACTTTTATAGAGAATCACGTATAAATTATTCACTTTCATTTCACAAGCATTGGGTTCTTGGGGCCGCGGAGCAGCCTACTGCATTGCCTTTCCCCAGGCGCGGATCCACAGGGAGGAAAATGAGGGAAATTTCCATCCCCTCCTAAAATTTTTCAGTAACTTTTAACTATAACTTGCCGCGAGACTTTAAAGCAAAAGTTTTTTCGGATTATCATTGAAACGAATACAATCGTATCGCAGCGTAGGCTTACTGTAGCCTGCGACATTTTACAAACATTTGTATCAGACGAAAATATTTTCAATGTCCCCTCCCTAAATTCGTCTCTGAATCCGCCCCTGCATTGCCACAGAAGAAAGTTCTATAGAAAATATTTTGTTATGGTGATAGAATGTCTTGGAAGTATTCTGAAACTATCTTCAAGATAGCGACTTTTAAACGTTAATATTTTCTGTGAACTATATTGAGTTAGAATTTTGACCCTTCCTTATAAAAATTAGAAGTTGAGCTAATAGGAATTGTGTGTTTGGCTTGATTTGGTCTGCCGCTTCTTGTCGTTTCTGCTCCGTCGGTTTTAAATGAAAGAAAACGGACAATCACAGAGCACTTACAAAAAAAAATGATATTGAAATTGCAAGCTCCGATTTTGCAATGGAATATGAAACTGTAGTAAGAAGGTGCGGAAGGTATTTTTGGATAAGAAGTGATTACATTTGAAAGGCAAGCAATCTACTAAATTCTTTACGATTGAACGGTATGAAATGCAACAAATAAATGAATGAAGAAGGCATTATTTGCATGTACTGAAATGTATTATTTGTAAAATTCGATTTATATCAGCAAGTGAAAACGTGAATTGTGCTTGTCCAGCTTGAAGCACCTACAACGTGGGCAATATTGCTTTATTTTGGTATATAATTTTAGATATTGTTTTTTACTGTCTACCTTTTAGTTTTTGCTTGTCGGCCATGACCAGACAAGAATAGAGAGCTCTGCTTGAGATTCCTTTTAGACAAAGGAAAAAATGTATATTCATACATACAGATGGTTTCATCAAAGATTCAGAATTATTTCCCTCGAAGTCAAAATAAGTACAAGAGTTTCATGGAACTATGACAGCAGAGATGTTACAGAAGTGGATGAAAGATTTCTACCACGATTGTTAGAAACATCCGTTTTACTGAACAGTACGGCAGTTCATTCTATACTTCTGAGTGACCTTTTCCAAGAATGATTCTTTAGAAAAGAGAAGATGAAATGATAGATAAAGCAGGTCGTGGAGTTCTGTGCCCCTTTCTCCCCCTATTATGTCGCTATAGTACTATCGACTTGGTATGGAGCCAGTGTAAAATACGTTATCAGAATAATCATGGTACCACATTCAATCATAAAGCAGCGACAAAAAATGGAAGGAAGCTTTAGAACAGATCACTATGGAGAAATAAGTGAATATTAAAATATTGCCTTGAGATATTTTCCTGAAACTTATATAACATTATTATTTATTCTGAATATTGTTCTATTTGGAAAAAGTATGTTGCACATGCTGAGAAGAAAATAGAAGAAGATTGTGGAGTAGAAGTACGAAAGGATGCTTCGGAGATTGCAGTAATAATAAATATTCCGGATGACTGATGATAACGTTTCCCTCTCTGCTTTCATTGCATGAAATGGTCCTTTGCTTACTTCCTAGACGTAATATAGCATTTTTCCATCCTTATCGGTACGTCTTATTGAGAGGTATACTTCTCATAAGATGTAAATAGTCACTTCAGAAAGTCTGCAGATCTTAACTTCCTTTGTATTAATTTTAATAATTGTTAGATAATTGTATTTTTTATTAAAAGGAAGAACGTTTTCAATTATTTGACGTTAATTTTTGATGTGTATGAATGTAAATTAAAAATATATTTTGACAACATTCATTCACACACATAAAAAATTAACTGCAGGTAATAGACAAAATATTCCTTTTAATAATGAAGTTTTAATTAATAAAACGTTTTATCTTCCTTGCAGTGAATTACGAAATAAGTATCGTAACACATCTGAATATAATACCAGATGATTGAACTTTCAACAGGTTCGGTAGAACAGTTGTATCTTTCGAAGACATCATAAAATAAATAAATATTTTGTATTATTTTTTATTATATTTTCAATACGTTTGCTTTTAAGTTACCTTTTGTACCCATCTTCAAAATAACTTTTATTTGTAGATAATGTTATTGAAGAAGTAAAACCTTTCAATTTTAATTTTTTCAGTCCATAATTTTCATAGTGAAAATGAAAAACCATTAATCTTTCGTACATTTGAATTTATTATTTAACATCCTATATTATCCTTTTAATGTTAAGTGCATCCAATATTTTATAACACTTGCTAACTCATGATGAAGTATCTTAATTTTAAGAACTGTCTGTTAGACTCCAGATTTAAGAAATTAACTTGAAATTATTGGTCATTCGAATTAATTATGTATAGTCTGCCAAACAACTGACAGAATATTTACTAACTTGTATCTTTTTCTCGAGAAATCTTGGAACTTACTGTAAATATTTTCCTCGATTGTACAAGTAGCTCAACCCAATATTTTGAAAATAAAGTATTAAATAGCAATTATTGGTAATTATACATTAACATTTCAATGGTTAATGATTCATTATGTTCCAAGAAAGCGTTGTTTACCCATAGAGAATTTTTGAACAAGTATTATTAACACATTATTTTCACAATTAACTAACGAAATATGTATATAAGCGATCAATAATTGTTACACTGGATACGTCAGGGTAGAAAAAGAATAATGTGAAAATGAAAAATAAATAATAGAGTCCTGGTCCACCACTTTGACATGCCTGATTTATGATGCTCCTAGCTGTATTTAATATCTATTTCTTTGCATCCAGTTTCCTGCTCCATGTAGCAAAGCGAGGACTGCAATGACAATTTTTATTGTGTTTTTTTCATCGGTAGTACTTGAGAACCCAGGCCTGAGTGCGTAGTCACCCACTGGTAGTTCCAATATTAATTGTGTTTCTTTCATCGGTAGTTCTGAAGAAACCAGGCCTGAGTAATGACTTGCGTAGATACCCACTTGTAGTTTCAATTTTAATTGCGTTTCTATCATCAGAAGTACCAAAGAACCCAGTCCTGAGTAATGACATGCGCAGTCGTAGTACTGGTAGTCTCGCTGGAAGGGGTTCGCCCGTTGAGGTCAGCCCCGCAGCCTGGGCCGGGAGTCGCGCCCACTCTGCGAGTGCTGGGCTGCAGTGCAGAGCGAACCGGTCGGCCGCGGGCGTCTCGCGCGGCGAACCCCGAAAATTAGGCGAAGCGCGATAGAATCAGGACGCGCCACCGCCGATAAAACTTGCCAGATCCTAAATACGGTGCCCCAAACGTCTGCTTGAGAATGATAAACAGATGTGCTTTTCAACCCGAAATCATTTCCGCATTACAGAGGCAAGCATGTGACTTGTGTGTGAAAATGATGAAGGTGTTTACAGTTTTTGCTTCTTGTTCTTCCTTCTTCATTTTCTTCTTCGCCTTCTTCTTCCTATTTCTCCTATTTCCTTTTGTTCTTCTCTTGTGTTCTAGTCATTTATTCCACAATGTCACACCTCTTTAACCGTCATCCAGGACTCCGTCAGGATGTCCTCTTTTTACGATTTTCACAATGTCTTCGGTCGTTCTGAAGGTACATTCTCTTTCCACATTTCCCTTCGGGTCCAAGACTGAGAACAATTCCCCAAATATTGCCAGGTTAAAAAGGGACAAATAGGATTTCAACAAATTTAAGCAAAATAAAATGTTTTATTACACAGGATTATGAAACCACTTTAGAAATGTTCAGGGGGTCCATATCTTCTACCCCCTACTGTGTGCACAGCTATGATTATAATGATCAAGTGATTGACTTACATAAAGAACATAGAGTAGAAAGATTTGAGTTCATTGTAAAAGTGGCTTGTACTTCGGTTTAAAACCTTTCGCCTTGTAAATATGGCCGTGTAATAAACGTTTTAAATTTATGATAGTATTTTTTAGGTTTTCTCTTTCCAAATATTCTAAAATTGCCTAATAGTCTTTTGATCTAAAAATATTCTCGGGATATGTCAATTACATGATTTCTAAAACATTGTTTGAGTCGCTTAAATATGAATATCTCTAAATATTCCCAAAGACTTCTGAAAGTTTTAACCAACAAGTTTATTTTTTTCAACGTATATAAACCATTAAAAAGCCCTGGGCATTTAAAACTGAACGTCCAATAGTTTTACTCTTATCGAATTGACAGAGATGAAATCTAGGACGAAACTTAAAAAGTCGCTTTATTATTTTTATTAATACTCCACTTTTTCCCTCCACAATAAAATTCGTCGATAATTCTCGGTTTACGAGGCTGTCGCGTTTGTGGGGAGCAGCAGGAACGGAACCGGTAATTCCCGGGAAATATTTCGACCGGTGACCCCGCTTTTATGGCGCTGTAACACTCGTGACCTGCATGATAAAGCACAATTCTCAGAATATATTCACTACTCCCTTCAGGGAACCAGATAACCGACCGTATCTAAAGTGGATCAACTGCAATTTGTTGGATTGAGAAATCAAAAGGGCAATAAATGTCAAGATATAGTAAAAAGGTATAAAACGGTACGTTTGCATATTGAAACTCAACGAGAATCTGAAAAATTATGGGAGTAATGGGAAGAAATTAAACAGAGAGAAATCATTACCTGGTAGTTCTTAAAAAAAATTTGCATGCAGAAGTAGTTTTAGATATATTATTTTATCAATTACGTTAATTTAAAATTAAATCTTCGGTGTTATAGGAATTTTTAATGAAATGCATATTCAGCTGAAATCTTTACTAACAAATCCGTCTGCCCAACTGAAAAGTTGAATTCATAATTCATGAGTTGTGAAATGTAGACTTGTAAAATTTCATGTTAGTGTTGCCTCACTTCCTTTCATTAAAAAATGAACTTCCAGAAATGCTTCGGAAATTTATTGACTTAAACTAATTGGCAAGTTCTCTCATGTATTAAAGTTTTGACTTTTCTTTTGAACAAATATTTCATACTTTGGTTAGGCTCTAATTAATTTTTATACGGAAATACATGAGAAATTAACAAGTAAGATATATTCCTGGCGATACTGAAATGATCACATTCATTTCACTGATATATAATTACATTTCATTGAAATATAAACATAGAGCAATGTTTTTTTCTTGCTGTTTATAATAAATAATTTTTTGACGTACACCACTTGCGTCGTCATCCGTTAATTTTAATGAGTTCCCTCGCACTCTATCACTATTAATAATCGAAACACATTCATCATTCTAGCAAATGAAGAAGAATGGAAGAGAAGGGGAGGCTGTTGTATCAAGCGAACCATCAGAGCGTACTTCACGAGGGCCCCAAATCAAATGACTCAGCGCAGGTGAGAAACAAAAGACGGGAACGCGTCCCGCCGGCGCCGCGGGGCGGGGCTTGGCGGGGTTGGGCGGACTTGGTGGGGATTGGCGGGGTAGGCGCGGCTAGGCGTGGCTTGGTGTGATTTGGTGTGACTAGGTGCTTGGCGAGGCTTGGCGGGGCTTGGCGGGTTGGACGGGCTTGGTGGGGTTTGGCGGGGTTGGGCGGGCTTAGCGTGGCTTGGCGGGGTTGGGTGGGGCTTGGCGGGGTACGCGTGGCTTGGCGTGGCTTGGTGTGGCTTGGTGCTTGGCGGGGCTTGGCGGGGCTTGGAGGGGTTTGGCGGGGTTGGACGGACTTATTGGGGCTTGGCGGGGTTGGGCGGGCTTAGCGTGGCTTGGCGAGGTTGGGCAGGCTTGGTGGGGCTTGGCGGGGTTGACGTGGCTTGGCGTGGCTTGGTGCTTGGCGGGGCATGGCGGGGTTGGTGGGGATTGGCGACGTTGGTGGGGCTTGCGGAGTTTTGTGGGGCTTGACGGAGATGCTGGGGCTTGGCGGAGCTTGGTGGGGCTTGACGGAGTTGGTGAAGCTTGGCTTAGCTTGGTGGGACTTGGCGAGGTTGGCGTGGCTTGGTGTGACTTTATGCTTGGCGGGCCTTGGCAGTGTTGGAGGGGTTGGTGGAGCTTGGCGGAGCTTTGAGAGGATTGGCGGGGTTGGCGGGACTCGGTGGGGCTTCATGGAGTTTGGCGGGGCTTGGCGGGCTAGGTGAAGTTGGCGGGGATTAGCGGCGCTTGGAGGGACGTGGAGAGCCTTGGCGGGGTTCGCGGGTTTGGTGGGGCTTGGGGGGCTTCGCGGAGCTTGGTGGGGCATTGTGGGGTATTGTGGGGCTTGGCGGGGATTGGTGGGAGTTAGCGGAGTTTGGCGGGACTTGGCGGGATTTGGTGAGGCTTGACAGGACTTGGCGGGTCTCGGCGGGGTGCGGCGGAGTGATAGATTCTTGTGTCGTACACGTACAAGGGAAAAGCTGGAATGATGCCTCCCAATGTTCAAAACCGGAAAGAATCAAAATTCTGAATCTTAACAATTCAAATTGAAAATTTGAAAATTAGAGATTCCAATTTTAAATAATCGAAATTCTTGCCTTCATATTTTGATATTCCAAAACGCAAAGTGAGTTTCCAAACCTTGAAAGTTGATGTAGTATCCCAAACCCTGAAAGTTTCAGTGATGTAAAAATTGAATATTCGGGGAGTCCAAAACATGGAAATTAGATTTTCAAAACTCTCATCTCTGAAGGATTCTTTTGCGTAATTCCAAACTTTCAAATTGCAATGCATGCTGGCCATCCTATTATTTTAACAATAATAACATTGGAATAGTTTTGCAGTAAACTTGAAAGTATTTTACATTTCTGTAGAAATGCAATTTTGAAATCTTACATTTCTTGAATACTGAGCACTTGTGCAGATAAAGGGATGATTATTGAAGATTATCTATGAGAATTATCTGAGTTTTGCAGAGAAAACTATTCCGGAATTCTCTATCATTTTTTTCATTTCCTTTGCTTAGAGCAAAGTGAAATTTTACACATATTTCGCAGTTCCAAAACTTAAGTGTGTATGGGGTAACGATTTAAGAGTCATGGGAGTGCGACTTTGCTCCCTTAAACGCCCTTCGTTATCTACACCGGTGACCGTGCATTATATAATTTTTATTTTGATGTTTAAACAATGTTCTAATAAAAAAGCATAATTTGAAAATAGAATATTCACAAAATGTATTTTCACGATTGATTACTTCGATAACGAGAGTTATATACTATACGTGCATAATGGCCTAGCGCTGCCCGAACAAATAAACCGTCAACCCTGAAGAAATATTGCGTCATAATATAACCGGAAGGCAAATAACGTTTTTAATCCGAAGTCGTTCAGTCTTATTAATGACTTTCTCAAACACCCTAGATGGAAAATATACATATTAACCCACGAACCTCGCAATAAGGAATATTGGACCTTCAGCGATATTTAATTTGTCATTTCTGTATGGGGTACTACAAAATGGGTTGTAAATTTGATAAAAGTTTGGTTAGCAAGGTTGTGATAAGTAGTATGTTATTCTTGAAATAGAAATCTTGAATCAATGAACTGATTTCACGTGAGAATTAGTTAGATATCACCCTCTGAATTAGAGCTGCTATTGCTTACTACTTAGCTTACCTTGTCATGTTTTCTATTACCATATTCGTACGAGAAGAGCAGGTATGAATTGCACCAACAAATTTCGAACAGAAAAGTTAATTTCCCCTCCCGTTTATCACGAGAATGAACAATCGACAATTTAATGAAAATATTGCTCGACATCCACTGCACAGAGCAGGTTGAATTCCTGTCCTATCCACAAGGATTGTGTGATGGAGAAAGTGTGTTCGTGACAAGTTTTAACGTAGTTGGGCCACGGCCTTTACCATTCAACCACCATTGCCGCATCATCATTAACCTTTCTCCCACCTCCATCATTTATGATTCTAATCATCTACTCCTCCATACATGGGCAATACGACTGAATAGTTGTCACATGGTGAAAGGAAGGAAAGGAAGGGAGATGAGTAAGAAAAGGTGAAGTAGGGAGAAGGAATGGGGAGAAGGGAATAAGAAGAGAGCATGCTAAGGAGAGAAATGTAAAAAGCCCGAACAACCGGACGGGGACCTTTGGTGCCCCGTCGACCGCCTTGGGAGCAGCGTGGTCTTTGCGGTCGACGGGGCGGGCGCAGTGGCGGGCGATCGCCCATCGCCCACCGCCCTCTCCTCGCCCCGGACTCCCCGGCGCGGCGGAGGCGTCCGCCCTCGCGGGTTTGGTTTCCTAATACGCCTCTCGTGTGAGGCTGTCATTAGGGCCTAATGTGGAGGCGCGCCGCCGGGGGCGCGGCGGGCGCAGGACGCCGCCGCGGCGGGACCGGCGCCGCCCCTCCGCCCCCCTCACCCCCCTCTCCGCTCCCCACCCGCCCGCCGCCCGCCCAAACGAGCGCTGCGCGATGATAATCAGGGAGGGTCGTCTAGTTAGGGCCGCGTATTCAACTACACGTTTTACATTATCGACAAATTGCGCTCGTAACTCGCGGGTAGCCGCGGAGCGGCGGCCGGGCGCCCGGGGGCGCGGGTGTTGACTGACCGCCCCGCGCCGGCGCCGAACCCCGTCATCACGGCGGCGAGCGCGCCCCGCCCCCCGCCCCACGCCGCGCTTGTAATTTCGCACCTCGCTTCGTCCGCCGCGCGGGGCGGCGGAGGTGGGGCCGGGCAGGGAGGGGCAGGGCGGGTTGTACCGGCCGGGACGGAATGGGGCGGCTCGGTTGGGGCCGGGCGGGACGGAGTGTGGTGGGGCGGGACGGGGAGGGGCGTAGTGGGGAGGAATGGGGCGGGGAGGAGCGGGACGAGGGGCGGGGTGGAGAGGGTCAGGGGAAAGGTTGGATAGGACCGGGTGAGAGCGGGGCGGAGCGGGTGGGGCCGGGCGAGGCGGAGCGGAGCGGGGCGGGGCGGAGCCGGTGTTGACGAGTGGTCGAGCGGGGCGGAGCCGGCATGGCGGGGTGGGGCGGGGCGAGGAGAAGCGGGGCGAGGCAGAGCGGACCGGGACAGGACAGGTCGGGGAGGAGCGGGCCGGGACGGGGCGAGGAGGAGCGGGTAGCGGAAGGGCGGAGAGGGACGGAGGGCCTGAGACGGCGGCGGGAGCGATCTACTGGTCACCGGCTGGTGATGTCGGAGGCAGACTGGGGAGTGTCGCAGACGGTGGTTGTGGAACTGGGCGGATGGGTTGGAGGTCGCAGGCAATGGTGGCGATGGTGGTCGCAGGCGATGGTGGAAACTGCGGATGGCGATGGTGTGGCGACGATGAGGGCGAGGTGGTAAGGACTGGAGACTGCGACATTGGTGATGGACGACGGGTCGGCTGGACGTCTGCTGATGGTGAGCCCGGCTGGTGGAACTGTAATCGATGGGTGACGGCCATCACGGCGGCTGATAATCGTGACGGCTGCTGGTAATGGTGGCGACCTGTTGGTGATAGTGAAAGGGGCTGGTGAAGGCGTAAGTGTCTGGTGATGAAAAGGGTGGTTGGTGATGGTGACGGTGGTGGGTGGAGGTGGCGGCTAGGACGGACTGAGCAGACGGACGGAGAGTGGGGTGGGGGGGGGACGGTGGCAACAGACGGCCATTGGTTTCATTGATTGATTCCTGGCGCTTCTGAAGACACGATTATTAAACCCGTAAGGGTTGTACAAGGTTTATCACGGGAGGTGGCGGTGATCTTCTCCCGCTAGATGGAGAGCCCCGGCGCCGACCTAATCGTCAGCTTGCGTGGATATTCCCCAACCAGGTATCTCCCACCAGCGTGGCACCGTCCTAAGTTCTAAGCTCCCTGTTGGTTTTCCGACAATTGTGATAGTGTAGTGCATGTGAGTGTAAGTGTATGAGGAATGAAGACAGGTCAAGGATGATGGAGAAATGATCGCAATCGGTCCTTGTCCTGTTTGTTGGGGTACTGCTCCGACATTTGCCTGATGTTGATCGGAGAAACCTCGAAAAACCTCCGATTAGAGCAGCTGGCCGCTAGATTTCTCCTCCAGACAGCAGTTGTATTCGTTCTAGCTGACAAGCTAGTGCCGAAAATACTGCCACCGCCAGGTCTCGAACCTAGGTCATCCCGGCCAGAGGCACCTGGTGGTGACGGCGACCGGCGGGGGTGAATTGGGCGCCCACGCTGGTGACAATGGCGGTGAAGGCAGCGCTTCGGGGCCGCGCTAAACAAGTTCGTGGAGTTGCGAACACACAATGTGCTACCTGCAGCACGCCGATGTGAACGTGTCCTGCGCGCGCTCCAGGTCGTGTAAAAGTTGCGCAATGACGCGAGTTACCCGAGGCGCACCCAAGCGTGAACCCGAGGGAAAAAGTTCCCCTGCCTCTATCTGATCGGTAATGCAACTCCCATTACTGCTTCTCGCCAACGTGGACTTAAGCAAACATTTGCCTATAACAACTTGCAGATTGCGTGCCAAGTAATAGGGTGTATGCAACAGATACAATAAATATTGGAAAAATGACTAAAGTTGTGCCAATGTTGTCGAAGTTTTAATGGGAAATTTTATAAAAGAACAGAGAAAATGCAGGATTTGAGATGCTTAAGTAGGATAATTGGTAATATAATTATTACCTCAGAAGATTTACATGGCCCTAAAACATAATTGAAAAGAAATGAATAATTTTCCTGAAATAATTCGTAACTCCAAAACTATAATTTGTGACAAAATAGCATAGGTAATTCGTCGATAATTATATTTTTTCGTGAAATCATAATCCAAAAGAAAGAACATTTAACTGAAAAATAGAGAAAAGCTCTGACCGACTTCCTCAATTATTGCTGATAGCATGTCAAGAATGCCTGATGACCTGAGCAAAGATTTGTAAGGAATTACATATTTGTTCATCAATTCCGATCAAACTTTTATCATATGTTTACGATTTAGGATTTCTGAAGTGCTTTGAAATCTTTATGAATATTTATATTTACCCATATTTAAAGAAATAGGTCGAAATAGGTCATATTGCCCCATATTTAAGGAACACTCACCTTTCTTTGCAAATTTCAACATTTTACTTGCAATATGTTTTATATTATAGTCTTTTAAAATGAATATTGGAATATTATTTTTAACTTCTAATTCAATTTAAAATGCTAAATCATGTTTAGAACTAGATGTAAATTAAACCCCATAATATATTGCGAGGCTCAAAGTGGACTCCATTACTACATCTCAGGTTGAACGACAGTTTAGCGATACAAAGCAACATTAAGATAGAAATAACGGAGGTTCGGTTTCACATTTCATTTTTTAAAAGCGTGATTTTTCAATCACTGCTTCGGGGAAAAGGATTAAGGAGCTTACTTTCAGCATCACAATAATGTTCAGTCTATATTAGTACATGGTTAATTTTATTGTACGGCTAGGATTAAAAATAAAATATTTTAATGTTATATTTATATCTTTAACATTTGATTAATATATTATTTTAGCTGATTTAATCTTATTCACTTTTGTTAGTTCATAGTTTATACTGTTGTGAAAGTTTTTAGTTGACATGTATGTGCATATTTAAGTACATGTTATCAATATATTAACATAAATCAAGCTTTCTCTATACATTTTGCAGTGCCTCTCACTGGGAGGTCCTAGGGTTCGAGTCTCGACGGTAGGAGAATTTTTCGACACTTACTCTACAGCTAGGTCGAATTAAGCCGCCCCCTGGGAAAGAATTCTAGCGTCCTGCTGCTCTAATCGTTAATTTTCCGTGGTTTCTCCGATCAACACCAGACGAATGCCAGAGCAGTGCCCTATCAAATCAGCCACGGATCGCGCGCGGCCTTCCTTTCTCTACCTTGTCCTATCCTCCCCCTTAGTTATACACACGTCCACTCACGTGCACTACACTTGTCGGGAGAGCAGAGCGGTGTTTCGAGCTTGCCCCTAGGACCTCCCAGTCGGAGGCACTGCAGAGACAGGCGTTGATGCCCAGAGCCACCTTTGCCGGCGGCAGGGAAGCCGCCGCCGCCGGGACAAAAGACGCGCGTCGCCAAGGAGCGCCCTGTGCGAGGGCGGGGGGGGGGGGGGAGTCGGCAATTAGGCGCTGGTCGGCGGGCGCCGCCGCGATGGCGGTGGCGAGGCCTAATTAGAGGCCCCGAGGGGGGGGGGGGGAGGCCGCGCGCCGACGCACGCCGCCGATCACACGCCGCCCCGCCACGCCGCGCCCCGCCCCGCACCGCGACGACGCCTCCACACAGTGGCCCCGGCCCACATTGAGGATGCAGCACCAAAGGCGATGTTTTCAAAATATCTAGGCTTTTGTAAAATCATGGCGCTCATGAAACTGCAAAATGTCGTAACCCATATAATTTATGATAGTGGAATTTTGACATTGATACATTCATTGCACACGTAAGCTTCCGCGGCTCGAATCCATAAATTTTGAGCTATCCGGGAGACCGCGTCGTTGGCTGAGAGGTAAATACATTCATTGTCTAAAAATCATTTGGAGGTGTCTCAGGGGAGGGAAGGGAGGAATATCCTTCTCATACAATTCTATGAATGTAATTAGCAGTTTTTTTGTAAGAGGGAAAATGTATTTTTTTTTGTTCATAGTTATAAGAAATTGTCTTTGATCGAATTTTAAACTGCGCGCGCTCTTCAGAAGACGCAAAATCTCCAAACCACTTTCAGGAGGAATTCTCAACATTTCCTCCTCTTGTGTACCAATTATCCATATAACACAGTACTGCGGCAGCAAGAACAAGAAGAAGAAACGATTTTCAACACGTCTATACGTCTTACGTGGAGGAGATCATCCTCTAGAATACTATCTATTGTAAGCTATTGGATCTAATGAACACTCGGCGCCCACGTGCGCATGGACCAGAACGCACGAAGTGGCTGATTGTAATATTATCTCCTTCATCGGAGGACCGTGGACTGACGGAAACCAGGGTGAAAGGACAAATCTAAACATTTGCTTGTAATCTAATTTGTTCTGTGTTTCATTTAATATAATAGAATTTGCATTATTTCTTTCCTCCATTAAAAAATGATATTTTACAATGATAAAGTACAAAAGTAAGGACATAAAATAAGTTTAAATTCAAAAAATGTTTTAAAACTCTAAAAACTTATACAGTTTTTAGCTATCCTGTAAAAGTTAGTTCTTGTTGGTTACATTTTGAAGTTTCTGAAATGAAGATGTATTTGACGTTTATTTACTGAAGACGATGTTTTTGACATATTTTATGCTCGATGCCTTTTTCGTGGTTAGTGCTTTATTTTCGAATGAAAAACGTCGTATCCTTAACACAATTAATAGAAACACTATAATAATTTTAACATATTTGTATAAACTTCAGTCAAAGTGACCAGGAGTGAAACCAAGTTAGTTCGTCGATATATGTACCTATAGTTTTTGTATTATCCAATCAGGGAATAATGGGTTTGTTAATTTTTCTGTTAATAATTTGTCTTCACTTTGTCAGATAATTCTCAATTATATTCGCGACTACCACCAAATTAAATATGCCCCGCTGGTGGGAGATACTTAGTTGGAGAAACCCTGTTATCGGACAGGTCGCAGTCAGATCTCACCATCCATTGGGAGAAGAAAACCGCCTCCTCACGCTATAAAACATGCACTACACTTGTGGGACTAACGACCGTAGTCGTTGATACGCCCAGAAGCAAATCAGTCATATCTTCCACGCTCCCTTCGATTCGTATTGTCCCCCTCTTTGCTGTGATTTCCATCATACCTTGACCCCTATTCATCTCAGTATCGCTCTACCCCGACGTGACCCAGGGCCCCCGCCTCACCATGTCCTTCCCGTTCTGCTAAACCGTGCGCTGCATTGCATTGCCCTGTATACAGTGATACTTAACAACTTTCTTTCTATGAAAAGTAAAATAATACAAAAAATTACTGCTGAAGTTGGAGCATCTTGTATTCAAGTGAGATTTCCCAAATGAAAGTGAATATTTCAATTAGAATTTCCCGCTCGCAAAGAACTGTAATATTGCCACAGTAGAGTAAAGAGACTGTGAAACATAATCAGGGAAAGATCCAGATGGTTCTGCTTACCATTTGTGGCATTTTGGAAAGTAATGATTACTCGGTTTGATGAAGCGTGTAATTTATGTACAAAACGGCGCTTCCCAATTCAATGTTTTTCTGTCAAGTTCTTGTCTTCACGACCCACTCCACCTTTTCTTTCCCTTCGTACGTTTTGCCTACGTCTGACGTGAGCACATTGTTGTAGATTTTTATTCCATAATAGATATTTTTATTGATAAATTTACTGCAATAGTAACTCGAAATCATTTTTCGTTTCTTTAATTTACACTATTGAGTACTGAACTGAAATATACACTAAATCATTAAAAATATTTATATTCAGTTCACTTCACACTTCATTTTGTATATAAAACGAATACATCTCATTAAGAAAAGATGTAGATTATTATTAAAAAGAAACAAACAGGTGAATCCGTAATCATTAAATTCATAATTTAATCGTGAGACACAAATATAAACAATAAATTTTAACACATTTCTGTAATTATATAAGGAAAATAAGACTTTATTTTAAAAATATTGTCATAATAATTTTGTAGAATGTGTTCAAGTTTTGAATACTCGTATGACTGTTACGTGTTACGTTGTGTTAAAATCTTGAATATGACTCTGTGTAAACAACAGATGCGTTAGATTTCGGGTGTGTTTCGAATAGTATCTCTGAAGTAAGTTGTTATTTAAAGATATTCTAATAATTGGTTTATGATGTCCTGAAACAAAAACAGGCACGATTTCTTTTTAACGTTTCAATATTATGACCTAAAATTCCTGTGAAAACTCAACTACTCTTTCTCACATATTTTACTCAAATTAAAAATAATTAATTAATGAAAAATTCGATTCTAGGTTGTTTGAAGCGAGTTTCGCCCCCCACCCTTCCAGAGGTCGCACTGTGCCTCAGCGAAGCGAGGGAGCCAGCGCATGCTTTGGCCGCGGCCGCACAGCCGCCAATTTGGCAGCCCTGCGTGTGGTCCTCCTTCGTTCCGCAGTGAAGGATCGCTCCTGTGCCGCTAATGTAAATGGGGTGACGAATCTAACGGTGAATACGTTCGGCTAACAAAGTGGGGAATGAAACATCAGTCTCCAAAGATTGATGGGGCTACTCTAATTTTACTGCCCAAATAACTGTGAATTCTCTCAAGTAAAATAGCCACAGAGTTTAAAATTGTGTTGGTATCTTTATGTTCTCTGTTCGTTTGCCATAAATTTAATGGAAACATGGCGAATGAGATTGATGAATCCAATTTAAAGTCACTGTTCAATGTTTTCTCCAATTTGTTTTGAAAGTGATGCCCATTCTTTTCTATTTTCAGTTGATTAACAATAAACCAAAAACCATGTATTACCATGTACCTACAAATTTAAAATAATCATTGTGTTTCTTTACCGTTTGGTGTAAGGTTTTTGTAATGTAACACTTCGTGAACTGTTTTTTTTATAATCCTTAACCTGAAAGTGAGCAGATCTGCGATTCTCCAGCTCTGTGATATCGTGGTACCTTGGAGATCTCGGAACCTACCATTCTCTCCCGTTAGAGGGCGACCTTGCGCTGAGAAGTGTGTTTGGATAGAGAAGGTTAGAGGGTAAGATCGCACACCTTATTTGCAGCGAACTAAACCAGTGATTACTCTTCGCAAAAAAGAAACCACTGGGTGCGTTAGCCCGTGATCGAGCCAGTCGTTTCGTGTTGAAAGAATCTCCACTAGGGATCAAAGGTCAAATCCTCCCTCTCGTTGGAGAAAGAGGAGGGGAATCGGCTGAAAACATACATTTCCGTGCACTTCTTAGTCCTACGACGCCATTCGTCATTTCAATCAGTCACTTCTTCAGTCATTTCATCAGTCATTACATTCAGTCATTTCATTCAGTCATTTCATTCAGTCATTTCATTCAGTCATTTCATTCAGTCATTTCAACAGTCATTTCATCAGTTACTTCATTCAGCAATTTCAGTCATTTAATTCAGTCATTTGAGTTATATTTGTGACTTATTGACAAACCATATAGGGGCTTGGTTCGTGTAGGAATACGTAGTAATTACTCACAATTATTTCACGAACGGCGTCTAGCTTGTGCTTGAACCGATTTACTCCCTATTATTGTTGTCATTTTGCCAACTGGAGAATGTGAGAATATAAATGTATTTATGTTGGTAGAATGTAATAAATGTCACTATAAAACTAACTTTTTAAGAAAATTAAATAATTAATAATAATGTTTAATATTTTAAATGTATAATTATGAGATTAAAATTTTGTTGAAAGCACGTTTAGTTAAAAATATTTGACGAAGGTAAATAACGAGAGTTTTTTTGAAATTCGGTTTTATGGCTCGCCCATAAAACCGTTTGATGATTTAATTCACATGCTTACATATTCACATGTGCTTTCCGGTACGATTTGTATCAGTTCTTACAACGTTCTCTCAGTGGAACAATGTATTCGTTCATAACTCATAAAAACTATCCCTAACCGTCAACTACACGCTCTGTACAGACACTTTGAGGCTTTAACAACTGGTGCTCCAGACAGTGATTGGCGGAAGAATTTAGAAGCTGACAGAAAAAGCGTCTACTGGTCTGAATGGACCGAACTATCTAAGACTTGGCCTGGCACCTATACGCAGGTCTAACGGAATCTTTCTCTAACACGATCGAGTTTCACTTTGTCGTTTCTGAAATTCAGTGAGCCATGGCTCTCCCCATTGCTAAGGTCAACGAATGTGCTTGTAGCGATTGCTCCTGCAATTCTTCGTTAGAATTGTGTTGTGGTCTGTTGAAGGCCGTTTGCGTCGTGTTTCTTCAGCACACTTGGACTCAGGCGCAATCATGGCCCTTCTGCATCTGAATTGTTTGGATTCTGCACATGCGCAGCATACGTGGGACATGTCGCTTAAATAGAGTGAATTTGAGTCCGATTCGAACTTCCACCTAGCACACAATTTTTCAGATTTCAGATATTTACGTCATTAACTATTAATTATATTTCAACTTGTAAATGAATATTACCAATCTTAAATATGAATATTACCAATCTTAAATATCATCTTTACAATTTTTCTTTTTCAAAAATTATAATTTTTGAAATATTTACCGTATTGTGACAGATCGAATATTTAGACCTCAGGCGTGATGTCAGAACACCCATTAGTTCGGCGTATTAACCCACCTGCTGAAATTATTTCTAAGAACAAATATGTTCTGAGCGGGAGATTCAAGAGTTCGAGACTCGATGGTGGAGGATTGATTGATTCATTGTTTAGTGATTCCGGGCGGGATTCGACTAAGGCCATTACCATAAGTTTAGTGGATGTTTTTGCTCGAGACATGGCATTGATCTTTCCCCGCTAGTTTGTGAAACCTGGCGCCGATCTACCGTCGGCTAGTGGGGTTTTCCCAACCAGGAATCTCTCATCAGTGGGGCACTGGCCCAGCCGGGACAAGCTCTAATCTCCCGAACAGTCTTTCGGCACGTGTGGTAGTGTAGTGCATGTAAGTGTTGTGAGTAAATATGACAAGGAAGAGGAAGGAATGATCGCGCGCGGTCCGTGGCCTATTTCTTAGGGTACTGCTCTGGCATTCGCCTGGTGATCGCATTTGCCCTTATTCATCCATCCACACACTATACTATGCGAGGAGATCAGTCGGGAGCTTAGAACGTTTCCCGACTGGGACGGTGATCGACTGCGGAAGGGAGAAAACGGCGCAAGCCGACTAATTCCAGTAAAGTCTAATACAACCATACAAATTGCCCATCGGGCTCAGTTTTCGCGTAATCGCTCATAGACTAAAACTATATATTTTTCGCGGATAGCCATTTGCGTTTATGCTGGTTGCTTGCAGGTTATAACAAGACGATGGACGCCAACAATGTACGCTTTTGTAGATTTCATTCAAGATATGAAATAAATGCCAGACCCGACAAATCATTTGAGCAACTTGTGGCTGAGGCCTATGAAGAAATAGTGTTCGAAACTCCTTCACAATTATAAAGCTCTGGGATGTAACATGTTTCTTAATGTACATTTACCCTTTGCAAAAGTTTATAATGTAAAATGGAATCAATGTATACAGACAATTGCTGAACACTAAAAAACTGTATACTAAAACGAAATACAACAAACAATTATTCAAAATTTAATTTTGATTAAGGTATTTATAAGTAAATAATGTAATGAAAACCAATAACTTAACTATATTGTGTACTTTTTAATTGTGTATTAAAAAAACCTTACCAGTTACAAGTAAATACTCCACAAATTTAAATTCAGAGCAACATTTTCTATAAGAAACAGCCAATTTATTCCGTGTAACACACAAAAAGTTAAATTTTGTTGACCAATGTAATCATAGCCGTTGAGGCGCCAAGGTAAAGAAATTAATCAATCCACTTGGCTTCTTTTTTCAGCTTCCAGCATCCACTCTGACTCCTTGCTCCTCACTACCTTTTTTTCGTCCTTTTTAGTCATTCCGCTTTCTCAATGTTTTCGCCATTTCAACGAATTTCTATTCCGATAAAACCATTTTACGGTATGAGCCTTTCTTAATATTCCCCTCGCTCTTCATCTCCACTTCTCATCCCTTCCTGGATTCATATATAGGACCCCCGACACACACACACACACACACACACACACACACACACACTTCAACTTCGTAAGCTCGCAATCGCTGACCAATTTCCTAAGCCTCCGCTTTAAAACCAGCTTGTATCCTGCCATTCACTCGTCATCCGTTTTCCGCTGCGTTTTGAATGTGAAACTTCAAGATCACAGAACGATATTTGCCACAAAATCGTCCTCAACATCTCAAGTCTTCCTGCTTTCCCCAAATCAACTGTCGTCAATTTCCCGTATCTTTATTCTACGCTAGGACTCAATAAATCCCCCTCTCCAACCAATTTCAATTTAAAGTACCTTTCACTCTTGTAAACGACCTTCTTACCCTTCACATTAGTCTTTCGCCTCTTATCTGCTCATGTCTTAGCAATTTCTGACCGTCTACATTTCCACGAGAGTTACATTAAAAAAATGTCAGTAGCATCGTAGTCCATTACAAACCCGCACCTCGATCATTCTAGCAACCATAACCCTCCCGTTTCCCACCACATGAACATTTTCCCCACTTATTCTCCAAAAAGAATTTCTCCTTCTGAACTACATTTGACTTTTAGCATTTCTCCGGATTCCCTCACTTCGCTCTTTCGTCCCTCAACCCCAACTGCCTCGTCACTTCTCGTTAACCTATCTCCGCACCGGTAGGTCCATTACAAGACACCGACAGTTGCAACAACTATCCTACCCATAACGAGCACCAACTCCACTACAACCTCTATCAAATTCCAGCCACCCTTGCACCATCGCCCCTCTCCAAATCCCAGTTCACATCCTTCGCTCCTACAGTCCTCCAGCTTCTCCCGCTCCCCCCACCACCCCGACTTCACCCCTTCGCCCCGCGCGCAGTATTGAATTATGCCGCTAATAAACTTTACTACTCACGCGGAGCGACGCGGCCCTCGCGTCTGATATACGGCCACTCGCGCCGAAATTAAACTAAAGTTAATATCTCCTGCCTGTTCTTAATTACAACTTTACTCGCCGGGCGGGCTCTCTCGCGGACGACGACCTATAAAGACAAGTTTTGCCATAATTAACACGAATTGATTTTTATAGTCGCGCGCGCCTTTCCATTAACCTAATTATTCGGCGCGCGAGCGCGAACGCTGCGCCCGGCGCCGTTACGATGTTTTCGCCGACGTTTATGAGTGACGTAAATAAGGGGGCGAGCGGAGAGCGTTGCCGTGTCGCGCGTTTTTATGGCCGCCGCCCCCGCGCCGCCCCCTCCGAGGGGAGTGGAGGCGGCGCGACGGTGGATGCGGACGCGCGCGCGGGCGTTCGGGGCGGAAGCGAAGGAAAGGGGTTGCGGCGCTCGCGCACTGTAGTGCGGTGGTGGAAGCAAGGTAGGGAGCACGACTGAATCCCGATGAGGGGTAGAGGTGAGGCATAGGGTTCACGCGCCCCTCCCCCCAAAATCCTAGAGTTTTCGTTTCTTACCTTTCTTTATTGGGCATAATTGATTTAAATATTAATTTATGTTAGAGTTATGTTATTATTTAAAAAAATAATATTGAATAGTGCCTATCTATCTATCTATCTATCTATCTATCTATCTATCTATCTATCTATCTATCCATCCATCCATCTCTCTCTCTCTGTATATGTATATGTATATATATATATAATATAATATATTATATATATATATATATATATATATATATATATATACTGAAAATAATGTGCAATGTAGAAATAACAAATAGTTTTAATT